>OZ038317.1:3717849-4151983 GCA_964035775.1 Osedax frankpressi
TTAATTTGTAATTTTAATAAAACTCTAAACAAATATAAATGATAATAAATAAAAAAGAATCAGACGATTAAACAATATCACATATTATATATATTTAATAAATTCAAGGGTATGTAATTATTCTATTCACTAAAGTAATTCTATATTCAAACACGAACATTTCGTCAACAAACTCTACTGACTAACTATTACAGCAGCCAGCAAATCCACTGAAGTTGGGATTATTCATTTTGTAAACTTTATTCCGGCAACAAACCGCCGAAATAACGTTGTAGACATTCCGACCGCAACACGCATAATTATCTCTTCTTACGTGAACTTCTCCGTTACAACAAATCTGCAGTGAAGCGATATGAGTCATAGCTATAAAAAAAGTATACATTAGATTTAGATCTTTACGATTTACGTATAGAACTCTTATATTTAAGACTCTATTCGTGTATATGATATGATGTATGTAATATAAGAACATATCTTTATGTCTTCGATGAATATTTTATATAAATTCCGAATTAAAAAACCAAATACTCGCATTACACTTTTATAAGTTGAATTCAGTTGTAGTAAGTTGTAGTAAGTTGTAGTAAGTTGTAGTAAGTTGTAGTAAGTTGTAGTAAGTTACTTTAGTAAGTTGTAGTAAGTTGTAGTAAGTTGTAGTAAGTTGTAGTAAGTTGTAGTAAGTTGTTGTAAGTTGTAGTAAGTTGTAGTAAGTTACTTTAGTAAGTTGTAGTAAGTTGTAGTAAGTTGTAGTAAGTTGTAGTAAGTTGTAGTAAGTTGTAGTAAGTTGTAGTAAGTTACTTTAGTAAGTTGTAGTAAGTTGTAGTAAGTTGTAGTAAGTTGTAGTAAGTTGTAGTAAGTTGTAGTAAGTTGTAGTAAGTTGTAGTAAGTTGTAGTAAGTTGTAGTAAGTTGTAGTAAGTTGTAGTAAGTTGCAGTAAGTTGTAGTAAGTTGTAGTAAGTTGTAGTAAGTTGTAGTAAGTTGTAGTAAGTTGTAGTAAGTTGTAGTAAGTTGTAGTAAGTTGTAGTAAGTTGTAGTAAGTTGTAGTAAGTTGTAGTAAGTTGTAGTAAGTTGTAGTAAGTTGTAGTAAGTTGTAGTAAGTTGTAGTAAGTTGTAGTAAGTTGTAGTAAGTTGTAGTAAGTTGTAGTAAGTTGTAGTAAGTTGTAGTAAGTTACTTTAGTAAGTTGTAGTAAGTTGTAGTAAGTTGTAGTAAGTTGTAGTAAGTTGTAGTAAGTTGTAGTAAGTTGTAGTAAGTTGTAGTAAGTTGTAGTAAGTTGTAGTAAGTTACTTTAGTAAGTTGTAGTAAGTTGTAGTAAGTTGTAGTAAGTTGTAGTAAGTTGTAGTAAGTTGTAGTAAGTTGTAGTAAGTTGTAGTAAGTTGTAGTAAGTTGTAGTAAGTTGTAGTAAGTTGTAGTAAGTTGTAGTAAGTTGTAGTAAGTTGTAGTAAGTTGTAGTAAGTTACTTTAGTAAGTTGTAGTAAGTTGTAGTAAGTTACTTTAGTAAGTTGTAGTAAGTTGTAGTAAGTTGTAGTAAGTTGTAGTAAGTTACTTTAGTAAGTTGTAGTAAGTTGTAGTAAGTTACTTTAGTAAGTTGTAGTAAGTTGTAGTAAGTTGTAGTAATTTGTAGTAAGTTGTAGTAAGTTGTAGTAAGTTGTAGTAAGTTGTAGTAAGTTGTAGTAAGTTGTAGTAAGTTATAGTAAGTTACTTTAGTAAGTTGTAGTAAGTTGTAGTAAGTTGTAGTAAGTTACTTTAGTAAGTTGTAGTAAGTTGTAGTAAGTTGTAGTAAGTTGTAGTAAGTTGTAGTAAGTTGTAGTAAGTTGTAGTAAGTTGTAGTAAGTTGTAGTAAGTTGTAGTAAGTTGTAGTAAGTTGTAGTAAGTTGTAGTAAGTTGTAGTAAGTTGTAGTAAGTTGTAGTAAGTTGTAGTAAGTTACTTTAGTAAGTTGTAGTAAGTTGTAGTAAGTTGTAGTAAGTTGTAGTAAGTTGTAGTAAGTTGTAGTAAGTTGTAGTAAGTTGTAGTAAGTTGTAGTAAGTTGTAGTAAGTTACTTTAGTAAGTTGTAGTAAGTTGTAGTAAGTTGTAGTAAGTTGTAGTAAGTTGTAGTAAGTTGTAGTAAGTTGTAGTAAGTTGTAGTAAGTTGTAGTAAGTTGTAGTAAGTTGTAGTAAGTTGTAGTAAGTTGTAGTAAGTTGTAGTAAGTTGTAGTAAGTTGTAGTAAGTTGTAGTAAGTTGTAGTAAGTTGTAGTAAGTTGTAGTAAGTTGTAGTAAGTTGTAGTAAGTTGTAGTAAGTTGTAGTAAGTTGTAGTAAGTTGTAGTAAGTTGTAGTAAGTTGTAGTAAGTTGTAGTAAGTTGTAGTAAGTTGTAGTAAGTTGTAGTAAGTTGTAGTAAGTTGTAGTAAGTTGTAGTAAGTTGTAGTAAGTTGTAGTAAGTTGTAGTAAGTTGTAGTAAGTTGTAGTAAGTTGTAGTAAGTTGTAGTAAGTTGTAGAGAGTTGTAGTAAGTTGTAGTAAGTTGTAGTAAGTTGTAGTAAGTTGTAGTAAGTTGTAGTAAGTTGTAGTAAGTTGTAGTAAGTTGTAGTAAGTTGTAGTAAGTTGTAGTAAGTTGTAGTAAGTTGTAGTAAGTTGTAGTAAGTTGTAGTAAGTTGTAGTAAGTTGTAGTAAGTTGTAGTAAGTTGTAGTAAGTTGTAGTAAGTTGTATTAAGTTGTAGTAAGTTGTAGTAAGTTGTAGTAAGTTGTAGTAAGTTACTTTAGTAAGTTGTAGTAAGTTGTAGTAAGTTGTAGTAAGTTACTTTAGTAAGTTGTAGTAAGTTGTAGTAAGTTGTAGTAAGTTGTAGTAAGTTGTAGTAAGTTACTTTAGTAAGTTGTAGTAAGTTGTAGTAAGTTGTAGTAAGTTGTAGTAAGTTGTAGTAAGTTGTAGTAAGTTGTAGTAAGTTGTAGTAAGTTGTAGTAAGTTGTAGTAAGTTGTAGTAAGTTGTAGTAAGTTGTAGTAAGTTGTAGTAAGTTGTAGTAAGTTGTAGTAAGTTGTAGTAAGTTGTAGTAAGTTGTAGTAAGTTGTAGTAAGTTGTAGTAAGTTGTATTAAGTTGTAGTAAGTTGTAGTAAGTTGTAGTAAGTTGTAGTAAGTTACTTTAGTAAGTTGTAGTAAGTTGTAGTAAGTTGTAGTAAGTTGTAGTAAGTTACTTTAGTAAGTTGTAGTAAGTTGTAGTAAGTTGTAGTAAGTTGTAGTAAGTTGTAGTAAGTTGTAGTAAGTTGTAGTAAGTTGTAGTAAGTTACTTTAGTAAGTTGTAGTAAGTTGTAGTAAGTTGTAGTAAGTTGTAGTAAGTTGTAGTAAGTTGTAGTAAGTTGTAGTAAGTTGTAGTAAGTTGTAGTAAGTTGTAGTAAGTTGTAGTAAGTTGTAGTAAGTTTTAGTAAGTTGTAGTAAGTTGTAGTAAGTTGTAGTAAGTTGTAGTAAGTTGTAGTAAGTTGTAGTAAGTTGTAGTAAGTTGTAGTAAGTTGTAGTAAGTTGTAGTAAGTTGTAGTAAGTTGTAGTAAGTTGTAGTATGTTGTAGTAAGTTGTAGTAAGTTGTAGTAAGTTTTAGTAAGTTGTAGTAAGTTGTAGTAAGTTGTAGTAAGTTGTAGTAAGTTGTAGTAAGTTGTAGTAAGTTGTAGTAAGTTGTAGTAAGTTGTAGTAAGTTGTAGTAAGTTGTAGTAAGTTGTAGTAAGTTGTAGTAAGTTGTAGTAAGTTGTAGTAAGTTGTAGTAAGTTGTAGTAAGTTGTAGTAAGTTGTAGTAAGTTGTAGTAAGTTGTAGTAAGTTGTAGTAAGTTGTAGTAAGTTGTAGTAAGTTGTAGTAAGTTGTAGTAAGTTGTAGTAAGTTGTAGTAAGTTGTAGTAAGTTGTAGTAAGTTGTAGTAAGTTGTAGTAAGTTGTAGTAAGTTGTAGTAAGTTGTAGTAAGTTGTAGTAAGTTGTAGTAAGTTGTAGTAAGTTGTAGTAAGTTGTAGTAAGTTGTAGTAAGTTGTAGTAAGTTGTAGTAAGTTGTAGTAAGTTGTAGTAAGTTGTAGTAAGTTGTAGTATGTTGTAGTAAGTTGTAGTAAGTTGTAGTAAGTTGTAGTAAGTTGTAGTAAGTTGTAGTAAGTTGTAGTAAGTTGTAGTAAGTTGTAGTAAGTTGTAGTAAGTTGTAGTAAGTTGTAGTAAGTTGTAGTAAGTTGTAGTAAGTTGTAGTAAGTTGTAGTAAGTTGTAGTAAGTTGTAGTAAGTTGTAGTAAGTTGTAGTAAGTTGTAGTAAGTTGTAGTAAGTTGTAGTAAGTTGTAGTAAGTTGTAGTAAGTTGTAGTAAGTTGTAGTAAGTTACTTTAGTAAGTTGTAGTAAGTTGTAGTAAGTTGTAGTAAGTTGTAGTAAGTTGTAATAAGTTGTAGTAAGTTGTAGTAAGTTGTAGTAAGTTGTAGTAAGTTGTAGTAAGTTGTAGTAAGTTGTAGTAAGTTGTAGTAAGTTGTAGTAAGTTGTAGTAAGTTGTAGTAAGTTGTAGTAAGTTGTAGTAAGTTGTAGTAAGTTGTAGTAAGTTGTAGTAAGTTACTTTAGTAAGTTGTAGTAAGTTGTAGTAAGTTGTAGTAAGTTACTTTAGTAAGTTGTAGTAAGTTGTAGTAAGTTGTAGTAAGTTGTAGTAAGTTGTAGTAAGTTGTAGTGAGTTGTAGTAAGTTGTAGTAAGTTGTAGTAAGTTGTAGTAAGTTGTAGTAAGTTACTTTAGTAAGTTGTAGTAAGTTGTAGTAAGTTGTAGTAAGTTGTAGTAAGTTGTAGTAAGTTACTTTAGTAAGTTGTAGTAAGTTGTAGTAAGTTGTAGTAAGTTGTAGTAAGTTGTAGTAAGTTGTAGTAAGTTGTAGTAAGTTGTAGTAAGTTGTAGTAAGTTGTAGTAAGTTGTAGTAAGTTGTAGTAAGTTGTAGTAAGTTGTAGTAAGTTGTAGTAAGTTGTAGTAAGTTGTAGTAAGTTGTAGTAAGTTGTATTAAGTTGTAGTAAGTTGTAGTAAGTTGTAGTAAGTTGTAGTAAGTTACTTTAGTAAGTTGTAGTAAGTTGTAGTAAGTTGTAGTAAGTTGTAGTAAGTTACTTTAGTAAGTTGTAGTAAGTTGTAGTAAGTTGTAGTAAGTTGTAGTAAGTTGTAGTAAGTTGTAGTAAGTTGTAGTAAGTTACTTTAGTAAGTTGTAGTAAGTTGTAGTAAGTTGTAGTAAGTTGTAGTAAGTTACTTTAGTAAGTTGTAGTAAGTTGTAGTAAGTTGTAGTAAGTTGTAGTAAGTTGTAGTAAGTTGTAGTAAGTTGTAGTAAGTTGTAGTAAGTTGTAGTAAGTTGTAGTAAGTTGTAGTAAGTTTTAGTAAGTTGTAGTAAGTTGTAGTAAGTTGTATTAAGTTGTAGTAAGTTGTAGTAAGTTGTAGTAAGTTGTAGTAAGTTACTTTAGTAAGTTGTAGTAAGTTGTAGTAAGTTGTAGTAAGTTACTTTAGTAAGTTGTAGTAAGTTGTAGTAAGTTGTAGTAAGTTGTAGTAAGTTGTAGTAAGTTACTTTAGTAAGTTGTAGTAAGTTGTAGTAAGTTGTAGTAAGTTGTAGTAAGTTGTAGTAAGTTGTAGTAAGTTGTAGTAAGTTGTAGTAAGTTGTAGTAAGTTGTAGTAAGTTGTAGTAAGTTGTAGTAAGTTGTAGTAAGTTGTAGTAAGTTGTAGTAAGTTGTAGTAAGTTGTAGTAATTTGTATTAAGTTGTAGTAAGTTGTAGTAAGTTGTAGTAAGTTGTAGTAAGTTACTTTAGTAAGTTGTAGTAAGTTGTAGTAAGTTGTAGTAAGTTGTAGTAAGTTACTTTAGTAAGTTGTAGTAAGTTGTAGTAAGTTGTAGTAAGTTGTAGTAAGTTGTAGTAAGTTGTAGTAAGTTGTAGTAAGTTACTTTAGTAAGTTGTAGTAAGTTGTAGTAAGTTGTAGTAAGTTGTAGTAAGTTGTAGTAAGTTGTAGTAAGTTGTAGTAAGTTGTAGTAAGTTGTAGTAAGTTGTAGTAAGTTGTAGTAAGTTGTAGTAAGTTTTAGTAAGTTGTAGTAAGTTGTAGTAAGTTGTAGTAAGTTGTAGTAAGTTGTAGTAAGTTGTAGTAAGTTGTAGTAAGTTGTAGTAAGTTGTAGTAAGTTGTAGTAAGTTGTAGTAAGTTGTAGTATGTTGTAGTAAGTTGTAGTAAGTTGTAGTAAGTTTTAGTAAGTTGTAGTAAGTTGTAGTAAGTTGTAGTAAGTTGTAGTAAGTTGTAGTAAGTTGTAGTAAGTTGTAGTAAGTTGTAGTAAGTTGTAGTAAGTTGTAGTAAGTTGTAGTAAGTTGTAGTAAGTTGTAGTAAGTTGTAGTAAGTTGTAGTAAGTTGTAGTAAGTTGTAGTAAGTTGTAGTAAGTTGTAGTAAGTTGTAGTAAGTTGTAGTAAGTTGTAGTAAGTTGTAGTAAGTTGTAGTAAGTTGTAGTAAGTTGTAGTAAGTTGTAGTAAGTTGTAGTAAGTTGTAGTAAGTTGTAGTAAGTTGTAGTAAGTTGTAGTAAGTTGTAGTAAGTTGTAGTAAGTTGTAGTAAGTTGTAGTAAGTTGTAGTAAGTTGTAGTAAGTTGTAGTAAGTTGTAGTAAGTTGTAGTAAGTTGTAGTAAGTTGTAGTAAGTTGTAGTAAGTTGTAGTAAGTTGTAGTAAGTTGTAGTAAGTTGTAGTAAGTTGTAGTATGTTGTAGTAAGTTGTAGTAAGTTGTAGTAAGTTGTAGTAAGTTGTAGTAAGTTGTAGTAAGTTGTAGTAAGTTGTAGTAAGTTGTAGTAAGTTGTAGTAAGTTGTAGTAAGTTGTAGTAAGTTGTAGTAAGTTGTAGTAAGTTGTAGTAAGTTGTAGTAAGTTGTAGTAAGTTGTAGTAAGTTGTAGTAAGTTGTAGTAAGTTGTAGTAAGTTGTAGTAAGTTGTAGTAAGTTGTAGTAAGTTGTAGTAAGTTGTAGTAAGTTGTAGTAAGTTACTTTAGTAAGTTGTAGTAAGTTGTAGTAAGTTGTAGTAAGTTGTAGTAAGTTGTAATAAGTTGTAGTAAGTTGTAGTAAGTTGTAGTAAGTTGTAGTAAGTTGTAGTAAGTTGTAGTAAGTTGTAGTAAGTAGTAGTAAGTTGTAGTAAGTTGTAGTAAGTTGTAGTAAGTTGTAGTAAGTTGTAGTAAGTTGTAGTAAGTTACTTTAGTAAGTTGTAGTAAGTTGTAGTAAGTTGTAGTAAGTTACTTTAGTAAGTTGTAGTAAGTTGTAGTAAGTTGTAGTAAGTTGTAGTAAGTTGTAGTAAGTTGTAGTGAGTTGTAGTAAGTTGTAGTAAGTTGTAGTAAGTTGTAGTAAGTTGTAGTAAGTTACTTTAGTAAGTTGTAGTAAGTTGTAGTAAGTTGTAGTAAGTTGTAGTAAGTTGTAGTAAGTTACTTTAGTAAGTTGTAGTAAGTTGTAGTAAGTTGTAGTAAGTTGTAGTAAGTTGTAGTAAGTTGTAGTAAGTTGTAGTAAGTTGTAGTAAGTTGTAGTAAGTTGTAGTAAGTTGTAGTAAGTTGTAGTAAGTTGTTGTAAGTTGTAGTAAGTTGTAGTAAGTTGTAGTAAGTTGTAGTAAGTTGTAGTAAGTTGTAGTAAGTTGTAGTAAGTTGTAGTAAGTTGTAGTAAGTTGTAGTAAGTTGTAGTAAGTTGTAGTAAGTTGTAGTAAGTTGTAGTAAGTTGTAGTAAGTTGTAGTAAGTTGTAGTAAGTTGTAGTAAGTTGTAGTAAGTTGTAGTAAGTTGTAGTAAGTTGTAGTAAGTTGTAGTAAGTTGTAGTAAGTTGTAGTAAGTTGTAGTAAGTTGTAGTAAGTTGTAGTAAGTTGTAGTAAGTTGTAGTAAGTTGTAGTAAGTTGTAGTAAGTTGTAGTAAGTTGTAGTAAGTTGTAGTAAGTTGTAGTAAGTTGCAAAGTACAAAATTAATATGCAAAGTATTGATATTCTGAGTCTACAATCAAATGTTAAATAAAAATAAATAATAAAGTCAAGATACCAGAATCTTTGATAAAACATGCTCACATACAAAATTGATATATATATATATATATATATATATATATATATATATAATTTATAAATTATGAATGATAGTTTATTATTTTATTTAAAATTTTGTTATTATTTTATTTTATTTAAGTAATTAAATATTTTAAAAATAAAGTATTATTATTTTATCATGTCATATAAAATATACTACAAAATATAATATGAAACATATCATACAAAATGTAATATAAGCAAAATATGTCTAATTAATATAATATAAAATCGGTCTACAATGTAATTTTAATTTGCACTTATTTAATTACTATATATTAGATGCTAATGTAATGAACTAGTTATACATTTAACTATAGTTACAAAATAGATTTTCAAACAAATATAAATATACCATAATATGCTTGTATGTCAAAGATTTATAATTTTTGATAATTTATTATATATATATATATATATATATATATATATATATATATATATATATATATATATATATTAGGACATACTTGTTTATAAATGTATGAATTTTTGATAAATAAAAATTATCAAATTATTACCATCTCCCCCACTATCACAAACCTGGCTTATAGAGTTATATGACGTAACATTAACACCGTTGCTATAGCAACACAAAGCATTATCTACCCTCTCCCTGAAGGCTCCTCTGCAGCAAATATTATCTCGAACGTCTATCAGTTTCATTCCACAGTCTTCATAGAAACCTGATCATCGAGTGGATAATAGTAATATTGTAGTGTCGAGAGAGGTGGGAAGAGAGGTGGGGAGAGAGGCAGGGAGAGAGATGTGGGCAGATTTGGCGAGATCAGTGGAGATTATGATAAAAAATAATGGGGATAGAGGTGGATAGAAAGGTGGAGAGAGAAACAGGTAAAGAGTACGATGTTATAGAAAGTTGCGAATAGGATATTGGTAGGATAGTATAGGCACGAAAGGCGGGGTAAGAGGTTTAGACAAAGAGGCAAGTGTAGAGTGAGAATTATCGTAGTAAACAACTGTACGTTTTGCTAAAAGTAAAAGATTGAAATAAAAACTCGAATTGATTTACTACACCATGAAAGTTATTCAAAACACTACTTAAATACCGCTTTAGATAAATCACTGGCATACCTCAATATGCGGTCAATATCTAGTAATGAGTAATTCATGAGTACACAATGGTGAGTACTATTTATAACGTTATGTATATGAGTCAGATATAGCACGATGTACAGTGTACATATTAGTGAGAATTGTACACATTAGTGAGATTTATATTAGATCAATATTGTTGGATTAAAACCTTGGACTAGTGTGGACTTCACAGGCCCCACTAACTGTTGAATAGAGTGGTCCTGTAGGTGTGGTAGGAGGAAATCGTCTGGGTACCCGTGTACTTAGGAGTACTCCGGTAGTTGTGCGTAGTGGAAGTCCTAGTGACTTTTGTCGTCGTGAAGTCTTTTGGAGAAGTCCTTCCTGTATACTTCGAGGTAGATTTTTCGTTGTTTTTCGGAGTGGAAGTCGGGGACAGTCGCGGAGTGTGTCTCGGAGTGGGGCTCGGAGTGGGGCTCGGAGTGGGGCTCGGAGTGGGGCTCGGAGTGGGGCTCGGAGTGGGGCTCGCAGTTTTGAACGGTGTGTCCGAACTTGGGCTACCGGTATTGGCATTGGAGGTGATGATATCAACGGTGGTTCTCTTGGATCCATTTCCTCCTCCCCCTCCTCCTCCCTTTCCTCCTCCCTTTCCTCCTCCTCCATTCAAACATCCTGTATTAGAAATATTTACAATTAATTAGTAATTGATATTTTAACCTTTCTACATGAAGAACAATAAATAAGTGATTAATCAGATAAATGGCTTATACATTTATTGTATCAAGTAAATAACATCTGTTTTCTTTTGATTGTATTTGTTAATATTATAATATTATGTTTAAAGCGGGTTCCAGATTCGCTTATCTACCCGAAATCAAAACTTCACATGAGTCAGAATTTAATTAAAAATATATATAGTAAGTATCAAATATAATTATCAAGTTATAAATGATTTACCAATTATTAAAGAATATATTAGATAAGTTTAGAACACGATCCGAGATATTTAATATAAAATCCCTTCTTAAAAATGTCATTTCAAATTATTATATATGTTAACATATTACATATGTCAACATCATATATTATTTTCTAGATCAATATTATATTAAATATGGCCCATCTCTATATGAAGTAATATATATATATATATATATATATATATATATATATTCATATGTAGATTTGAAACATCGCATATGAAATATTACGTAATATGAGATGGTGTGAAAGGAAGAATTAAAATTACAATATTTTAACATACAATGAATATGTAAACTGAAAATGAGATACGTATGTATATATTACAATGTATATTAATATTACATGTACTGTGTATTGTATATACTGAACACTGTACACTGCACTGTACATTACCCAGTGTATAATGTATAGTATAAACTATACACTATACTGTGTTAAGTTTACGACTAACCCTTCAATTATATATTATTAGTAACCTTTATTCAATGCCACTAGAGTGATCAGCATACAAATGATTACTATTGTTATAGAAGACATTTTGGTGACGATCTGGTGTTGATTGTCTCAGGCCTAGTTACTAATCTATAGTTATAGTAGTCTATAGATGTAGTAGTCTATAGTTGTAATAATCTATAGATGTAGTAGTCTATAGTTGGAATAATCTATAGATATAGTAGTCTATAGATATAGTAGTCTATAGATATAGTAGTCTATATATAGTAGTCTATAGATATAGTAGTCTATAGATATGGTAGTCTATAGATATAGTAGTCTATAGTTGTAGTAGTCTAAAGCTGGTTTAGAGGCAGATATAATATGTAAGCAGGTATATGAACAAGTGACAGTTGGTATGTGGGCAATGACTCTCCTGTTTTCAGTTCAAGCTTTTATAATCGCATCTTTTGTCACTCACGCGCTCTCGAATATTCTCGAATATTCTCGATTGTTTTCTAACTATTTATAGCCATTTTGAATTTGCCGCTCATTTCGCTTTTGGTGTAAATTGTTTACCGTATTTACCGGGTAAAGAATTTACCTGTTGATTACCTGCTTATCTCCTACTTATTACCTACTTATTGCCTACTTATTACCTACTTATTACCTGCTTATTACCTGCTTATTACCTGCTTATTACCTTATAACCTGCTTTAGTGTGTATAATAGTGCCTGATTTATTATGTATGATAATACCTGATTTATTATGTATGATAATGCCTGATTTATTATGTATGATAATGCCTGCCTTAGTGTGTATGATAGTGCCTGATTTATTATGTATGATAATGCCTGATTTATTATGTATGATAATGCCTGATTTATTATGTATGATAATGCCTGATTTATTATAAATGATAATGCCTGATTTATTATGTATTATAGTGCCTGATTTATTATGTATGATAATGCCTGATTTATTATGTATGATAATGCCTGATATATTATGTATGATAATGCCTGATTTATTATGTATGATAGTGCCTGATTTAGTGTGTATGATAATGCCTGATTTATTATATATGATAGTGACTGATTTAGTGTGTATGATAATGCCTGATTTATTATATATGATAATGCCTGAATTAAAATGTATGATAGTGCCTGATTTATTATGTATGATAATGCCTGATTTATTATGTATGAAAGTGCCTGATTTATTATGTATGATAATGCCTGATTTATTATGTATGATAATGCCTGATTTATTATGTATTATAATGCCTGATTTATTATGTATGATAGTACCTGATTTAGTGTGTATGATAATGCCTGATTTATTATAAATGATAGTGACTGATTTAGTGTGTATGATAATGCCTGATTTATTATATATGATAATGCCTGATTTATTATGTATGATAATGCCTGATTTATTATGTATGATAATGCCTGATTTATTATCTATGATAATGCCTGATTTAGTGTGTATGATAGTGCCTGATTTATTATGTATGATAATACCTGATTTATTATGTATGATAATGCCTGATTTATTATGTATGATAATGCCTGATTTATTATGTATGATAATGCCTGATATATTATGTATGATAATGCCTGATTTATTATGTATGATAATACCTGATTTATTATGTATGATAATACCTGATATATTATGTATGATAATGCCTGATTTATTATGTATGATAATGCCTGATTTATTATGTATGATAATGCCTGATATATTATGTATGATAATGCCTGATTTATTATGTATGATAATGCCTGATTTATTATAAATGATAGTGACTGATTTAGTGTGTATGATAATGCCTGATTTATTATATATGATAATGCCTGATTTAATATGTATGATAATGCCTGATTTATTATGTATAATAATGCCTGATTTATTATGTATGATAATGCCTGATTTATTATGTATGATAGTGCCTGATATATTATGTATGATAATGCCTGATTTAGTGTGTATGATAGTGCCTGATTTATTATGTATGATAATACCTGATTTATTATGTATGATAATGCCTGATTTATTATGTATAATAATGCCTGATTTAGTGTGTATGATAATGCCTGATTTATTATGTATGATAATGCCTGATTTATTATGTATGATAATGCCTGATTTAGTGTGTATGATAATGCCTGATTTATTATGTATGATAGTGCCTGATTTATTATGTATGATAATGCCTGATTTATTATGTATGATAATGCCAGATTTATTATGTATGATAATGCCTGATTTATTATGTATGATAATGCCTGATTTATTATAAATGATAATGCCTGATTTATTATGTATTATAGTGCCTGATTTATTATGTATGATAATACCTGATTTATTATGTATGATAATGCCTGATTTATTATGTATGATAGTGCCTGATTTATTAAGTATGATAGTGCCTGATTTATTATGTATGATAATGCCTGATTTAGTGTGTATGATAATGCCTGATTTATTATATATGATAGTGTCTGATTTAGTGTGTATGATAATGCCTGATTTATTATATATGATAATGCCTGATTTAATATGTATGATAATGCCTGATTTATTATGTATGATAATGCCTGATTTATTATGTATGATAGTGCCTGATTTATTATGTATGATAGTGCCTGATTTATTATGTATGATAGTGCCTGATTTAGTGTGTATGATAATGCCTGATTTATTATGTATGATAATGCCTGATTTATTATGTATGAAAGTGCCTGATTTATTATGTATGATAATGCCTGATTTATTATGTATGATAATGCCTGATTTATTATGTATGATAATGCCTGATTTATTATGTATGACAATGCCTGATTTATTATGTATGATAATGCCTGATTTATTATGTATGATAGTGCCTGATTTAGTGTGTATGATAATGCCTGATTTATTATAAATGATAGTGACTGATTTAGTGTGTATGATAATGCCTGATTTATTATGTATGATAGTGCCTGATTTAATATGTATGATAATGCCTGATTTATTATGTATGATAGTGCCTGATATATTATGTATGATAATGCCTGATTTAGTGTGTATGATAGTGCCTGATTTAATATGTATGATAGTGCCTGATTTATTATGTATGATAATACCTGATTTATTATGTATGATAATGCCTGATTTATTATGTATGATAGTGCCTGATTTATTATGTATGATAATGCCTGATTTATTATGTATGATAGTGCCTGATTTAGTGTGTGTGATAATGCCTGATTTATTATGTATGATAGTGCCTGATATATTATGTATGATAATGCCTGATTTAGTGTGTATGATAGTGCCTGATTTAATATGTATGATAGTGCCTGATTTATTATGTATGATAATACCTGATTTATTATGTATGATAATGCCTGATTTATTATGTATAATAATGCCTGATTTAGTGTGTATGATAATGCCTGATTTATTATGTATGATAATGCCTGATTTAGTGTGTATGATAATGCCTGATTTATTATGTATGATAATGCCTGATTTATTATGTATAATAATGCCTGATTTAGTGTGTATGATAATGCCTGATTTATTATGTATGATAATGCCTGATTTATTATGTATGATAATGCCTGATTTAGTGTGTATAATAATGCCTGATTTAGTGTGTATGATAATGCCTGATTTATTATGTATGATAATGCCTGATTTATTATGTATGATAATGCCTGATTTATTATGTATGATAATGCCTGATTTATTATGTATGATAGTGCCTGATTTAGTGTGTATGATAATGCCTGATTTATTATAAATGATAGTGACTGATTTAGTGTGTATTATAATGCCTGATTTATTATAAATGATAGTGACTGATTTAGTGTTTATGATAATGCCTGATTTATTATATATGATAATTCCTGATTTAATATGTATGATAATGCCTGATTTATTATGTATAATAATGCCTGATTTAGTGTGTATGATAATGCCTGATTTATTATGTATAATAATGCCTGATTTATTATGTATGATAATGCCTGATTTATTATGTATGATAGTGCCTTATTTATTATAAATGATAGTGACTGATTTAGTGTGTATGATAATGCCTGATTTATTATATATGATAATGCCTGATTTAATATGTATGATAATGCCTGATTTATTATGTATAATAATGCCTGATTTATTATGTATGATAATGCCTGATTTATTATGTATGATAATGCCTGATTTATTATAAATGATAGTGACTGATTTAGTGTGTATGATAGTGCCTGATTTATTATGTATGATAATAACTGATTTATTATGTATGATAATGCCTGATTTATTATGTATGATAATGCCTGATTTATTATGTATGATAGTGCCTGATTTAGTGTGTATGATAATGCCTGATTTATTATGTATGATAATGCCTGATTTATTATGTATGATAGTGCCTGATATATTATGTATGATAATGCCTGATTTAGTGTGTATGATAGTGCCTGATTTAATATGTATGATAGTGCCTGATTAATTATGTATGATAATACCTGATTTATTATGTATGATAATGCCTGATTTATTATGTATAATAATGCCTGATTTAGTGTGTATGATAATGCCTGATTTATTATGTATGATAATGCCTGATTTATTATGTATGATAATGCCTGATTTAGTGTGTATGATAGTGCCTGATTTATTATGTATGATAATACCTGATTTATTATGTATGATAATACCTGATTTATTATGTATGATAATGCCTGATTTATTATAAATGATAATGCCTGATTTATTATAAATGATAATGCCTGATTTATTATGTATTATAGTGCCTGATTTATTATGTATGATAATACCTGATTTATTATGTATGATAATGCCTGATTTATTATGTATGATAGTGCCTGATTTATTATGTATGATAGTGCCTGATTTATTATGTATGATAGTGCCTGATTTAGTGTGTATGATAATGCCTGATTTATTATAAATGATAGTGACTGATTTAGTGTGTATGATAATGCCTGATTTATTATGTATGATAGTGCCTGATTTATTATGTATGATAATACCTGATTTATTATGTATGATAATGCCTGATTTATTATGTATGATAATGCCTGATTTATTATGTATGATAATGCCTGATATATTATGTATGATAATGCCTGATTTATTATGTATGATAATACCTGATTTATTATGTATGATAATACCTGATTTATTATGTATGATAATGCCTGATTTATTATGTATGATAATGCCTGATTTATTATGTATGATAATGCCTGATATATTATGTATGATAATGCCTGATTTATTATGTATGATAATACCTGATTTATTATAAATGATAGTGACTGATTTAGTGTGTATGATAATGCCTGATTTATTATATATGATAATGCCTGATTTAATATGTATGATAATGCCTGATTTATTATGTATAATAATGCCTGATTTATTATGTATGATAATGCCTGATTTATTATGTATAATAATGCCTGATTTAATATGTATGATAGTGCCTGATATATTATGTATGATAATGCCTGATTTAATGTGTATGATAGTGCCTGATTTATTATGTATGATAATACCTGATTTATTATGTATGATAATGCCTGATTTATTATGTATAATAATGCCTGATTTAGTGTGTATGATAATGCCTGATTTATTATGTATGATAATGCCTGATTTATTATGTATGATAATGCCTGATTTAGTGTGTATGATAGTGCCTGATTTATTATGTATGATAATACCTGATTTATTATGTATGATAATGCCTGATTTATTATGTATGATAGTGCCTGATTTATTATGTATGATAGTGCCTGATTTATTATGTATGATAATGCCTGATTTAGTGTGTATGATAATGCCTGATTTATTATATATGATAGTGTCTGATTTAGTGTGTATGATAATGCCTGATTTATTATATATGATAATGCCTGATTTAATATGTATGATAATGCCTGATTTATTATGTATGATAATGCCTGATTTATTATGTATGATAGTGCCTGATTTATTATGTATGATAGTGCCTGATTTATTATGTATGATAGTGCCTGATTTAGTGTGTATGATAATGCCTGATTTATTATGTATGATAATGCCTGATTTATTATGTATGAAAGTGCCTGATTTATTATGTATGATAATGCCTGATTTATTATGTATGATAATGCCTGATTTATTATGTATGATAATGCCTGATTTATTATGTATGATAATGCCTGATTTATTATGTATGATAATGCCTGATTTATTATGTATGATAGTGCCTGATTTAGTGTGTATGATAATGCCTGATTTATTATAAATGATAGTGACTGATTTAGTGTGTATGATAATGCTTGATTTATTATAAATGATAGTGACTGATTTAGTGTGTATGATAATGCCTAATTTATTATGTATGATAATGCCTGATTTATTATAAATGATAGTGACTGATTTAGTGTGTATGATAATGCCTGATTTATTATATATGATAATGCCTGATTTAATATGTATGATAATGCCTGATCTTATTATGTATGATAGTGCCTGATTTAGTGTGTATGATAATGCCTGATTTATTATAAATGATAGTGACTGATTTAGTGTGTATGATAATGCCTGATTTATTATATATGATAATGCCTGATTTAATATGTATGATAATGCCTGATTTATTATGTATGATAATGCCTGATTTATTATCTATGATAATGCCTGATTTAGTGTGTATGATAGTGCCTGATTTATTATGTATGATAATGCCTGATATATTATGTATGATAATGCCTGATTTATTATGTATGATAATGCCTGATTTATTATAAATGATAGTGACTGATTTAGTGTGTATGATAATGCCTGATTTATTATATATGATAATGCCTGATTTAATATGTATGATAATGCCTGATTTATTATGTATAATAATGCCTGATTTATTATGTATGATAATGCCTGATTTATTATGTATGATAGTGCCTGATATATTATGTATGATAATGCCTGATTTAGTGTGTATGATAGTGCCTGATTTATTATGTATGATAATACCTGATTTATTATGTATGATAATGCCTGATTTATTATGTATAATAATGCCTGATTTAATGTGTATGATAATGCCTAATTTATTATGTATGATAATGCCTGATTTATTATGTATGATAATGCCTGATTTAGTGTGTATGATAATGCCTGATTTATTATGTATGATAGTGCCTCATTTATTATGTATGATAATGCCTGATTTAGTGTGTATGATAGTGCCTGATTTATTATGTATGATAATACCTGATTTATTATGTATGATAATGCCTGATTTATTATGTATGATAATGCCTGATTTATTATAAATGATAATGCCTGATTTATTATGTATTATAGTGCCTGATTTATTATGTATGATAATACCTGATTTATTATGTATGATAATGCCTGATTTATTATGTATGATAGTGCCTGATTTATTAAGTATGATAGTGCCTGATTTATTATGTATGATAATGCCTGATTTAGTGTGTATGATAATGCCTGATTTATTATATATGATAGTGTCTGATTTAGTGTGTATGATAATGCCTGATTTATTATGTATGATAATGCCTGATTTATTATGTATGAAAGTGCCTGATTTATTATGTATGATAATGCCTGATTTATTATGTATGATAATGCCTGATTTATTATGTATGATAATGCCTGATTTATTATGTATGATAATGCCTGATTTATTATGTATGATAATGCCTGATTTATTATGTATGATAGTGCCTGATTTAGTGTGTATGATAATGCCTGATTTATTATAAATTATAGTGACTGATTTAGTGTGTATTATAATGCCTGATTTATTATAAATGATAGTGACTGATTTAGTGTGTATGATAATGCCTGATTTATTATGTATGATAATGCCTGATTTATTATAAATGATAGTGACTGATTTAGTGTGTATGATAATGCCTGATTTATTATGTATAATAATGCCTGATTTATTATGTATGATAATGCCTGATTTATTATGTATGATAATGCCTGATTTAATATGTATGATAATGCCTGATTTATTATGTATAATAATGCCTGATTTATTATGTATGATAATGCCTGATTTATTATGTATGATAGTGCCTGATTTATTATAAATGATAGTGACTGATTTAGTGTGTATGATAATGCCTGATTTATTATATATGATAATGCCTGATTTAATATGTATGATAATGCCTGATTTATTATGTATAATAATGCCTGATTTATTATGTATGATAATACCTTATTTATTATGTATGATAATACCTGATTTATTATGTATGATAATGCCTGATTTATTATAAATGATAATGCCTGATTTATTATAAATGATAATGCCTGATTTATTATGTATTATAGTGCCTGATTTATTATGTATGATAATACCTGATTTATTATGTATGATAATGCCTGATTTATTATGTATGATAGTGCCTGATTTATTATGTATGATAGTGCCTGATTTATTATGTATGATAGTGCCTGATTTAGTGTGTATGATAATGCCTGATTTATTATAAATGATAGTGACTGATTTAGTGTGTATGATAATGCCTGATTTATTATGTATGATAGTGCCTGATTTATTATGTATGATAATACCTGATTTATTATGTATGATAATGCCTGATTTATTATGTATGATAATGCCTGATTTATTATGTATGATAATGCCTGATATATTATGTATGATAATGCCTGATTTATTATGTATGATAATACCTGATTTATTATGTATGATAATACCTGATTTATTATGTATGATAATGCCTGATTTATTATGTATGATAATGCCTGATTTATTATGTATGATAATGCCTGATATATTATGTATGATAATGCCTGATTTATTATGTATGATAATACCTGATTTATTATAAATGATAGTGACTGATTTAGTGTGTATGATAATGCCTGATTTATTATATATGATAATGCCTGATTTAATATGTATGATAATGCCTGATTTATTATGTATAATAATGCCTGATTTATTATGTATGATAATGCCTGATTTATTATGTATGATAATGCCTGATTTATTATGTATGATAGTGCCTGATATATTATGTATGATAATGCCTGATTTAATGTGTATGATAGTGCCTGATTTATTATGTATGATAATACCTGATTTATTATGTATGATAATGCCTGATTTATTATGTATAATAATGCCTGATTTAGTGTGTATGATAATGCCTGATTTATTATGTATGATAATGCCTGATTTATTATGTATGATAATGCCTGATTTAGTGTGTATGATAGTGCCTGATTTATTATGTATGATAATACCTGATTTATTATGTATGATAATGCCTGATTTATTATGTATGATAATGCCTGATTTATTATAAATGATAATGCCTGATTTATTATGTATTATAGTGCCTGATTTATTATGTATGATAATACCTGATTTATTATGTATGATAATGCCTGATTTATTATGTATGATAGTGCCTGATTTATTATGTATGATAGTGCCTGATTTATTATGTATGATAATGCCTGATTTAGTGTGTATGATAATGCCTGATTTATTATATATGATAGTGTCTGATTTAGTGTGTATGATAATGCCTGATTTATTATATATGATAATGCCTGATTTAATATGTATGATAATGCCTGATTTATTATGTATGATAATGCCTGATTTATTATGTATGATAGTGCCTGATTTATTATGTATGATAGTGCCTGATTTATTATGTATGATAGTGCCTGATTTAGTGTGTATGATAATGCCTGATTTATTATGTATGATAATGCCTGATTTATTATGTATGAAAGTGCCTGATTTATTATGTATGATAATGCCTGATTTATTATGTATGATAATGCCTGATTTATTATGTATGATAATGCCTGATTTATTATGTATGATAATGCCTGATTTATTATGTATGATAATGCCTGATTTATTATGTATGATAGTGCCTGATTTAGTGTGTATGATAATGCCTGATTTATTATAAATGATAGTGACTGATTTAGTGTGTATGATAATGCCTGATTTATTATAAATGATAGTGACTGATTTAGTGTGTATGATAATGCCTGATTTATTATGTATGATAATGCCTGATTTATTATAAATGATAGTGACTGATTTAGTGTGTATGATAATGCCTGATTTATTATATATGATAATGCCTGATTTAATATGTATGATAATGCCTGATCTTATTATGTATGATAGTGCCTGATTTAGTGTGTATGATAATGCCTGATTTATTATAAATGATAGTGACTGATTTAGTGTGTATGATAATGCCTGATTTATTATATATGATAATGCCTGATTTAATATGTATGATAATGCCTGATTTATTATGTATGATAATGCCTGATTTATTATCTATGATAATGCCTGATTTAGTGTGTATGATAGTGCCTGATTTATTATGTATGATAATACCTGATTTATTATGTATGATAATGCCTGATTTATTATGTATGATAATGCCTGATTTATTATGTATGATAATGCCTGATATATTATGTATGATAATGCCTGATTTATTATGTATGATAATACCTGATTTATTATGTATGATAATACCTGATATATTATGTATGATAATGCCTGATTTATTATGTATGATAATGCCTGATTTATTATGTATGATAATGCCTGATATATTATGTATGATAATGCCTGATTTATTATGTATGATAATGCCTGATTTATTATAAATGATAGTGACTGATTTAGTGTGTATGATAATGCCTGATTTATTATATATGATAATGCCTGATTTAATATGTATGATAATGCCTGATTTATTATGTATAATAATGCCTGATTTATTATGTATGATAATGCCTGATTTATTATGTATGATAGTGCCTGATATATTATGTATGATAATGCCTGATTTAGTGTGTATGATAGTGCCTGATTTATTATGTATGATAATACCTGATTTATTATGTATGATAATGCCTGATTTATTATGTATAATAATGCCTGATTTAGTGTGTATGATAATGCCTGATTTATTATGTATGATAATGCCTGATTTATTATGTATGATAATGCCTGATTTAGTGTGTATGATAATGCCTGATTTATTATGTATGATAGTGCCTGATTTATTATGTATGATAATGCCTGATTTAGTGTGTATGATAGTGCCTGATTTATTATGTATGATAATACCTGATTTATTATGTATGATAATGCCTGATTTATTATGTATGATAATGCCTGATTTATTATAAATGATAATGCCTGATTTATTATGTATTATAGTGCCTGATTTATTATGTATGATAATACCTGATTTATTATGTATGATAATGCCTGATTTATTATGTATGATAGTGCCTGATTTATTAAGTATGATAGTGCTTGATTTATTATGTATGATAATGCCTGATTTAGTGTGTATGATAATGCCTGATTTATTATATATGATAGTGTCTGATTTAGTGTGTATGATAATGCCTGATTTATTATATATGATAATGCATGATTTAATATGTATGATAATGCCTGATTTATTATGTATGATAATGCCTGATTTATTATGTATGATAGTGCCTGATTTATTATGTATGATAGTGCCTGATTTATTATGTATGATAGTGCCTGATTTAGTGTGTATGATAATGCCTGATTTATTATGTATGATAATGCCTGATTTATTATGTATGAAAGTGCCTGATTTATTATGTATGATAATGCCTGATTTATTATGTATGATAATGCCTGATTTATTATGTATGATAATGCCTGATTTATTATGTATGATAATGCCTGATTTATTATGTATGATAATGCCTGATTTATTATGTATGATAGTGCCTGATTTAGTGTGTATGATAATGCCTGATTTATTATAAATGATAGTGACTGATTTAGTGTGTATTATAATGCCTGATTTATTATAAATGATAGTGACTGATTTAGTGTGTATGATAATGCCTGATTTATTATGTATGATAATGCCTGATTTATTATAAATGATAGTGACTGATTTAGTGTGTATGATAATGCATGATTTATTATGTATAATAATGCCTGATTTATTATGTATGATAATGCCTGATTTATTATGTATGATAATGCCTGATTTAATATGTATGATAATGCCTGATTTATTATGTATAATAATGCCTGATTTATTATGTATGATAATGCCTGATTTATTATGTATGATAGTGCCTGATTTATTATAAATGATAGTGACTGATTTAGTGTGTATGATAATGCCTGATTTATTATATATGATAATGCCTGATTTAATATGTATGATAATGCCTGATTTATTATGTATAATAATGCCTGATTTATTATGTATGATAATGCCTGATTTATTATGTATGATAATGCCTGATTTATTATAAATGATAGTGACTGATTTAGTGTGTATGATAGTGCCTGATTTATTATGTATGATAATACCTGATTTATTATGTATGATAATGCCTGATTTATTATGTATGATAATGCCTGATTTATTATGTATGATAATGCCTGATTTATTATGTATGATAATGCCTGATTTATTATAAATGATAGTGACTGATTTAGTGTGTATGATAATACCTGATTTATTATATATGATAATGCCTGATTTAATATGTATGATAATGCCTGATTTATTATGTATAATAATGCCTGATTTATTATGTATGATAATGCCTGATTTATTATGTATGATAATGCCTGATTTATTATGTATGATAGTGCCTGATATATTATGTATGATAATGCCTGATTTAGTGTGTATGATAGTGCCTGATTTAATATGTATGATAGTGCCTGATTTATTATGTATGATAATACCTGATTTATTATGTATGATAATGCCTGATTTATTATGTATAATAATGCCTGATTTAGTGTGTATGATAATGCCTGATTTATTATGTATGATAATGCCTGATTTATTATGTATGATAATGCCTGATTTAGTGTGTATGATAGTGCCTGATTTATTATGTATGATAATACCTGATTTATTATGTATGATAATGCCTGATTTATTATGTATGATAATGCCTGATTTATTATAAATGATAATGCCTGATTTATTATGTATTATAGTGCCTGATTTATTATGTATGATAATACCTGATTTATTATGTATGATAATGCCTGATTTATTATGTATGATAGTGCCTGATTTATTATGTATGATAGTGCCTGATTTATTATGTATGATAGTGCCTGATTTATTATGTATGATAGTGCCTGATTTAGTGTGTATGATAATGCCTGATTTATTATGTATGATAATGCCTGATTTATTATGTATGAAAGTGCCTGATTTATTATGTATGATAATGCCTGATTTATTATGTATGATAATGCCTGATTTATTATGTATGATAATGCCTGATTTATTATGTATGATAATGCCTGATTTATTATGTATGATAATGCCTGATTTATTATGTATGATAGTGCCTGATTTATTATGTATGATAATACCTGATTTATTATGTATGATAATGCCTGATTTATTATGTATGATAATGCCTGATTTATTATGTATGATAATGCCTGATTTATTATGTATTATAATGCCTGATTTATTATGTATGATAGTTCCTGATTTAGTGTGTATGATAATGCCTGATTTATTATAAATGATAGTGACTGATTTAGTGTGTATGATAATGCCTGATTTATTATAAATGATAGTGACTGATTTAGTGTGTATGATAATGCCTGATTTATTATATATGATAATGCCTGATTTAATATGTATGATAATGCCTGATTTATTATGTATAATAATGCCTGATTTATTATGTATGATAATGCCTGATTTATTATGTATGATAGTGCCTGATTTATTATGTATGATAATGCCTGATTTATTATGTATGATAATGCCTGATTTAGTGTGTATGATAGTGCCTGATTTATTATGTATGATAATACCTGATTTATTATGTATGATAATGCCTGATTTATTATGTATGATAATGCCTGATTTATTATGTATGATAATGCCTGATTTATTATGTATGATAATGCCTGATTTATTATGTATGATAATTCCTGATTTAGTGTGTGTGATAATGCCTGATTTATTATAAATGATAGTGACTGATTTAGTGTGTATGACAGTGCCTGATTTATTATGTATGATAATATCTGATTTATTATGTATGATAATGCCTTATTTATTATGTATGATAATGCCTGATTTATTATAAATGATAATGCCTGATTTATTATGTATGATAATGCCTGATTTATTATGTATGATAGTGCCTGATTTATTATGTATGATAATGCCTGATTTATTATGTATGATAATGACTGATTTAGTGTGTATGACAGTGCCTGATTTATTATGTATGATAATATCTGATTTATTATGTATGATAATGCCTTATTTATTATGTATGATAATGCCTGATTTATTATAAATGATAATGCCTGATTTATTATGTATGATAATGCCTGATTTATTATGTACGATAGTGCCTGATATATTATGTATGATAATGCCTGATTTATTATGTATGATAATGCCTGATTTATTATGTATGATAATGCCAGATTTATTATGTATTATAGTGCCTGATTTATTATGTATGATAATGCCTGATTTATTATGTATGATAGTGCCTGATTTAGTGTGTATGATAATGCCTGATTTATTATATATGATAGTGACTGATTTAGTGTGTATGATAATGCCTGATTTATTATATATGATAATGCCTGATTTAATATGTATGATAGTGCCTGATTTATAATGTATGATAATGCCTGATTTATTATGTATGAAAGTGCCTGATTTATTATGTATGATAATGCCTGATTTATTATATATGATAGTGTCTGATTTATTATGTATAATAATGCCTGATTTATTATGTATGATAATGCCTGATTTATTATGTATGATAATGCCTGATTTATTATGTATGATAGTGCCTGATTTAGTGTGTATGATAATGCCTGATTTATTATAAATGATAGTGACTGATTTAGTGTGTATGATAATGCCTGATTTATTATATATGATAATGCCTGATTTAATATGTATGATAATGCCTGATTTATTATAAATGATAATGCCTGATTTAGTGTGTATAATAATGCCTGATTTATTATGTATGATAATGCCTGATTTATTATGTATGATAATGCCTGATTTATTATGTATGATAATGCCTGATGTATTATGTATGATAGTGCCTGATTTAGTGTGTATGATAATGCCTGATTTATTATAAATGATAGTGACTGATTTAGTGTGTATGATAATGCCTGATTTATTATATATGATAATGCCTGATTTAATATGTATGATAATGTCTGATTTATTATGTGTAATAATGCATGATTTATTATGTATGATAATGCCTGATTTAATATGTATGATAATGCCTGATTTATTATGTATAATAATGCCTGATTTATTATGTATGATAATGCCTGATTTATTATGTATAATAATGCCTGATTTATTATGTATGATAATGCCTGATTTATTATGTATGATAATGCCTGATTTAATATGTATGATAATACCTGATTTATTATGTATAATAATGCCTGATTTATTATGTATGATAATGCCTGATTTATTATGTATGATAATGCCTGATTTATTATGTATGATAGTGCCTGATTTAGTGTGTATGATAATGCCTGATTTATTATAAATGATAGTGACTGATTTAGTGTGTATGATAATGCCTGATTTATTATATATAATAATGCCTGATTTAATATGTATGATAATGCCTGATTTATTATGTATAATGATGCCTGACTTATTATGTATGATAATGCCTGATTTATTATGTATGATAGTGCCTGATTTATTATGTATGATAATGCCTGATTTATTATGTATGATAATGCCTGATTTAGTGTGTATGATAGTGCCTGATTTATTATGTATGATAATACCTGATTTATTATGTATGATAATGCCTGATTTATTATGTATGATAATGCCTGATTTATTATGTATGATAATGCCTGATTTATTATGTATGATAATGCCTGATTTAGTGTGTATGATAGTGCCTGATTTATTATGTATGATAATACCTGATTTATTATGTATGATAATGCCTGATTTATTATGTATGATAATGCCTGATTTATTATGTATGATAATGCCTGATATATTATGTATGATAATGCCTGATTTATTATGTATGATAATACCTGATTTATTATGTATGATAATACCTGATTTATTATGTATGATAATGCCTGATTTATTATGTATGATAATGCCTGATTTATTATGTATGATAATGCCTGATATATTATGTATGATAATGCCTGATTTATTATGTATGATAATACCTGATTTATTATAAATGATAGTGACTGATTTAGTGTGTATGATAATGCCTGATTTATTATATATGATAATGCCTGATTTAATATGTATGATAATGCCTGATTTATTATGTATAATAATGCCTGATTTATTATGTATGATAATGCCTGATTTATTATGTATGATAATGCCTGATTTATTATGTATGATAGTGCCTGATATATTATGTATGATAATGCCTGATTTAGTGTGTATGATAGTGCCTGATTTATTATGTATGATAATGCCTGATTTAGTGTGTATGATAGTGCCTGATTTATTATGTATGATAATACCTGATTTATTATGTATGATAATGCCTGATTTATTATGTATGATAATGCCTGATTTATTATAAATGATAATGCCTGATTTATTATGTATTATAGTGCCTGATTTATTATGTATGATAATACCTGATTTATTATGTATGATAATGCCTGATTTATTATGTATGATAGTGCCTGATTTATTATGTATGATAGTGCCTGATTTATTATGTATGATAATGCCTGATTTAGTGTGTATGATAATGCCTGATTTATTATATATGATAGTGTCTGATTTAGTGTGTATGATAATGGCTGATTTATTATATATGATAATGCCTGATTTAATATGTATGATAATGCCTGATTTATTATGTATGATAATGCCTGATTTATTATGTATGATAGTGCCTGATTTATTATGTATGATAATGCCTGATTTAGTGTGTATGATAATGCCTGATTTATTATGTATGATAATGCCTGATTTATTATGTATGAAAGTGCCTGATTTATTATGTATGATAATGCCTGATTTATTATGTATGATAATGCCTGATTTATTATGTATGATAATGCCTGATTTATTATGTATGATAATGCCTGATTTATTATGTATGATAATGCCTGATTTATTATGTATGATAGTGCCTGATTTAGTGTGTATGATAATGCCTGATTTATTATAAATGATAGTGACTGATTTAGTGTGTATGATAATGCCTGATTTATTATAAATGATAGTGACTGATTTAGTGTGTATGATAATGCCTGATTTATTATGTATGATAATGCCTGATTTATTATAAATGATAGTGACTGATTTAGTGTGTATGATAATGCCTGATTTATTATATATGATAATGCCTGATTTAATATGTATGATAATGCCTGATTTATTATGTATAATAATGTCTGATTTATTATGTATGATAATGCCTGATTTATTATGTATGATAATGCCTGATTTAATATGTATGATAATGCCTGATTTATTATGTATAATAATGCCTGATTTATTATGTATGATAATGCCTGATTTATTATGTATGGTAGTGCCTGATTTATTATGTATGATAATGCCTGATTTATTATGTATGATAATGCCTGATTTATTATAAATGATAGTGACTGATTTAGTGTGTATGATAATGCCTGATTTATTATATATGATAATGCCTGATTTAATATGTATGATAATGCCTGATTTATTATGTATAATAATGCCTGATTTATTATGTATGATAATGACTGATTTATTATGTATGATAATGCCTGATTTATTATAAATGATAGTGACTGATTTAGTGTGTATGATAGTGCCTGATTTATTATGTATGATAATACCTGATTTATTATGTATGATAATGCCTGATTTATTATGTATAATAATGCCTGATTTATTATGTATGATAATGCCTGATTTATTATGTAGGATAATGCCTGATTTATTATAAATGATAGTGACTGATTTAGTGTGTATGATAGTGCCTGATTTATTATGTATGATAATACCTGATTTATTATGTATGATAATGCCTGATTTATTATGTATGATAATGCCTGATTTATTATGTATGATAATGCCTGATTTATTATGTATGATAATGCCTGATTTATTATGTATGATAATGCCTGATTTATTATGTATGATAATGCCTGATGTATTATGTATGATAATGCCTGATTTATTATGTATGATAATACCTGATTTATTATGTATGATAATGCCTGATTTAATATGTATGATAATGCCTGATTTATTAAGTATGATAATGCCTGATTTATTATGTATGATAATGCCAGATTTATTATGTATTATAGTGCCTGATTTATTATGTATGATAATGCCTGATTTATTATGTATGATAGTGCCTGATTTAGTGTGTATGATAATGCCTGATTTATTATATATGATAGTGACTGATTTAGTGTGTATGATAATGCCTGATTTATTATATATGATAATGCCTGATTTAATATGTATGATAGTGCCTGATTTATAATGTATGATAATGCCTGATTTATTATGTATGAAAGTGCCTGATTTATTATGTATGATTATGCCTGATTTATTATATATGATAGTGCCTGATTTATTATGTATGATAATGCCTGATTTATTATGTATGATAATGCCTGATTTATTATGTATGATAATGCCTGATTTATTATGTATGATAGTGCCTGATTTATTATGTATGATAGTGCCTGATTTATTATGTATGATAGTGCCTGATTTAGTGTGTATGATAATGCCTGATTTATTATGTATGATAATGCCTGATTTATTATGTATGAAAGTGCCTGATTTATTATGTATGATAATGCCTGATTTATTATGTATGATAATGCCTGATTTATTATGTATGATAATGCCTGATTTATTATGTATGATAATGCCTGATTTATTATGTATGATAATGCCTGATTTATTATGTATGATAGTGCCTGATTTAGTATGTATGATAATGCCTGATTTATTATAAATGATAGTGACTGATTTAGTGTGTATGATAATGCCTGATTTATTATAAATGATAGTGACTGATTTAGTGTGTATGATAATGCCTGATTTATTATGTATGATAATGCCTGATTTATTATAAATGATAGTGACTGATTTAGTGTGTATGATAATTCCTGATTTATTATATATGATAATGCCTGATTTAATATGTATGATAATGCCTGATTTATTATGTATAATAATGCCTGATTTATTATGTATGATAATGCCTGATTTATTATGTATGATAATGCCTGATTTAATATGTATGATAATGCCTGATTTATTATGTATAATAATGCCTGATTTATTATGTATGATAATGCCTGATTTATTATGTATGGTAGTGCCTGATTTATTATGTATGATAATGCCTGATTTATTATGTATGATAATGCCTGATTTATTATAAATGATAGTGACTGATTTAGTGTGTATGATAATGCCTGATTTATTATATATGATAATGCCTGATTTAATATGTATGATAATGCCTGATTTATTATGTATAATAATGCCTGATTTATTATGTATGATAATGCCTGATTTATTATGTATGATAATGCCTGATTTATTATAAATGATTGTGACTGATTTAGTGTGTATGATAGTGCCTGATTTATTATGTATGATAATACCTGATTTATTATGTATGATAATGCCTGATTTATTATGTATGATAATGCCTGATTTATTATGTATGATAATGCCTGATTTATTATGTATGATAATGCCTGATTTATTATGTATGATAATGCCTGATTTATTATGTATGATAATGCCTGATTTATTATGTATGATAATGCCTGATGTATTATGTATGATAATGCCTGATTTATTATGTATGATAATACCTGATTTATTATGTATGATAATGCCTGATTTAATATGTATGATAATGCCTGATTTATTAAGTATGATAATGCCTGATTTATTATGTATGATAATGCCAGATTTATTATGTATTATAGTGCCTGATTTATTATGTATGATAATGCCTGATTTATTATGTATGATAGTGCCTGATTTAGTGTGTATGATAATGCCTGATTTATTATATATGATAGTGACTGATTTAGTGTGTATGATAATGCCTGATTTATTATATATGATAATGCCTGATTTAATATGTATGATAGTGCCTGATTTATAATGTATGATAATGCCTGATTTATTATTTATGAAAGTGCCTGATTTATTATGTATGATAATGCCTGATTTATTATATATGATAGTGCCTGATTTATTATGTATGATAATGCCTGATTTATTATGTATGATAATGCCTGATTTATTATGTATGATAATGCCTGATTTATTATGTATGATAGTGCCTGATTTAATGTGTATGATAATGCCTGATTTATTATAAATGATAGTAACTGATTTAGTGTGTATGATAATGCCTGATTTATTATATATGATAATGCCTGATTTAATATGTATGATAATGCCTGATTTATTATAAATGATAATGCCTGATTTAGTGTGTATAATAATGCCTGATTTATTATGTATGATAATGCCTGATTTATTATGTATGATAATGCCTGATTTATTATGTATGATAATGCCTGATGTATTATGTATGATAGTGCCTGATTTAGTGTGTATGATAATGCCTGATTTATTATAAATGATAGTGACTGATTTAGTGTGTATGATAATGCCTGATTTATTATATATGATAATGCCTGATTTAATATGTATGATAATGTCTGATTTATTATGTATAATAATGCCTGATTTATTATGTATGATAATGCCTGATTTAATATGTATGATAATGCCTGATTTATTATAAATGATAATGCCTGATTTAGTGTGTATAATAATGCCTGATTTATTATGTATGATAATGCCTGATTTATTATGTATGATAATGCCTGATTTATTATGTATGATAATGCCTGATGTATTATGTATGATAGTGCCTGATTTAGTGTGTATGATAATGCCTGATTTATTATAAATGATAGTGACTGATTTAGTGTGTATGATAATGCCTGATTTATTATATATGATAATGCCTGATTTAATATGTATGATAATGTCTGATTTATTATGTATAATAATGCCTGATTTATTATGTATGATAATGCCTGATTTAATATGTATGATAATGTCTGATTTAATATGTATGATAATGACTGATTTATTATGTATGATAATGCCTGATTTAATATGTATAATAATGCCTGATTTATTATGTATGATAATGCCTGATTTATTATGTATGATAGTGCCTGATTTATTATGTATGATAGTGCCTGATTTAGTGTGTATGATAATGCCTGATTTATTATAAATGATAGTGACTGATTTAGTGTGTATGATAATGCCTGATTTATTATATATGATAATGCCTGATTTAATATGTATGATAATGCCTGATTTATTATGTATGATAATGCCTGATTTAGTGTGTATGATAGTGCCTGATTTATTATGTATGATAATACCTGATTTATTATGTATGATAGTGCCTGATTTATTATGTATGATAATACCTGATTTATTATGTATGATAATGCCTGATTTATTATGTATGATAATGCCTGATTTATTATGTATGATAATGCCTGATATATTATGTATGATAATGCCTGATTTATTATGTATGATAATACCTGATTTATTATGTATGATAATACCTGATTTATTATGTATGATAATGCCTGATTTATTATGTATGATAATGCCTGATTTATTATGTATGATAATGCCTGATATATTATGTATGATAATGCCTGATTTATTATGTATGATAATACCTGATTTATTATAAATGATAGTGACTGATTTAGTGTGTATGATAATGCCTGATTTATTATATATGATAATGCCTGATTTAATATGTATGATAATGCCTGATTTATTATGTATAATAATGCCTGATTTATTATGTATGATAATGCCTGATTTATTATGTATGATAATGCCTGATTTATTATGTATGATAGTGCCTGATATATTATGTATGATAATGCCTGATTTAGTGTGTATGATAGTGCCTGATTTATTATGTATGATAATACCTGATTTATTATGTATGATAATGCCTGATTTATTATGTATAATAATCCCTGATTTAGTGTGTATGATAATGCCTGATTTATTATGTATGATAATGCCTGATTTATTATGTATGATAATGCCTGATTTAGTGTGTATGATAGTGCCTGATTTATTATGTATGATAATACCTGATTTATTATGTATGATAATGCCTGATTTATTATGTATGATAATGCCTGATTTATTATAAATGATAATGCCTGATTTATTATGTATTATAGTGCCTGATTTATTATGTATGATAATACCTGATTTATTATGTATGATAATGCCTGATTTATTATGTATGATAGTGCCTGATTTATTATGTATGATAGTGCCTGATTTATTATGTATGATAATGCCTGATTTATTATGTATGATAATGCCTGATATATTATGTATGATAATGCCTGATTTATTATGTATGATAATACCTGATTTATTATGTATGATAATACCTGATTTATTATGTATGATAATGCCTGATTTATTATGTATGATAATGCCTGATTTATTATGTATGATAATGCCTGATATATTATGTATGATAATGCCTGATTTATTATGTATGATAATACCTGATTTATTATAAATGATAGTGACTGATTTAATATGTATGATAATGCCTGATTTATTATGTATAATAATGCCTGACTTATTATGTATGATAATGCCTGATTTATTATGTATGATAGTGCCTGATTTATTATGTATGATAATGCCTGATTTATTATGTATGATAATGCCTGATTTAGTGTGTATGATAGTGCCTGATTTATTATGTATGATAATACCTGATTTATTATGTATGATAGTGCCTGATTTATTATGTATGATAATACCTGATTTATTATGTATGATAATGCCTGATTTATTATGTATGATAATGCCTGATTTATTATGTATGATAATGCCTGATATATTATGTATGATAATGCCTGATTTATTATGTATGATAATACCTGATTTATTATGTATGATAATACCTGATTTATTATGTATGATAATGCCTGATTTATTATGTATGATAATGCCTGATTTATTATGTATGATAATGCCTGATATATTATGTATGATAATGCCTGATTTATTATGTATGATAATACCTGATTTATTATAAATGATAGTGACTGATTTAGTGTGTATGATAATGCCTGATTTATTATATATGATAATGCCTGATTTAATATGTATGATAATGCCTGATTTATTATGTATAATAATGCCTGATTTATTATGTATGATAATGCCTGATTTATTATGTATGATAATGCCTGATTTATTATGTATGATAATGCCTGATTTATTATGTATGATAGTGCCTGATTTATTATGTATGATAATACCTGATTTATTATGTATGATAATGCCTGATTTAGTGTGTATGATAGTGCCTGATTTATTATGTATGATAATACCTGATTTATTATGTATGATAATGCCTGATTTATTATGTATAATAATGCCTGATTTAGTGTGTATGATAATGCCTGATTTATTATGTATGATAATGCCAGATTTATTATGTATTATAATGCCTGATTTATTATATATGATAGTGACTGATTTAGTGTGTATGATAATGCCTGATTTATTATATATGATAATGCCTGATTTAATATGTATGATAGTGCCTGATTTATAATGTATGATAATGCCTGATTTATTATGTATGAAAGTGCCTGATTTATTATGTATGATAATGCCTGATTTATTATATATGATAGTGCCTGATTTATTATGTATGATAATGCCTGATTTATTATGTATGATAATGCCTGATTTATTATGTATGATAATGCCTGATTTATTATGTATGATAGTGCCTGATTTAGTGTGTATGATAATGCCTGATTTATTATAAATGATAGTGACTGATTTAGTGTGTATGATAATGCCTGATTTATTATATATGATAATGCCTGATTTAATATGTATGATAATGCCTGATTTATTATAAATGATAATGCCTGATTTAGTGTGTATAATAATGCCTGATTTATTATGTATGATAATGCCTGATTTATTATGTATGATAATGCCTGATTTATTATGTATGATAATGCCTGATGTATTATGTATGATAGTGCCTGATTTAGTGTGTATGATAATGCCTGATTTATTATAAATGATAGTGACTGATTTAGTGTGTATGATAATGCCTGATTTATTATATATGATAATGCCTGATTTAATATGTATGATAATGTCTGATTTATTATGTATAATAATGCCTGATTTATTATGTATGATAATGCCTGATTTATTATGTATGATAGTGCCTGATATATTATGTATGATAATGCCTGATTTAGTGTGTATGATAGTGCCTGATTTATTATGTATGATAATACCTGATTTATTATGTATGATAATGCCTGATTTATTATGTATAATAATCCCTGATTTAGTGTGTATGATAATGCCTGATTTATTATGTATGATAATGCCTGATTTATTATGTATGATAATGCCTGATTTAGTGTGTATGATAGTGCCTGATTTATTATGTATGATAATACCTGATTTATTATGTATGATAATGCCTGATTTATTATGTATGATAATGCCTGATTTATTATAAATGATAATGCCTGATTTATTATGTATTATAGTGCCTGATTTATTATGTATGATAATACCTGATTTATTATGTATGATAATGCCTGATTTATTATGTATGATAGTGCCTGATTTATTATGTATGATAGTGCCTGATTTATTATGTATGATAATGCCTGATTTATTATGTATGATAATGCCTGATATATTATGTATGATAATGCCTGATTTATTATGTATGATAATACCTGATTTATTATGTATGATAATACCTGATTTATTATGTATGATAATGCCTGATTTATTATGTATGATAATGCCTGATTTATTATGTATGATAATGCCTGATATATTATGTATGATAATGCCTGATTTATTATGTATGATAATACCTGATTTATTATAAATGATAGTGACTGATTTAATATGTATGATAATGCCTGATTTATTATGTATAATAATGCCTGACTTATTATGTATGATAATGCCTGATTTATTATGTATGATAGTGCCTGATTTATTATGTATGATAATGCCTGATTTATTATGTATGATAATGCCTGATTTAGTGTGTATGATAGTGCCTGATTTATTATGTATGATAATACCTGATTTATTATGTATGATAGTGCCTGATTTATTATGTATGATAATACCTGATTTATTATGTATGATAATGCCTGATTTATTATGTATGATAATGCCTGATTTATTATGTATGATAATGCCTGATATATTATGTATGATAATGCCTGATTTATTATGTATGATAATACCTGATTTATTATGTATGATAATACCTGATTTATTATGTATGATAATGCCTGATTTATTATGTATGATAATGCCTGATTTATTATGTATGATAATGCCTGATATATTATGTATGATAATGCCTGATTTATTATGTATGATAATACCTGATTTATTATAAATGATAGTGACTGATTTAGTGTGTATGATAATGCCTGATTTATTATATATGATAATGCCTGATTTAATATGTATGATAATGCCTGATTTATTATGTATAATAATGCCTGATTTATTATGTATGATAATGCCTGATTTATTATGTATGATAATGCCTGATTTATTATGTATGATAATGCCTGATTTATTATGTATGATAGTGCCTGATTTATTATGTATGATAATACCTGATTTATTATGTATGATAATGCCTGATTTAGTGTGTATGATAGTGCCTGATTTATTATGTATGATAATACCTGATTTATTATGTATGATAATGCCTGATTTATTATGTATAATAATGCCTGATTTAGTGTGTATGATAATGCCTGATTTATTATGTATGATAATGCCAGATTTATTATGTATTATAATGCCTGATTTATTATATATGATAGTGACTGATTTAGTGTGTATGATAATGCCTGATTTATTATATATGATAATGCCTGATTTAATATGTATGATAGTGCCTGATTTATAATGTATGATAATGCCTGATTTATTATGTATGAAAGTGCCTGATTTATTATGTATGATAATGCCTGATTTATTATATATGATAGTGCCTGATTTATTATGTATGATAATGCCTGATTTATTATGTATGATAATGCCTGATTTATTATGTATGATAATGCCTGATTTATTATGTATGATAGTGCCTGATTTAGTGTGTATGATAATGCCTGATTTATTATAAATGATAGTGACTGATTTAGTGTGTATGATAATGCCTGATTTATTATATATGATAATGCCTGATTTAATATGTATGATAATGCCTGATTTATTATAAATGATAATGCCTGATTTAGTGTGTATAATAATGCCTGATTTATTATGTATGATAATGCCTGATTTATTATGTATGATAATGCCTGATTTATTATGTATGATAATGCCTGATGTATTATGTATGATAGTGCCTGATTTAGTGTGTATGATAATGCCTGATTTATTATAAATGATAGTGACTGATTTAGTGTGTATGATAATGCCTGATTTATTATATATGATAATGCCTGATTTAATATGTATGATAATGTCTGATTTATTATGTATAATAATGCCTGATTTATTATGTATGATAATGCCTGATTTAATATGTATGATAATGCCTGATTTATTATAAATGATAATGCCTGATTTAGTGTGTATAATAATGCCTGATTTATTATGTATGATAATGCCTGATTTATTATGTATGATAATGCCTGATTTATTATGTATGATAATGCCTGATGTATTATGTATGATAGTGCCTGATTTAGTGTGTATGATAATGCCTGATTTATTATAAATGATAGTGACTGATTTAGTGTGTATGATAATGCCTGATTTATTATATATGATAATGCCTGATTTAATATGTATGATAATGTCTGATTTATTATGTATAATAATGCCTGATTTATTATGTATGATAATGCCTGATTTAATATGTATGATAATGTCTGATTTAATATGTATGATAATGACTGATTTATTATGTATGATAATGCCTGATTTAATATGTATAATAATGCCTGATTTATTATGTATGATAATGCCTGATTTATTATGTATGATAGTGCCTGATTTATTATGTATGATAGTGCCTGATTTAGTGTGTATGATAATGCCTGATTTATTATGTATGATAGTACCTGATTTATTATGTATGATAATGCCTGATTTATTATGTATGATAATGCCTGATTTAGTGTGTATGATAGTGCCTGATTTATTATGTATGATAATACCTGATTTATTATGTATGATAGTGCCTGATTTATTATGTATGATAATACCTGATTTATTATGTATGATAATGCCTGATTTATTATGTATGATAATGCCTGATTTATTATGTATGATAATGCCTGATATATTATGTATGATAATGCCTGATTTATTATGTATGATAATACCTGATTTATTATGTATGATAATGCCTGATATATTATGTATGATAATGCCTGATTTATTATGTATGATAATACCTGATTTATTATAAATGATAGTGACTGATTTAGTGTGTATGATAATGCCTGATTTATTATATATGATAATGCCTGATTTAATATGTATGATAATGCCTGATTTATTATGTATAATAATGCCTGATTTATTATGTATGATAATGCCTGATTTATTATGTATGATAATGCCTGATTTATTATGTATGATAGTGCCTGATATATTATGTATGCTAATGCCTGATTTAGTGTGTATGATAGTGCCTGATTTATTATGTATGATAATACCTGATTTATTATGTATGATAATGCCTGATTTATTATGTATAATAATGCCTGATTTAATATGTATGATAATGCCTGATTTATTATGTATAATAATGCCTGATTTATTATGTATGATAATGCCTGATTTATTATGTATGATAATGCCTGATTTATTATGTATGATAATGCCTGATTTATTATGTATGATAGTGCCTGATTTATTATGTATGATAATACCTGATTTATTATGTATGATAATGCCTGATTTAGTGTGTATGATAGTGCCTGATTTATTATGTATGATAATACCTGATTTATTATGTATGATAATGCCTGATTTATTATGTATGATAGTGCCTGATTTATTATGTATGATAGTGCCTGATTTAGTGTGTATGATAATGCCTGATTTATTATAAATGATAGTGACTGATTTAGTGTGTATGATAATGCCTGATTTATTATATATGATAATGCCTGATTTAATATGTATGATAATGCCTGATTTATTATGTATAATAATGCCTGACTTATTATGTATGATAATGCCTGATTTATTATGTATGATAGTGCCTTATTTATTATGTATGATAATGCCTGATTTATTATGTATGATAATGCCTGATTTAGTGTGTATGATAGTGCCTGATTTATTATGTATGATAATACCTGATTTATTATGTATGATAGTGCCTGATTTATTATGTATGATAATACCTGATTTATTATGTATGATAATGCCTGATTTATTATGTATGATAATGCCTGATTTATTATGTATGATAATGCCTGATATATTATGTATGATAATGCCTGATTTATTATGTATGATAATACCTGATTTATTATGTATGATAATACCTGATTTATTATGTATGATAATGCCTGATTTATTATGTATGATAATGCCTGATTTATTATGTATGATAATGCCTGATATATTATGTATGATAATGCCTGATTTATTATGTATGATAATACCTGATTTATTATAAATGATAGTGACTGATTTAGTGTGTATGATAATGCCTGATTTATTATATATGATAATGCCTGATTTAATATGTATGATAATGCCTGATTTATTATGTATAATAATGCCTGATTTATTATGTATGATAATGCCTGATTTATTATGTATGATAATGCCTGATTTATTATGTATGATAGTGCCTGATATATTATGTATGATAATGCCTGATTTAGTGTGTATGATAGTGCCTGATTTATTATGTATGATAATACCTGATTTATTATGTATGATAATGCCTGATTTATTATGTATAATAATGCCTGATTTAATATGTATGATAATGCCTGATTTATTATGTATAATAATGCCTGATTTATTATGTATGATAATGCCTGATTTATTATGTATGATAATGCCTGATTTATTATGTATGATAATGCCTGATTTATTATGTATGATAGTGCCTGATTTATTATGTATGATAATACCTGATTTATTATGTATGATAATGCCTGATTTAGTGTGTATGATAGTGCCTGATTTATTATGTATGATAATACCTGATTTATTATGTATGATAATGCCTGATTTATTATGTATAATAATGCCTGATTTAGTGTGTATGATAATGCCTGATTTATTATGTATGATAATGCCAGATTTATTATGTATTATAATGCCTGATTTATTATATATGATAGTGACTGATTTAGTGTGTATGATAATGCCTGATTTATTATATATGATAATGCCTGATTTAATATGTATGATAGTGCCTGATTTATAATGTATGATAATGCCTGATTTATTATGTATGAAAGTGCCTGATTTATTATGTATGATAATGCCTGATTTATTATATATGATAGTGCCTGATTTATTATGTATGATAATGCCTGATTTATTATGTATGATAATGCCTGATTTATTATGTATAATAATGCCTGACTTATTATGTATGATAATGCCTGATTTATTATGTATGATAGTGCCTGATTTATTATGTATGATAATGCCTGATTTATTATGTATGATAATGCCTGATTTAGTGTGTATGATAGTGCCTGATTTATTATGTATGATAATACCTGATTTATTATGTATGATAGTGCCTGATTTATTATGTATGATAATACCTGATTTATTATGTATGATAATGCCTGATTTATTATGTATGATAATGCCTGATTTATTATGTATGATAATGCCTGATATATTATGTATGATAATGCCTGATTTATTATGTATGATAATACCTGATTTATTATGTATGATAATACCTGATTTATTATGTATGATAATGCCTGATTTATTATGTATGATAATGCCTGATGTATTATGTATGATAATGCCTGATATATTATGTATGATAATGCCTGATTTATTATGTATGATAATACCTGATTTATTATAAATGATAGTGACTGATTTAGTGTGTATGATAATGCCTGATTTATTATATATGATAATGCCTGATTTAATATGTATGATAATGCCTGATTTATTATGTATAATAATGCCTGATTTATTATGTATGATAATGCCTGATTTATTATGTATGATAATGCCTGATTTATTATGTATGATAATGCCTGATTTATTATGTATGATAGTGCCTGATTTATTATGTATGATAATACCTGATTTATTATGTATGATAATGCCTGATTTAGTGTGTATGATAGTGCCTGATTTATTATGTATGATAATACCTGATTTATTATGTATGATAATGCCTGATTTATTATGTATAATAATGCCTGATTTAGTGTGTATGATAATGCCTGATTTATTATGTATGAAAATGCCTGATTTATTATGTATGATAATGCCTGATTTAGTGTGTATGATAGTGCCTGATTTATTATGTATGATAATACCTGATTTATTATGTATGATAATGCCTGATTTATTATGTATGATAATGCCTGATTTATTATAAATGATAATGCCTGATTTATTATGTATTATAGTGCCTGATTTATTATGTATGATAATACCTGATTTATTATGTATGATAATGCCTGATTTATTATGTATGATAGTGCCTGATTTATTATGTATGATAGTGCCTGATTTATTATGTATGATAGTGCCTGATTTAGTGTGTATGATAATGCCTGATTTATTATGTATGATAATGCCTGATTTATTATGTATGAAAGTGCCTGATTTATTATGTATGATAATGCCTGATTTATTATGTATGATAATGCCTGATTTATTATGTATGATAATGCCTGATTTATTATGTATGATAATGCCTGATTTATTATGTATGATAATGCCTGATTTATTATGTATGATAGTGCCTGATTTAGTGTGTATGATAATGCCTGATTTATTATAAATGATAGTGACTGATTTAGTGTGTATGATAATGCCTGATTTATTATAAATGATAGTGACTGATTTAGTGTGTATGATAATGCCTGATTTATTATGTATGATAATGCCTGATTTATTATAAATGATAGTGACTGATTTAGTGTGTATGATAATGCCTGATTTATTATATATAATAATGCCTGATTTAATATGTATGATAATGCCTGATTTATTATGTATAATAATGCCTGATTTATTATGTATGATAATGCCTGATTTATTATGTATGATAATGCCTGATTTAATATGTATGATAATGCCTGATTTATTATGTATAATAATGCCTGATTTATTATGTATGATAATGCCTGATTTATTATGTATAATAATGCCTGATTTATTATGTATGATAATGCCTGATTTATTATGTATGATAATGCCTGATTTATTATAAATGATAGTGACTGATTTAGTGTGTATGATAGTGCCTGATTTATTATGTATGATAATACCTGATTTATTATGTATGATAATGCCTGATTTATTATGTATGATAATGCCTGATTTATTATGTATGATAATGCCTGATTTATTATGTATGATAATGCCTGATTTATTATGTATGATAATGCCTGATTTATTATGTATGATAATACCTGATTTATTATGTATGATAATACCTGATTTATTATGTATGATAATGCCTGATTTAATATGTATGATAATGCCTGATTTATTATGTATAATAATGCCTGATTTATTATGTATGATAATGCCTGATTTATTATATATGATAGTGCCTGATTTATTATGTATGATAATGCCTGATTTATTATGTATGATAATGCCTGATTTATTATGTATGATAATGCCTGATTTATTATATATGATAGTGCCTGATTTATTATGTATGATAATGCCTGATTTATTATGTATGATAATGCCTGATTTATTATGTATGATAATGCCTGATTTATTATATATGATAGTGCCTGATTTATTATGTATGATAATGCCTGATTTATTATGTATTATAATACCTGATTATTATGTATGATAAAGCCTGATTTATTATGTATGATAATACCTGATTTATTATGTATGATAATGCCTGATTTAGTGTGTATGATAATGCCTGATTTATTATGTATGATAATGCCTGATTTAGTGTGTATGATAATGCCTGATTTATTATGTATAATAATGCCTGATTTATTATGTATAATAATGCCTGATTTATTATGTATGATAATGCCTGATTTATTATGTATGATAGTGCCTGATGTATTATGTATGATAATGCCTGATTTATTATGTATGATAATGCCTGATTTAGTGTGTATGATAGTGCCTGATTTATTATGTATGATAATGCCTGATTTATTATGTATGATAATGCCTGATTTATTATGTATGATAATGCCTGATTTATTATATATGATAGTGACTGATTTAGTGTTTATGATAATGCCTGATTTATTATATATGATAATGCCTGATTTAATATGTATGATAGTGCCTGATTTATAATGTATGATAATGCCTGATTTATTATGTATGAAAGTGCCTGATTTATTATGTATGATAATGCCTGATTTATTATGTATGATAGTGCCTGATTTATTATGTATGATAATGCCTGATTTATTATGTATGATAATGCCTGATTTATTATGTATGATAATGCCTGATTTATTATGTATGATAATGCCTGATTTATTATGTATGATAATGCCTGATTTATTATGTATGATAGTGCCTGATTTAGTGTGTATGATAATGCCTGATTTATTATAAATGATAGTGACTGATTTAGTGTGTATGATAATGCCTGATTTATTATATATGATAATGCCTGATTTAATATGTATGATAATGTCTGATTTATTATGTATAATAATGCCTGATTTATTATGTATGATAATGCCTGATTTATTATGTATGATAGTGCCTGATTTATTATGTATGATAGTGCCTGATTTAGTGTGTATGATAATGCCTGATTTAATATGTATAATAGTGCCTGATTTATTATGTATGATAATGCCTGATTTATTATGTATGATAATGCCTGATTTATTATAAATGATAATGCCTGATTTAATATGTATGATAATGCCTGATTTATTATGTATAATAATGCCTGATTTATTATGTATTATAATGCCTGATTTATTATGTATGATAGTGCCTGATGTATTATGTATGATAATGCCTGATTTATTATGTATGATAATGCCTGATTTAGTGTGTATGATAGTGCCTGATTTATTATGTATGATAATGCCTGATTTATTATGTATGATAATGCCTGATTTATTATGTATGATAATGCCTGATTTATTATGTATGATAATGCCTGATTTAGTGTGTATGATAGTGCCTGATTTATTAAGTATGATAATGCCTGATTTATTATGTATGATAATGCCAGATTTATTATGTATTATAGTGCCTGATTTATTATGTATGATAATGCCTGATTTATTATGTATGATAGTGCATGATTTAGTGTGTATGATAATGCCTGATTTATTATATATGATAGTGACTGATTTAGTGTGTATGATAATGCCTGATTTATTATATATGATAATGCCTGATTTAATATGTATGATAGTGCCTGATTTATAATGTATGATAATGCCTGATTTATTATGTATGATAGTGCCTGATTTATTATGTATGATAATGCCTGATTTATTATGTATGGTAGTGCCTGATTTATTATGTATGATAATGCCTGATTTATTATGTATGATAATGCCTGATTTATTATAAATGATAGTGACTGATTTAGTGTGTATGATAATGCCTGATTTATTATGTATGATAATGCCTGATTTATTATGTATGATAATGCCTGATGTATTATGTATGATAGTGCCTGATTTAGTGTGTATGATAATGCCTGATTTATTATAAATGATAGTGACTGATTTAGTGTGTATGATAATGCCTGATTTATTATATATGATAATGCCTGATTTAATATGTATGATAATGTCTGATTTATTATGTATAATAATGCCTGATTTATTATGTATGATAATGCCTGATTTAATATGTATGATAATGCCTGATTTATTATAAATGATAATGCCTGATTTAGTGTGTATAAAAATGCCTGATTTATTATGTATGATAATGCCTGATTTATTATGTATGATAATGCCTGATTTATTATGTATGATAATGCCTGATGTATTATGTATGATAGTGCCTGATTTAGTGTGTATGATAATGCCTGATTTATTATAAATGATAGTGACTGATTTAGTGTGTATGATAATGCCTGATTTATTATATATGATAATGCCTGATTTAATATGTATGATAATGTCTGATTTATTATGTATAATAATGCCTGATTTATTATGTATGATAATGCCTGATTTAGTGTGTATGATAGTGCCTGATTTATTATGTATGATAATGCCTGATTTATTATGTATGATAATGCCTGATTTATTATGTATGATAATGCCTGATTTATTATGTATGATAATGCCTGATTTAGTGTGTATGATAGTGCCTGATTTATTAAGTATGATAATGCCTGATTTATTATGTATGATAATGCCAGATTTATTATGTATTATAGTGCCTGATTTATTATGTATGATAATGCCTGATTTATTATGTATGATAGTGCATGATTTATTGTGTATGATAATGCCTGATTTATTATATATGATAGTGACTGATTTAGTGTGTATGATAATGCCTGATTTATTATATATGATAATGCCTGATTTAATATGTATGATAGTGCCTGATTTATAATGTATGATAATGCCTGATTTATTATGTATGATAGTGCCTGATTTATTATGTATGATAATGCCTGATTTATTATGTATGGTAGTGCCTGATTTATTATGTATGATAATGCCTGATTTATTATGTATGATAATGCCTGATTTATTATAAATGATAGTGACTGATTTAGTGTGTATGATAATGCCTGATTTATTATGTATGATAATGCCTGATTTATTATGTATGATAATGCCTGATGTATTATGTATGATAGTGCCTGATTTAGTGTGTATGATAATGCCTGATTTATTATAAATGATAGTGACTGATTTAGTGTGTATGATAATGCCTGATTTATTATATATGATAATGCCTGATTTAATATGTATGATAATGTCTGATTTATTATGTATAATAATGCCTGATTTATTATGTATGATAATGCCTGATTTAATATGTATGATAATGCCTGATTTATTATAAATGATAATGCCTGATTTAGTGTGTATAAAAATGCCTGATTTATTATGTATGATAATGCCTGATTTATTATGTATGATAATGCCTGATTTATTATGTATGATAATGCCTGATGTATTATGTATGATAGTGCCTGATTTAGTGTGTATGATAATGCCTGATTTATTATAAATGATAGTGACTGATTTAGTGTGTATGATAATGCCTGATTTATTATATATGATAATGCCTGATTTAATATGTATGATAATGTCTGATTTATTATGTATAATAATGCCTGATTTATTATGTATGATAATGCCTGATTTAATATGTATGATAATGTCTGATTTAATATGTATGATAATGACTGATTTATTATGTATGATAATGCCTGATTTAATATGTATAATAATGCCTGATTTATTATGTATGATAATGCCTGATTTATTATGTATGATAGTGCCTGATTTATTATGTATGATAGTGCCTGATTTAGTGTGTATGATAATGCCTGATTTATTATAAATGATAGTGACTGATTTAGTGTGTATGATAATGCCTGATTTATTATATATGATAATGCCTGATTTAATATGTATGATAATGCCTGATTTATTATGTATAATAATGCCTGACTTATTATGTATGATAATGCCTGATTTATTATGTATGATAGTGCCTGATTTATTATGTATGATAATGCCTGATTTATTATGTATGATAATGCCTGATTTAGTGTGTATGATAGTGCCTGATTTATTATGTATGATAATACCTGATTTATTATGTATGATAATGCCTGATTTATTATGTATGATAATGCCTGATTTATTATGTATGATAATGCCTGATATATTATGTATGATAATGCCTGATTTATTATGTATGATAATACCTGATTTATTATGTATGATAATACCTGATTTATTATGTATGATAATGCCTGATTTATTATGTATGATAATGCCTGATTTATTATGTATGATAATGCCTGATATATTATGTATGATAATGCCTGATTTATTATGTATGATAATACCTGATTTATTATAAATGATAGTGACTGATTTAGTGTGTATGATAATGCCTGATTTATTATATATGATAATGCCTGATTTAATATGTATGATAATGCCTGATTTATTATGTATAATAATGCCTGATTTATTATGTATGATAATGCCTGATTTATTATGTATGATAATGCCTGATTTATTATGTATGATAGTGCCTGATATATTATGTATGATAATGCCTGATTTAGTGTGTATGATAGTGCCTGATTTATTATGTATGATAATACCTGATTTATTATGTATGATAATGCCTGATTTATTATGTATAATAATGCCTGATTTAGTGTGTATGATAATGCCTGATTTATTATGTATGATAATGCCTGATTTATTATGTATGATAATGCCTGATTTAGTGTGTATGATAGTGCCTGATTTATTATGTATGATAATACCTGATTTATTATGTATGATAATGCCTGATTTATTATGTATGATAATGCCTGATTTATTATAAATGATAATGCCTGATTTATTATGTATTATAGTGCCTGATTTATTATGTATGATAATACCTGATTTATTATGTATGATAATGCCTGATTTATTATGTATGATAGTGCCTGATTTATTATGTATGATAGTGCCTGATTTATTATGTATGATAATGCCTGATTTATTATGTATGATAATGCCTGATATATTATGTATGATAATGCCTGATTTATTATGTATGATAATACCTGATTTATTATGTATGATAATACCTGATTTATTATGTATGATAATGCCTGATTTATTATGTATGATAATGCCTGATTTATTATGTATGATAATGCCTGATATATTATGTATGATAATGCCTGATTTATTATGTATGATAATACCTGATTTATTATAAATGATAGTGACTGATTTAATATGTATGATAATGCCTGATTTATTATGTATAATAATGCCTGACTTATTATGTATGATAATGCCTGATTTATTATGTATGATAGTGCCTGATTTATTATGTATGATAATGCCTGATTTATTATGTATGATAATGCCTGATTTAGTGTGTATGATAGTGCCTGATTTATTATGTATGATAATACCTGATTTATTATGTATGATAGTGCCTGATTTATTATGTATGATAATACCTGATTTATTATGTATGATAATGCCTGATTTATTATGTATGATAATGCCTGATTTATTATGTATGATAATGCCTGATATATTATGTATGATAATGCCTGATTTATTATGTATGATAATACCTGATTTATTATGTATGATAATACCTGATTTATTATGTATGATAATGCCTGATTTATTATGTATGATAATGCCTGATTTATTATGTATGATAATGCCTGATATATTATGTATGATAATGCCTGATTTATTATGTATGATAATACCTGATTTATTATAAATGATAGTGACTGATTTAGTGTGTATGATAATGCCTGATTTATTATATATGATAATGCCTGATTTAATATGTATGATAATGCCTGATTTATTATGTATGATAATGCCTGATTTAGTGTGTATGATAGTGCCTGATTTATTATGTATGATAATACCTGATTTATTATGTATGATAATGCCTGATTTATTATGTATGATAATGCCTGATTTATTATAAATGATAATGCCTGATTTATTATGTATTATAGTGCCTGATTTATTATGTATGATAATACCTGATTTATTATGTGTGATAATGCCTGATTTATTATGTATGATAGTGCCTGATTTATTATGTATGATAGTGCCTGATTTATTATGTATGATAGTGCCTGATTTAGTGTGTATGATAATGCCTGATTTATTATGTATGATAATGCCTGATTTATTATGTATGAAAGTGCCTGATTTATTATGTATGATAATGCCTGATTTATTATGTATGATAATGCCTGATTTATTATGTATGATAATGCCTGATTTATTATGTATGATAATGCCTGATTTATTATGTATGATAATGCCTGATTTATTATGTATGATAGTGCCTGATTTAGTGTGTATGATAATGCCTGATGTATTATGTATGATAGTGCCTGATTTAGTGTGTATGATAATGCCTGATTTATTATAAATGATAGTGACTGATTTAGTGTGTATGATAATGCCTGATTTATTATATATGATAATGCCTGATTTAATATGTATGATAATGTCTGATTTATTATGTATAATAATGCCTGATTTATTATGTATGATAATGCCTGATTTATTATGTATGATAGTGCCTGATTTATTATGTATGATAGTGCCTGATTTAGTGTGTATGATAATGCCTGATTTATTATGTATGATAATGCCTGATTTATTATGTATGATAATGCCTGATTTATTATAAATGATAATGCCTGATGTATTATGTATGATAATGCCTGATTTATTATGTATGATAGTGCCTGATTTATTATGTATGATAGTGCCTGATTTATTATGTATAATAGTGCCTGATTTATTATGTATGATAATGCCTGATTTATTATGTATGATAATGCCTGATTTATTATAAATGATAATGCCTGATTTAATATGTATGATAATGCCTGATTTATTATGTATAATAATGCCTGATTTATTATGTATTATAATGCCTGATTTATTATGTATGATAGTGCCTGATGTATTATGTATGATAATGCCTGATTTATTATGTATGATAATGCCTGATTTAGTGTGTATGATAGTGCCTGATTTATTATGTATGATAATGCCTGATTTATTATGTATGATAATGCCTGATTTATTATGTATGATAGTGCCTGATTTATTATAAATGATAGTGACTGATTTAGTGTGTATGATAATGCCTGATTTATTATAAATGATAGTGACTGATTTAGTGTGTATGATAATGCCTGATTTATTATGTATAATAATGCCTGATTTATTATAAATGATAGTGACTGATTTAGTGTGTATGATAATGCCTGATTTATTATATATGATAATGCCTGATTTAATATGTATGATAATGCCTGATTTATTATGTATAATAATGCCTGATTTATTATGTATGATAATGCCTGATTTATTATGTATGATAATGCCTGATTTAATATGTATGATAATGCCTGATTTATTATGTATAATAATGCCTGATTTATTATGTATGATAATGCCTGATTTATTATGTATAGTAGTGCCTGATTTATTATGTATGATAATGCCTGATTTATTATGTATGATAATGCCTGATTTAATATGTATGATAATGCCTGATTTATTATGTATAATAATGCCTGACTTATTATGTATGATAATGCCTGATTTATTATGTATGATAGTGCCTGATTTATTATGTATGATAATGCCTGATTTATTATGTATGATAATGCCTGATTTAGTGTGTATGATAGTGCCTGATTTATTATGTATGATAATACCTGATTTATTATGTATGATAATGCCTGATTTATTATGTATGATAATGCCTGATTTATTATGTATGATAATGCCTGATATATTATGTATGATAATGCCTGATTTATTATGTATGATAATACCTGATTTATTATGTATGATAATACCTGATTTATTATGTATGATAATGCCTGATTTATTATGTATGATAATGCCTGATTTATTATGTATGATAATGCCTGATATATTATGTATGATAATGCCTGATTTATTATGTATGATAATACCTGATTTATTATAAATGATAGTGACTGATTTAGTGTGTATGATAATGCCTGATTTATTATATATGATAATGCCTGATTTAATATGTATGATAATGCCTGATTTATTATGTATAATAATGCCTGATTTATTATGTATGATAATGCCTGATTTATTATGTATGATAATGCCTGATTTATTATGTATGATAGTGCCTGATATATTATGTATGATAATGCCTGATTTAGTGTGTATGATAGTGCCTGATTTATTATGTATGATAATACCTGATTTATTATGTATGATAATGCCTGATTTATTATGTATAATAATGCCTGATTTAGTGTGTATGATAATGCCTGATTTATTATGTATGATAATGCCTGATTTATTATGTATGATAATGCCTGATTTAGTGTGTATGATAGTGCCTGATTTATTATGTATGATAATACCTGATTTATTATGTATGATAATGCCTGATTTATTATGTATGATAATGCCTGATTTATTATAAATGATAATGCCTGATTTATTATGTATTATAGTGCCTGATTTATTATGTATGATAATACCTGATTTATTATGTATGATAATGCCTGATTTATTATGTATGATAGTGCCTGATTTATTATGTATGATAGTGCCTGATTTATTATGTATGATAATGCCTGATTTATTATGTATGATAATGCCTGATATATTATGTATGATAATGCCTGATTTATTATGTATGATAATACCTGATTTATTATGTATGATAATACCTGATTTATTATGTATGATAATGCCTGATTTATTATGTATGATAATGCCTGATTTATTATGTATGATAATGCCTGATATATTATGTATGATAATGCCTGATTTATTATGTATGATAATACCTGATTTATTATAAATGATAGTGACTGATTTAATATGTATGATAATGCCTGATTTATTATGTATAATAATGCCTGACTTATTATGTATGATAATGCCTGATTTATTATGTATGATAGTGCCTGATTTATTATGTATGATAATGCCTGATTTATTATGTATGATAATGCCTGATTTAGTGTGTATGATAGTGCCTGATTTATTATGTATGATAATACCTGATTTATTATGTATGATAGTGCCTGATTTATTATGTATGATAATACCTGATTTATTATGTATGATAATACCTGATTTATTATGTATGATAATGCCTGATTTATTATGTATGATAATGCCTGATTTATTATGTATGATAATGCCTGATATATTATGTATGATAATGCCTGATTTATTATGTATGATAATACCTGATTTATTATAAATGATAGTGACTGATTTATTATGTATGATAATGCCTGATTTATTATGTATGATAATGCCTGATTTATTATGTATGATAATGCCTGATTTATTATGTATGATAATGCCTGATTTATTATGTATGATAGTGCCTGATTTATTATGTATGATAATACCTGATTTATTATGTATGATAATGCCTGATTTAGTGTGTATGATAGTGCCTGATTTATTATGTATGATAATACCTGATTTATTATGTATGATAATGCCTGATTTATTATGTATAATAATGCCTGATTTAGTGTGTATGATAATGCCTGATTTATTATGTATGATAATGCCTGATTTATTATGTATGCTAATGCCTGATTTAGTGTGTATGATAGTGCCTGATTTATTATGTATGATAATACCTGATTTATTATGTATGATAATGCCTGATTTATTATGTATGATAATGCCTGATTTATTATAAATGATAATGCCTGATTTATTATGTATTATAGTGCCTGATTTATTATGTATGATAATACCTGATTTATTATGTATGATAATGCCTGATTTATTATGTATGATAGTGCCTGATTTATTATGTATGATAGTGCCTGATTTATTATGTATGATAGTGCCTGATTTAGTGTGTATGATAATGCCTGATTTATTATGTATGATAATGCCTGATTTATTATGTATGAAAGTGCCTGATTTATTATGTATGATAATGCCTGATTTATTATGTATGATAATGCCTGATTTATTATGTATGATAATGCCTGATTTATTATGTATGATAATGCCTGATTTATTATGTATGATAATGCCTGATTTATTATGTATGATAGTGCCTGATTTAGTGTGTATGATAATGCCTGATTTATTATAAATGATAGTGACTGATTTAGTGTGTATGATAATGCCTGATTTATTATAAATGATAGTGACTGATTTAGTGTGTATGATAATGCCTGATTTATTATGTATGATAATGCCTGATTTATTATAAATGATAGTGACTGATTTAGTGTGTATGATAATGCCTGATTTATTATATATGATAATGCCTGATTTAATATGTATGATAATGCCTGATTTATTATGTATAATAATGCCTGATTTATTATGTATGATAATGCCTGATTTATTATGTATGATAATGCCTGATTTAATATGTATGATAATGCCTGATTTATTATGTATAATAATGCCTGATTTATTATGTATGATAATGCCTGATTTATTATGTATGGTAGTGCCTGATTTATTATGTATGATAATGCCTGATTTATTATGTATGATAATGCCTGATTTATTATAAATGATAGTGACTGATTTAGTGTGTATGATAATGCCTGATTTATTATATATGATAATGCCTGATTTAATATGTATGATAATGCCTGATTTATTATGTATAATAATGCCTGATTTATTATGTATGATAATGCCTGATTTATTATGTATGATAATGCCTGCTTTATTATAAATGATAGTGACTGATTTAGTGTGTATGATAGTGCCTGATTTATTATGTATGATAATACCTGATTTATTATGTATGATAATGCCTGATTTATTATGTATGATAATGCCTGATTTATTATGTATGATAATGCCTGATTTATTATGTATGATAATGCCTGATTTAATATGTATGATAATGCCTGATTTATTATGTATAATAATGCCTGATTTATTATGTATGATAATGCCTGATTTATTATATATGATAGTGCCTGATTTATTATGTATGATAATGCCTGATTTATTATGTATGATAATGCCTGATTTATTATGTATGATAATGCCTGATTTATTATATATGATAGTGCCTGATTTATTATGTATGATAATGCCTGATTTATTATGTATGATAATGCCTGATTTATTATGTATGATAATGCCTGATTTATTATATATGATAGTGCCTGATTTATTATGTATGACAATGCCTGATTTATTATGTATTATAATACCTGATTTATTATGTATGATAAAGCCTGATTTATTATGTATGATAATACCTGATTTATTATGTATGATAATGCCTGATTTAGTGTGTATGATAATGCCTGATTTATTATGTATGATAATGCCTGATTTAGTGTGTATGATAATGCCTGATTTATTATGTATAATAATGCCTGATTTATTATGTATAATAATGCCTGATTTATTATGTATGATAATGCCTGATTTATTATGTATGATAGTGCCTGATGTATTATGTATGATAATGCCTGATTTATTATGTATGATAATGCCTGATTTAGTGTGTATGATAGTGCCTGATTTATTATGTATGATAATGCCTGATTTATTATGTATGATAATGCCTGATTTATTATGTATGATAATGCCTGATTTATTATATATGATAGTGACTGAATTAGTGTGTATGATAATGCCTGATTTATTATATATGATAATGCCTGATTTAATATGTATGATAGTGCCTGATTTATAATGTATGATAATGCCTGATTTATTATGTATGAAAGTGCCTGATTTATTATGTATGATAATGCCTGATTTATTATGTATGATAGTGCCTGATTTATTATGTATGATAATGCCTGATTTATTATGTATGATAATGCCTGATTTATTATGTATGATAATGCCTGATTTATTATGTATGATAATGCCTGATTTATTATAAATGATAGTGACTGATTTAGTGTGTATGATAATGCCTGATTTATTATATATGATAATGCCTGATTTAATATGTATGATAATGCCTGATTTATTATAAATGATAATGCCTGATTTAGTGTGTATAATAATGCCTGATTTATTATGTATGATAATGCCTGATTTATTATGTATGATAATGCCTGATTTATTATGTATGATAATGCCTGATGTATTATGTATGATAGTGCCTGATTTAGTGTGTATGATAATGCCTGATTTATTATAAATGATAGTGACTGATTTAGTGTGTATGATAATGCCTGATTTATTATATATGATAATGCCTGATTTAATATGTATGATAATGTCTGATTTATTATGTATAATAATGCCTGATTTATTATGTATGATAATGCCTGATTTATTATGTATGATAGTGCCTGATTTATTATGTATGATAGTGCCTGATTTAGTGTGTATGATAATGCCTGATTTATTATGTATGATAATGCCTGATTTATTATGTATGATAATGCCTGATTTATTATAAATGATAATGCCTGATGTATTATGTATGATAATGCCTGATTTATTATGTATGATAGTGCCTGATTTATTATGTATGATAGTGCCTGATTTATTATGTATAATAGTGCCTGATTTATTATGTATGATAATGCCTGATTTATTATGTATGATAATGCCTGATTTATTATAAATGATAATGCCTGATTTAATATGTATGATAATGCCTGATTTATTATGTATAATAATGCCTGATTTATTATGTATTATAATGCCTGATTTATTATGTATGATAGTGCCTGATGTATTATGTATGATAATGCCTGATTTATTATGTATGATAATGCCTGATTTAGTGTGTATGATAGTGCCTGATTTATTATGTATGATAATGCCTGATTTATTATGTATGATAATGCCTGATTTATTATGTATGATAGTGCCTGATTTAGTGTGTATGATAATGCCTGATTTATTATAAATGATAGTGACTGATTTAGTGTGTATGATAATGCCTGATTTATTATAAATGATAGTGACTGATTTAGTGTGTATGATAATGCCTGATTTATTATGTATGATAATGCCTGATTTATTATAAATGATAGTGACTGATTTAGTGTGTATGATAATGCCTGATTTATTATATATGATAATGCCTGATTTAATATGTATGATAATGCCTGATTTATTATGTATAATAATGCCTGATTTATTATGTATGATAATGCCTGATTTATTATGTATGATAATGCCTGATTTAATATGTATGATAATGCCTGATTTATTATGTATAATAATGCCTGATTTATTATGTATGATAATGCCTGATTTATTATGTATGGTAGTGCCTGATTTATTATGTATGATAATGCCTGATTTATTATGTATGATAATGCCTGATTTATTATAAATGATAGTGACTGATTTAGTGTGTATGATAATGCCTGATTTATTATATATGATAATGCCTGATTTAATATGTATGATAATGCCTGATTTATTATGTATAATAATGCCTGATTTATTATGTATGATAATGCCTGATTTATTATGTATGATAATGCCTGCTTTATTATAAATGATAGTGACTGATTTAGTGTGTATGATAGTGCCTGATTTATTATGTATGATAATACCTGATTTATTATGTATGATAATGCCTGATTTATTATGTATGATAATGCCTGATTTATTATGTATGATAATGCCTGATTTATTATGTATGATAATGCCTGATTTAATATGTATGATAATGCCTGATTTATTATGTATAATAATGCCTGATTTATTATGTATGATAATGCCTGATTTATTATATATGATAGTGCCTGATTTATTATGTATGATAATGCCTGATTTATTATGTATGATAATGCCTGATTTATTATGTATGATAATGCCTGATTTATTATATATGATAGTGCCTGATTTATTATGTATGATAATGCCTGATTTATTATGTATGATAATGCCTGATTTATTATGTATGATAATGCCTGATTTATTATATATGATAGTGCCTGATTTATTATGTATGACAATGCCTGATTTATTATGTATTATAATACCTGATTTATTATGTATGATAAAGCCTGATTTATTATGTATGATAATACCTGATTTATTATGTATGATAATGCCTGATTTAGTGTGTATGATAATGCCTGATTTATTATGTATGATAATGCCTGATTTAGTGTGTATGATAATGCCTGATTTATTATGTATAATAATGCCTGATTTATTATGTATAATAATGCCTGATTTATTATGTATGATAATGCCTGATTTATTATGTATGATAGTGCCTGATGTATTATGTATGATAATGCCTGATTTATTATGTATGATAATGCCTGATTTAGTGTGTATGATAGTGCCTGATTTATTATGTATGATAATGCCTGATTTATTATGTATGATAATGCCTGATTTATTATGTATGATAATGCCTGATTTATTATATATGATAGTGACTGAATTAGTGTGTATGATAATGCCTGATTTATTATATATGATAATGCCTGATTTAATATGTATGATAGTGCCTGATTTATAATGTATGATAATGCCTGATTTATTATGTATGAAAGTGCCTGATTTATTATGTATGATAATGCCTGATTTATTATGTATGATAGTGCCTGATTTATTATGTATGATAATGCCTGATTTATTATGTATGATAATGCCTGATTTATTATGTATGATAATGCCTGATTTATTATGTATGATAATGCCTGATTTATTATAAATGATAGTGACTGATTTAGTGTGTATGATAATGCCTGATTTATTATATATGATAATGCCTGATTTAATATGTATGATAATGCCTGATTTATTATAAATGATAATGCCTGATTTAGTGTGTATAATAATGCCTGATTTATTATGTATGATAATGCCTGATTTATTATGTATGATAATGCCTGATTTATTATGTATGATAATGCCTGATGTATTATGTATGATAGTGCCTGATTTAGTGTGTATGATAATGCCTGATTTATTATAAATGATAGTGACTGATTTAGTGTGTATGATAATGCCTGATTTATTATATATGATAATGCCTGATTTAATATGTATGATAATGTCTGATTTATTATGTATAATAATGCCTGATTTATTATGTATGATAATGCCTGATTTATTATGTATGATAGTGCCTGATTTATTATGTATGATAGTGCCTGATTTAGTGTGTATGATAATGCCTGATTTATTATGTATGATAATGCCTGATTTATTATGTATGATAATGCCTGATTTATTATAAATGATAATGCCTGATGTATTATGTATGATAATGCCTGATTTATTATGTATGATAGTGCCTGATTTATTATGTATGATAGTGCCTGATTTATTATGTATAATAGTGCCTGATTTATTATGTATGATAATGCCTGATTTATTATGTATGATAATGCCTGATTTATTATAAATGATAATGCCTGATTTAATATGTATGATAATGCCTGATTTATTATGTATAATAATGCCTGATTTATTATGTATTATAATGCCTGATTTATTATGTATGATAATGCCTGATTTATTATGTATGATAATGCCTGATTTAGTGTGTATGATAGTGCCTGATTTATTATGTATGATAATGCCTGATTTATTATGTATGATAATGCCTGATTTATTATGTATGATAGTGCCTGATTTAGTGTGTATGATAATGCCTGATTTATTATAAATGATAGTGACTGATTTAGTGTGTATGATAATGCCTGATTTATTATAAATGATAGTGACTGATTTAGTGTGTATGATAATGCCTGATTTATTATGTATGATAATGCCTGATTTATTATAAATGATAGTGACTGATTTAGTGTGTATGATAATGCCTGATTTATTATATATGATAATGCCTGATTTAATATGTATGATAATGCCTGATTTATTATGTATAATAATGCCTGATTTATTATGTATGATAATGCCTGATTTATTATGTATGATAATGCCTGATTTAATATGTATGATAATGCCTGATTTATTATGTATAATAATGCCTGATTTATTATGTATGATAATGCCTGATTTATTATGTATGGTAGTGCCTGATTTATTATGTATGATAATGCCTGATTTATTATGTATGATAATGCCTGATTTATTATAAATGATAGTGACTGATTTAGTGTGTATGATAATGCCTGATTTATTATATATGATAATGCCTGATTTAATATGTATGATAATGCCTGATTTATTATGTATAATAATGCCTGATTTATTATGTATGATAATGCCTGATTTATTATGTATGATAATGCCTGCTTTATTATAAATGATAGTGACTGATTTAGTGTGTATGATAGTGCCTGATTTATTATGTATGATAATACCTGATTTATTATGTATGATAATGCCTGATTTATTATGTATGATAATGCCTGATTTATTATGTATGATAATGCCTGATTTATTATGTATGATAATGCCTGATTTAATATGTATGATAATGCCTGATTTATTATGTATAATAATGCCTGATTTATTATGTATGATAATGCCTGATTTATTATATATGATAGTGCCTGATTTATTATGTATGATAATGCCTGATTTATTATGTATGATAATGCCTGATTTATTATGTATGATAATGCCTGATTTATTATATATGATAGTGCCTGATTTATTATGTATGATAATGCCTGATTTATTATGTATGATAATGCCTGATTTATTATGTATGATAATGCCTGATTTATTATATATGATAGTGCCTGATTTATTATGTATGACAATGCCTGATTTATTATGTATTATAATACCTGATTTATTATGTATGATAAAGCCTGATTTATTATGTATGATAATACCTGATTTATTATGTATGATAATGCCTGATTTAGTGTGTATGATAATGCCTGATTTATTATGTATGATAATGCCTGATTTAGTGTGTATGATAATGCCTGATTTATTATGTATAATAATGCCTGATTTATTATGTATAATAATGCCTGATTTATTATGTATGATAATGCCTGATTTATTATGTATGATAGTGCCTGATGTATTATGTATGATAATGCCTGATTTATTATGTATGATAATGCCTGATTTAGTGTGTATGATAGTGCCTGATTTATTATGTATGATAATGCCTGATTTATTATGTATGATAATGCCTGATTTATTATGTATGATAATGCCTGATTTATTATAAATGATAGTGACTGATTTAGTGTGTATGATAATGCCTGATTTATTATATATGATAATGCCTGATTTAATATGTATGATAATGCCTGATTTATTATAAATGATAATGCCTGATTTAGTGTGTATAATAATGCCTGATTTATTATGTATGATAATGCCTGATTTATTATGTATGATAATGCCTGATTTATTATGTATGATAATGCCTGATGTATTATGTATGATAGTGCCTGATTTAGTGTGTATGATAATGCCTGATTTATTATAAATGATAGTGACTGATTTAGTGTGTATGATAATGCCTGATTTATTATATATGATAATGCCTGATTTAATATGTATGATAATGTCTGATTTATTATGTATAATAATGCCTGATTTATTATGTATGATAATGCCTGATTTATTATGTATGATAGTGCCTGATTTATTATGTATGATAGTGCTTGATTTAGTGTGTATGATAATGCCTGATTTATTATGTATGATAATGCCTGATTTATTATGTATGATAATGCCTGATTTATTATAAATGATAATGCCTGATGTATTATGTATGATAATGCCTGATTTATTATGTATGATAGTGCCTGATTTATTATGTATGATAGTGCCTGATTTATTATGTATAATAGTGCCTGATTTAATATGTATGATAATGCCTGATTTATTATGTATGATAATGCCTGATTTATTATAAATGATAATGCCTGATTTAATATGTATGATAATGCCTGATTTATTATGTATAATAATGCCTGATTTATTATGTATTATAATGCCTGATTTATTATGTATGATAGTGCCTGATGTATTATGTATGATAATGCCTGATTTATTATGTATGATAATGCCTGATTTAGTGTGTATGATAGTGCCTGATTTATTATGTATGATAATGCCTGATTTATTATGTATGATAATGCCTGATTTATTATGTATGATAATGCCTGATTTATTATGTATGATAATGCCTGATTTAGTGTGTATGATAGTGCCTGATTTATTAAGTATGATAATGCCTGATTTATTATGTATGATAATGCCAGATTTATTATGTATTATAGTGCCTGATTTATTATGTATGATAATGCCTGATTTAATATGTATGATAGTGCATGATTTAGTGTGTATGATAATGCCTGATTTATTATATATGATAGTGACTGATTTAGTGTGTATGATAATGCCTGATTTATTATATATGATAATGCCTGATTTAATATGTATGATAGTGCCTGATTTATAATGTATGATAATGCCTGATTTATTATGTATGATAGTGCCTGATTTATTATGTATGATAATGCCTGATTTATTATGTATGGTAGTGCCTGATTTATTATGTATGATAATGCCTGATTTATTATGTATGATAATGCCTGATTTATTATAAATGATAGTGACTGATTTAGTGTGTATGATAATGCCTGATTTATTATATATGATAATGCCTGATTTATTATGTATGATAATGCCTGATTTATTATGTATAATAATGCCTGATTTATTATGTATGATAATGCCTGATTTATTATGTATGATAATGCCTGATTTAGTGTGTATGATAGTGCCTGATTTATTATGTATGATAATGCCTGATTTATTATGTATGATAATGCCTGATTTATTATATATGATAGTGCCTGATTTATTATGTATGATAGTGCCTGATTTAGTGTGTATGATAGTGCCTGATTTATTATGTATGATAATGCCTGATTTATTATGTATGATAATGCCTGATTTAGTGTGTATGATAGTGCCTGATTTATTAAGTATGATAATGCGTGATTTATTATGTATGATAATGCCAGATTTATTATGTATTATAGTGCCTGATTTATTATGTATGATAATGCCTGATTTATTATGTATGATAGTGCCTGATTTAGTGTGTATGATAATGCCTGATTTATTATATATGATAGTGACTGATTTAGTGTGTATGATAATGCCTGATTTATTATATATGATAATGCCTGATTTAATATGTATGATAGTGCCTGATTTATAATGTATGATAATGCCTGATTTATTATGTATGAAAGTGCCTGATTTATTATGTATGATAATGCCTGATTTATTATGTATGATAGTGCCTGATTTAGTGTGTATGATAATGCCTGATTTATTATAAATGATAGTGACTGATTTAGTGTGTATGATAATGCCTGATTTATTATATATGATAATGCCTGATTTAATATGTATGATAATGCCTGATTTATTATAAATGATAATGCCTGATTTAGTGTGTATAATAATGCCTGATTTATTATGTATGATAATGCCTGATTTATTATGTATGATAATGCCTGATTTATTATGTATGATAATGCCTGATGTATTATGTATGATAGTGCCTGATTTAGTGTGTATGATAATGCCTGATTTATTATAAATGATAGTGACTGATTTAGTGTGTATGATAATGCCTGATTTATTATATATGATAATGCCTGATTTAATATGTATGATAATGTCTGATTTATTATGTATAATAATGCCTGATTTATTATGTATGATAATGCCTGATTTAATATGTATGATAATGCCTGATTTATTATGTATAATAATGCCTGATTTATTATGTATGATAATGCCTGATTTATTATGTATGATAGTGCCTGATTTATTATGTATGATAGTGCCTGATTTAGTGTGTATGATAATGCCTGATTTAATATGTATAATAGTGCCTGATTTATTATGTATGATAATGCCTGATTTATTATGTATGATAATGCCTGATTTATTATAAATGATAATGCCTGATTTAATATGTATGATAATGCCTGATTTATTATGTATAATAATGCCTGATTTATTATGTATTATAATGCCTGATTTATTATGTATGATAGTGCCTGATGTATTATGTATGATAATGCCTGATTTATTATGTATGATAATGCCTGATTTAGTGTGTATGATAGTGCCTGATTTATTATGTATGATAATGCCTGATTTATTATGTATGATAATGCCTGATTTATTATGTATGATAATGCCTGATTTAGTGTGTATGATAGTGCCTGATTTATTAAGTATGATAATGCCTGATTTATTATGTATGATAATGCCAGATTTATTATGTATTATAGTGCCTGATTTATTATGTATGATAATGCCTGATTTATTATGTATGATAGTGCATGATTTAGTGTGTATGATAATGCCTGATTTATTATATATGATAGTGACTGATTTAGTGTGTATGATAATGCCTGATTTCTTATATATGATACTGCCTGATTTAATATGTATGATAGTGCCTGATTTATAATGTATGATAATGCCTGATTTATTATGTATGAAAGTGCCTGATTTATTATGTATGATAATGCCTGATTTATTATGTATGATAGTGCCTGATTTATTATGTATGATAATGCCTGATTTATTATGTATGGTAGTGCCTGATTTATTATGTATGATAATGCCTGATTTATTATGTATAATAATGCCTGATTTATTATAAATGATAGTGACTGATTTAGTGTGTATGATAGTGCCTGATTTATTATGTATGATAATACCTGATTTATTATGTATGATAATGCCTGATTTATTATGTATGATAATGCCTGATTTATTATGTATGATAATGCCTGATTTATTATGTATGATAATGCCTGATTTATTATGTATGATAATGCCTGATTTATTATGTATGATAATGCCTGATGTATTATGTATGATAATGCCTGATTTATTATGTATGATAATACCTGATTTATTATGTATGATAATGCCTGATTTAATATGTATGATAATGCCTGATTTATTATGTATGATAGTGCCTGATTTATTATGTATGATAGTGCCTGATTTAGTGTGTATGATAATGCCTGATTTAATATGTATAATAGTGCCTGATTTATTATGTATGATAATGCCTGATTTATTATGTATGATAATGCCTGATTTATTATAAATGATAATGCCTGATTTAATATGTATGATAATGCCTGATTTATTATGTATAATAATGCCTGATTTATTATGTATTATAATGCCTGATTTATTATGTATGATAGTGCCTGATGTATTATGTATGATAATGCCTGATTTATTATGTATGATAATGCCTGATTTAGTGTGTATGATAGTGCCTGATTTATTATGTATGATAATGCCTGATTTATTATGTATGATAATGCCTGATTTATTATGTATGATAATGCCTGATTTAGTGTGTATGATAGTGCCTGATTTATTAAGTATGATAATGCCTGATTTATTATGTATGATAATGCCAGATTTATTATGTATTATAGTGCCTGATTTATTATGTATGATAATGCCTGATTTATTATGTATGATAGTGCATGATTTAGTGTGTATGATAATGCCTGATTTATTATATATGATAGTGACTGATTTAGTGTGTATGATAATGCCTGATTTCTTATATATGATAATGCCTGATTTAATATGTATGATAGTGCCTGATTTATAATGTATGATAATGCCTGATTTATTATGTATGAAAGTGCCTGATTTATTATGTATGATAATGCCTGATTTATTATGTATGATAGTGCCTGATTTATTATGTATGATAATGCCTGATTTATTATGTATGGTAGTGCCTGATTTATTATGTATGATAATGCCTGATTTATTATGTATAATAATGCCTGATTTATTATAAATGATAGTGACTGATTTAGTGTGTATGATAGTGCCTGATTTATTATGTATGATAATACCTGATTTATTATGTATGATAATGCCTGATTTATTATGTATGATAATGCCTGATTTATTATGTATGATAATGCCTGATTTATTATGTATGATAATGCCTGATTTATTATGTATGATAATGCCTGATTTATTATGTATGATAATGCCTGATGTATTATGTATGATAATGCCTGATTTATTATGTATGATAATACCTGATTTATTATGTATGATAATGCCTGATTTAATATGTATGATAATGCCTGATTTATTATGTATAATAATGCCTGATTTATTATGTATGATAATGCCTGATTTATTATATATGATAGTGCCTGATTTATTATGTATGATAATGCCTGATTTATTATGTATGATAATGCCTGATTTATTATGTATGATAATGCCTGATTTATTATATATGATAGTGCCTGATTTATTATGTATGATAAGGCCTGATTTAATATGTATGATAATGCCTGATTTAGTATGTATGATAGTGCCTGATTTATTATGTATGATAATGCCTGATTTATTATGTATTATAATACCTGATTTATTATGTATGATAATGCCTGATTTATTATGTATGATAATACCTGATTTATTATGTATGATAATACCTGATTTATTATGTATGATAATGCCTGATTTAGTGTGTATGATAATGCCTGATTTATTATATATGATAATACCTGATTTATTATGTATAATAATGCCTGATTTATTATGTATGATAATGCCTGATTTATTATGTATGATAATGCCTGATTTATTATGTATGATAATACCTGATTTATTATGTATGATAATGCCTGATTTAGTGTGTATGATAATGCCTGATTTATTATGTATAATAATGCCTGATTTATTATGTATAATAATGCCTGATTTATTATGTATGATAATGCCTGATTTATTATGTATGATAGTGCCTGATGTATTATGTATGATAATGCCTGATTTATTATGTATGATAATGCCTAATTTAGTGTGTATGATAGTGCCTGATTTATTATGTATGATAATGCCTGATTTATTATGTATGATAATGCCTGATTTATTATGTATGATAATGCCTGATTTATTATGTATGATAATGCCTGATTTAGTGTGTATGATAGTGCCTGATTTATTAAGTATGATAATGCCTGATTTATTATGTATGATAATGCCAGATTTATTATGTATTATAGTGCCTGATTTAGTGTGTATGATAATGCCTGATTTATTATAAATGATAGTGACTGATTTAGTGTGTATGATAATGCCTGATTTATTATATATGATAATGCCTGATTTAATATGTATGATAATGCCTGATTTATTATAAATGATAATGCCTGATTTAGTGTGTATAATAATGCCTGATTTATTATGTATGATAATGCCTGATTTATTATGTATGATAATGCCTGATTTATTATGTATGATAATGCCTGATGTATTATGTATGATAGTGCCTGATTTAGTGTGTATGATAATGCCTGATTTATTATAAATGATAGTGACTGATTTAGTGTGTATGATAATGCCTGATTTATTATATATGATAATGCCTGATTTAATATGTATGATAATGTCTGATTTATTATGTATAATAATGCCTGATTTATTATGTATGATAATGCCTGATTTAATATGTATGATAATGCCTGATTTATTATGTATAATAATGCCTGATTTATTATGTATGATAATGCCTGATTTATTATGTATGATAGTGCCTGATTTATTATGTATGATAGTGCCTGATTTAGTGTGTATGATAATGCCTGATTTATTATAAATGATAATGCCTGATTTAATATGTATGATAATGCCTGATTTATTATGTATAATAATGCCTGATTTATTATGTATTATAATGCCTGATTTATTATGTATGATAATGCCTGATTTATTATGTATGATAATGCCTGATTTAGTGTGTATGATAGTGCCTGATTTATTATGTATGATAATGCCTGATTTATTATGTATGATAATGCCTGATTTATTATGTATGATAATGCCTGATTTATTATGTATGATAATGCCTGATTTAGTGTGTATGATAGTGCCTGATTTATTAAGTATGATAATGCCTGATTTATTATGTATGATAATGCCAGATTTATTATGTATTATAGTGCCTGATTTATTATGTATGATAATGCCTGATTTATTATGTATGATAGTGCATGATTTAGTGTGTATGATAATGCCTGATTTATTATATATGATAGTGACTGATTTAGTGTGTATGATAATGCCTGATTTATTATATATGATAATGCCTGATTTAATATGTATGATAGTGCCTGATTTATAATGTATGATAATGCCTGATTTATTATGTATGAAAGTGCCTGATTTATTATGTATGATAATGCCTGATTTATTATGTATGATAGTGCCTGATTTATTATGTATGATAATGCCTGATTTATTATGTATGATAATGCCTGATTTATTATGTATGATAATGCCTGATTTATTATGTATGATAGTGCCTGATTTAGTGTGTATGATAATGCCTGATTTATTATAAATGATAGTGACTGATTTAGTGTGTATGATAATACCTGATTTATTATATATGATAATGCCTGATTTAATATGTATGATAATGCCTGATTTATTATAAATGATAATGCATGATTTAGTGTGTATAATAATGCCTGATTTATTATGTATGATAATGCCTGATTTATTATGAATGATAATGCCTGATTTATTATGTATGATAATGCCTGATGTATTATGTATGATAGTGCCTGATTTAGTGTGTATGATAATGCCTGATTTATTATAAATGATAGTGACTGATTTAGTGTGTATGATAATGCCTGATTTATTATATATGATAATGCCTGATTTAATATGTATGATAATGTCTGATTTATTATGTATAATAATGCCTGATTTATTATGTATGATAATGCCTGATTTAATATGTATGATAATGCCTGATTTATTATGTATAATAATGCCTGATTTATTATGTATGATAATGCCTGATTTATTATGTATGATAGTGCCTGATTTATTATGTATGATAGTGCCTGATTTAGTGTGTATGATAATGCCTGATTTATTATAAATGATAGTGACTGATTTAGTGTGTATGATAATGCCTGATTTATTATATATGATAATGCCTGATTTATTATGTATGATAATGCCTGATTTATTATGTATGATAATGCCTGATATATTATGTATGATAATGCCTGATTTATTATGTATGATAATACCTGATTTATTATGTATGATAATACCTGATTTATTATGTATGATAATGCCTGATTTATTATGTATGATAATGCCTGATTTATTATGTATGATAATGCCTGATATATTATGTATGATAATGCCCTATTTATTATGTATGATAATGCCTGATTTATTATAAATGATAGTGACTGATTTAGTGTGTATGATAATGCCTGATTTATTATATATGATAATGCCTGATTTAATATGTATGATAATGCCTGATTTATTATGTATAATAATGCCTGATTTATTATGTATGATAATGCCTGCTTTATTATGTATGATAATGCCTGATTTATTATGTATGATAGTGCCTGATATATTATGTATGATAATGCCTGATTTAGTGTGTATGATAGTGCCTGATTTATTATGTATGATAATACCTGATTTATTATGTATGATAATGCCTGATTTATTATGTATAATAATGCCTGATTTAGTGTATATGATAATGCCTGATTTATTATGTATGATAATGCCTGATTTATTATGTATGATAATGCCTGATTTAGTGTGTATGATAGTGCCTGATTTATTATGTATGATAATACCTGATTTATTATGTATGATAATGCCTGATTTATTATGTATGATAATGCCTGATTTATTATAAATGATAATGCCTGATTTATTATGTATTATAGTGCCTGATTTATTATGTATGATAATACCTGATTTATTATGTATGATAATGCCTGATTTATTATGTATGATAGTGCCTGATTTATTATGTATGATAGTGCCTGATTTATTATGTATGATAATGCCTGATTTAGTGTGTATGATAATGCCTGATTTATTATATATGATAGTGTCTGATTTAGTGTGTATGATAATGCCTGATTTATTATATATGATAATGCCTGATTTAATATGTATGATAATGCCTGATTTATTATGTATGATAATGCCTGATTTATTATGTATGATAGTGCCTGATTTAGTGTGTATGATAGTGCCTGATTTATTATAAATGATAGTGACTGATTTAGTGTGTATGATAATGCCTGATTTATTATGTATGATAATGCCTGATTTAATATGTATGATAATGCCTGATTTATTATGTATAATAATGCCTGATTTATTATGTATGATAATGCCTGATTTATTATGTACGATAATGCCTGATTTAATATGTATAATAATGCCTGATTTATTATGTATAATAATGCCTGATTTATTATGTATGATAATGCCTGATTTATTATGTATAATAATGCCTGATTTATTATGTATAATAATGCCTGATTTATTATGTATGATAATGCCTGATTTATTATGTATGATAGTGCCTGATTTATTATGTATGATAATGCCTGATTTATTATGTATGATAATGCCTGATTTATTATAAATGATAGTGACTGATTTAGTGTGTATGATAATGCCTGATTTATTATATATGATAATGCCTGATTTAATATGTATGATAATGCCTGATTTATTATGTATAATAATGCCTGATTTATTATGTATGATAATGCCTGATTTATTATGTATGATAGTGCCTGATTTAGTGTGTATGATAATGCCTGATTTATTATATATGATAGTGACTGATTTAGTGTGTATGATAATGCCTGATTTATTATATATGATAATGCCTGATTTAATATGTATGATAGTGCCTGATTTATAATGTATGATAATGCCTGATTTATTATGTATGATAATACCTGATTTATTATGTATGATAATACCTGATTTATTATGTATGATAATGCCTGATTTATTATGTATGATAATGCCTGATTTATTATGTATGATAATGCCTGATATATTATGTATGATAATGCCTGATTTATTATGTATGATAATGCCTGATTTATTATAAATGATAGTGACTGATTTAGTGTGTATGATAATGCCTGATTTATTATATATGATAATGCCTGATTTAATATGTATGATAATGCCTGATTTATTATGTATAATAATGCCTGATTTATTATGTATGATAATGCCTGATTTATTATGTATGATAATGCCTGATTTATTATGTATGATAGTGCCTGATATATTATGTATGATAATGCCTGATTTAGTGTGTATGATAGTGCCTGATTTATTATGTATGATAATACCTGATTTATTATGTATGATAATGCCTGATTTATTATGTATAATAATGCCTGATTTAGTGTGTATGATAATGCCTGATTTATTATGTATGATAATGCCTGATTTATTATGTATGATAATGCCTGATTTAGTGTGTATGATAGTGCCTGATTTATTATGTATGATAATACCTGATTTATTATGTATGATAATGCCTGATTTATTATATATGATAATGCCTGATTTATTATAAATGATAATGCCTGATTTATTATGTATTATAGTGCCTGATTTATTATGTATGATAATACCTGATTTATTATGTATGATAATGCCTGATTTATTATGTATGATAGTGCCTGATTTATTATGTATGATAGTGCCTGATTTATTATGTATGATAATGCCTGATTTAGTGTGTATGATAATGCCTGATTTATTATATATGATAGTGTCTGATTTAGTGTGTATGATAATGCCTGATTTATTATATATGATAATGCCTGATTTAATATGTATGATAATGCCTGATTTATTATGTATGATAATGCCTGATTTATTATGTATGATAGTGCCTGATTTATTATGTATGATAATGCCTGATTTATTATGTATGATAATGCCTGATTTATTATGTATGATAATGCCTGATTTATTATGTATGATAATGCCTGATTTATTATGTATGATAGTGCCTGATTTAGTGTGTATGATAATGCCTGATTTATTATAAATGATAGTGACTGATTTAGTGTGTATGATAATGCCTGATTTATTATGTATGATAATGCCTGATTTATTATAAATAATAGTGACTGATTTAGTGTGTATGATAATGCCTGATTTATTATATATGATAATGCCTGATTTATTATATATGATAATGCCTGATTTAATATGTATGATAATGCCTGATTTATTATGTATAATAATGCCTGATTTATTATGTATGATAATGCCTGATTTATTATGTATGATAATGCCTGATTTAATATGTATGATAATGCCTGATTTATTATGTATAATAATGCCTGATTTATTATGTATGATAATGCCTGATTTATTATGTATGATAGTGCCTGATTTATTATGTATGATAATGCCTGATTTATTATGTATGATAATGCCTGATTTATTATAAATGATAGTGACTGATTTAGTGTGTATGATAATGCCTGATTTATTATATATGATAATGCCTGATTTAATATGTATGATAATGCCTGATTTATTATGTATAATAATGCCTGATTTATTATGTATGATAATGCCTGATTTATTATGTATGATAGTGCCTGATTTAGTGTGTATGATAATGCCTGATTTATTATATATGATAGTGACTGATTTAGTGTGTATGATAATGCCTGATTTATTATATATGATAATGCCTGATTTAATATGTATGATAGTGCCTGATTTATAATGTATGATAATGCCTGATTTATTATGTATGATAATGCCTGATTTATTATAAATGATAATGCCTGATTTAATATGTATGATAATGCCTGATTTATTATGTATGATAATGCCTGATTTGGTGTGTATGATAATGCCTGATTTATTATAAATGATAATGCCTGATTTAATATGTAAGATAATGCCTGATTTATTATGTATGATAATGCCTGATTTATTATGTATGATAGTGCCTGATTTATTATATATGATGCCTGATTTAATATGTATGATAGTGTCTGATTTATTATGTATGATAGTGCCTGATTTAGTGTGTATGATAATGCCTGATTTATTATAAATGATAGTGACTGATTTAGTGTGTATGATAATGCCTGATTTATTATATATGATAATGCCTGATTTATTATATATAATAATGCCTGATTTAATATGTATGATAATGCCTGATTTATTATGTATGATAATGCCTGATTTAGTGTGTATGATAGTGCCTGATTTATTATGTATGATAATACCTGATTTATTATGTATGATAATGCCTGATTTATTATGTATGATAATGCCTGATTTATTATGTATATTAATGCCTGATTTATTATGTATGATAGTGCCTGATTTAGTGTGTATGATAATGCCTGATTTATTATGTATGATAATGCCTGATTTATTATAAATGATAGTGACTGATTTAGTGTGTATGATAATGCCTGATTTATTATATATGATAATGCCTGATTTAATATGTATGATAATGCCTGATTTATTATGTATAATAATGCCTGATTTATTATGTATGATAATGCCTGATTTATTATGTATGATAGTGCCTGATTTATTATGTATGATAATACCTGATTTATTATGTATGATAATGCCTTATTTATTATGTATGATAATGCCTGATTTATTATAAATGATAATGCCTGATTTATTATGTATTATAGTGCCTGATTTATTATGTATGATAATGCCTGATTTATTATGTATGATAGTGCCTGATTTAGTGTGTATGATAATGCCTGTTTTATTATATATGATAGTGACTGATTTAGTGTGTATGATAATGCCTGATTTATTATATATGATAATGCCTGATTTAATATGTATGATAGTGCCTGATTTATAATGTATGATAATGCCTGATTTATTATGTATGAAAGTGCCTGATTTATTATGTATGATAATGCCTGATTTATTATGTATGATAATGCCTGATTTAATATGTATGATAGTGCCTGATTTATTATGTATGATAGTGCCTGATTTATTATGTATGATAGTGCCTGATTTATTATGTATGATAATGCCTGATTTATTATGTATGATAATGCCTGATTTATTATGTATGATAATGCCTGATTTATTATGTATGATAGTCCCTGATTTAGTGTGTATGATAATGCCTGATTTATTATAAATGATAGTGACTGATTTAGTGTGTATGATAATGCCTGATTTATTATGTATGATAGTGCTTGATTTAGTGTGTATGATAATGCCTGATTTATTATAAATGATAGTGACTGATTTAGTGTGTATGATAATGCCTGATTTATTATGTTTGATAATACCTGATTTATTATGTATGATAATGCCTGATTTATTATGTATGATAATGCCTGATTTATTATGTATGATAATGCCTGATTTATTATGTATGATAATGCCTGATGTATTAAGTATGATAGTGCCTGATTTAGTGTGTATGATAATGTCTGATTTATTATAAATGATAGTGACTGATTTAGTGTGTATGATAATGCCTGATTTATTATATATGATAATGCCTGATTTAATATGTATGATAATGTCTGATTTATTATGTATAATAATGCCTGATTTATTATGTATGATAATGCCTGATTTATTATGTATGATAATGCATGATTTATTATGTATGATAATGCCTGATTTATTATGTATGATAATGCCTGATTTAGTGTGTATGATAGTGCCTGATTTATTATGTATGATAATACCTGATTTATTATGTATGATAATGCCTGATTTATTATGTATGATAATGCCTGATTTATTATAAATGATAATGCCTGATTTAGTGTGTATGATAATGCCTGATTTATTATGTATGATAATGCCTGATTTATTATATATGATAGTGACTGATTTAGTGTGTATGATAATGCCTGATTTATTATATATGATAATGCCTGATTTAATATGTATGATATTGTCTGATTTATTATGTATGATAAAGCCTGATTTATTATGTATGATAGTGCCTGATTTATTATATATGATGCCTGATTTAATATGTATGATAGTGTCTGATTTATTATGTATGATAGTGCCTGATTTAGTGTGTATGATAATGCCTGATTTATTATAAATGATAGTGACTGATTTAGTGTGTATGATAATGCCTGATTTATTATATATGATAATGCTTGATTTAGTGTGTATGATAATGCCTGATTTATTATAAATGATAGTGACTGATTTAGTGTGTATGATAATGCCTGATTTATTATGTTTGATAATACCTGATTTATTATGTATGATAATGCCTGATTTATTATGTATGATAATGCCTGATTTATTATGTATGATAATGCCTGATTTATTATGTATGATAATGCCTGATGTATTAAGTATGATAGTGCCTGATTTAGTGTGTATGATAATGTCTGATTTATTATAAATGATAGTGACTGATTTAGTGTGTATGATAATGCCTGATTTATTATATATGATAATGCCTGATTTAATATGTATGATAATGTCTGATTTATTGTGTATAATAATGCCTGATTTATTATGTATGATAATGCCTGATTTATTATGTATGATAATGCATGATTTATTATGTATGATAATGCCTGATTTATTATGTATGATAATGCCTGATTTAGTGTGTATGGTAGTGCCTGATTTATTATGTATGATAATACCTGATTTATTATGTATGATAATGCCTGATTTATTATGTATGATAATGCCTGATTTATTATAAATGATAATGCCTGATTTAGTGTGTATGATAATGCCTGATTTATTATGTATGATAATGCCTGATTTATTATATATGATAGTGACTGATTTAGTGTGTATGATAATGCCTGATTTATTATATATGATAATGCCTGATTTAATATGTATGATAGTGTCTGATTTATTATGTATGATAATGCCTGATTTATTATGTATGATAGTGCCTGATTTATTATATATGATGCCTGATTTAATATGTATGATAGTGTCTGATTTATTATGTATGATAGTGCCTGATTTAGTGTGTATGATAATGCCTGATTTATTATAAATGATAGTGACTGATTTAGTGTGTATGATAATGCCTGATTTATTATATATGATAATGCCTGATTTATTATATATAATAATGCCTGATTTAATATGTATGATAATGCCTGATTTATTATGTATGATAATGCCTGATTTAGTGTGTATGATAGTGCCTGATTTATTATGTATGATAATACCTGATTTATTATGTATGATAATGCCTGATTTATTATGTATGATAATGCCTGATTTATTATGTATATTAATGCCTGATTTATTATGTATGATAGTGCCTGATTTAGTGTGTATGATAATGCCTGATTTATTATAAATGATAGTGACTGATTTAGTGTGTATGATAATGCCTGATTTATTATATATGATAATGACTGATTTAATATGTATGATAATGCCTGATTTATTATGTATAATAATGCCTGATTTATTATGTATAATAATGCCTGATTTATTATGTATGATAGTGCCTGATTTATTATGTATGATAATGACTGATTTATTATGTATGATAATGCCTGATTTATTATGTATGATAATGCCTGATTTATTATGTATGATAATGCCTGATTTATTATGTATGATAGTGCCTGATTTAGTGTGTATGATAGTGCCTGATTTATTATAAATGATAGTGACTGATTTAGTGTGTATGATAATGCCTGATTTATTATGTATGATAATGCCTGATTTAATATGTATGATAATGCCTGATTTATTATGTATAATAATGCCTGATTTATTATGTATGATAATGCCTGATTTATTATGTATGATAATGCCTGATTTAATATGTATAATAATGCCTGATTTATTATGTATAATAATGCCTGATTTATTATGTATGATAATGCCTGATTTATTATGTATGATAGTGCCTGATTTATTATGTATGATAATGCCTGATTTATTATGTATGATAATGCCTGATTTATTATAAATGATAGTGACTGATTTAGTGTGTATGATAATGCCTGATTTATTATATATGATAATGCCTGATTTAATATGTATGATAATGCCTGATTTATTATGTATAATAATGCCTGATTTATTATGTATGATAATGCCTGATTTATTATGTATGATAGTGCCTGATTTAGTGTGTATGATAATGCCTGATTTATTATATATGATAGTGACTGATTTAGTGTGTATGATAATGCCTGATTTATTATATATGATAATGCCTGATTTAATATGTATGATATTGTCTGATTTATTATGTATGATAATGCCTGATTTATTATGTATGATAGTGCCTGATTTATTATATATGATGCCTGATTTAATATGTATGATAGTGTCTGATTTATTATGTATGATAGTGCCTGATTTAGTGTGTATGATAATGCCTGATTTATTATAAATGATAGTGACTGATTTAGTGTGTATGATAATGCCTGATTTATTATATATGATAATGCTTGATTTAGTGTGTATGATAATGCCTGATTTATTATAAATGATAGTGACTGATTTAGTGTGTATGATAATGCCTGATTTATTATGTTTGATAATACCTGATTTATTATGTATGATAATGCCTGATTTATTATGTATGATAATGCCTGATTTATTATGTATGATAATGCCTGATTTATTATGTATGATAATGCCTGATGTATTAAGTATGATAGTGCCTGATTTAGTGTGTATGATAATGTCTGATTTATTATAAATGATAGTGACTGATTTAGTGTGTATGATAATGCCTGATTTATTATATATGATAATGCCTGATTTAATATGTATGATAATGTCTGATTTATTATGTATAATAATGCCTGATTTATTATGTATGATAATGCCTGATTTATTATGTATGATAATGCATGATTTATTATGTATGATAATGCCTGATTTATTATGTATGATAATGCCTGATTTAGTGTGTATGGTAGTGCCTGATTTATTATGTATGATAATACCTGATTTATTATGTATGATAATGCCTGATTTATTATGTATGATAATGCCTGATTTATTATAAATGATAATGCCTGATTTAGTGTGTATGATAATGCCTGATTTATTATGTATGATAATGCCTGATTTATTATATATGATAGTGACTGATTTAGTGTGTATGATAATGCCTGATTTATTATATATGATAATGCCTGATTTAATATGTATGATAGTGTCTGATTTATTATGTATGATAATGCCTGATTTATTATGTATGATAGTGCCTGATTTATTATATATGATGCCTGATTTAATATGTATGATAGTGTCTGATTTATTATGTATGATAGTGCCTGATTTAGTGTGTATGATAATGCCTGATTTATTATAAATGATAGTGACTGATTTAGTGTGTATGATAATGCCTGATTTATTATATATGATAATGCCTGATTTATTATATATAATAATGCCTGATTTAATATGTATGATAATGCCTGATTTATTATGTATGATAATGCCTGATTTAGTGTGTATGATAGTGCCTGATTTATTATGTATGATAATACCTGATTTATTATGTATGATAATGCCTGATTTATTATGTATGATAATGCCTGATTTATTATGTATATTAATGCCTGATTTATTATGTATGATAGTGCCTGATTTAGTGTGTATGATAATGCCTGATTTATTATAAATGATAGTGACTGATTTAGTGTGTATGATAATGCCTGATTTATTATATATGATAATGACTGATTTAATATGTATGATAATGCCTGATTTATTATGTATAATAATGCCTGATTTATTATGTATAATAATGCCTGATTTATTATGTATGATAGTGCCTGATTTATTATGTATGATAATGACTGATTTATTATGTATGATAATGCCTGATTTATTATGTATGATAATGCCTGATTTATTATGTATGATAATGCCTGATTTATTATGTATGATAGTGCCTGATTTAGTGTGTATGATAGTGCCTGATTTATTATAAATGATAGTGACTGATTTAGTGTGTATGATAATGCCTGATTTATTATGTATGATAATGCCTGATTTAATATGTATGATAATGCCTGATTTATTATGTATAATAATGCCTGATTTATTATGTATGATAATGCCTGATTTATTATGTATGATAATGCCTGATTTAATATGTATAATAATGCCTGATTTATTATGTATAATAATGCCTGATTTATTATGTATGATAATGCCTGATTTATTATGTATGATAGTGCCTGATTTATTATGTATGATAATGCCTGATTTATTATGTATGATAATGCCTGATTTATTATAAATGATAGTGACTGATTTAGTGTGTATGATAATGCCTGATTTATTATATATGATAATGCCTGATTTAATATGTATGATAATGCCTGATTTATTATGTATAATAATGCCTGATTTATTATGTATGATAATGCCTGATTTATTATGTATGATAGTGCCTGATTTAGTGTGTATGATAATGCCTGATTTATTATATATGATAGTGACTGATTTAGTGTGTATGATAATGCCTGATTTATTATATATGATAATGCCTGATTTAATATGTATGATAGTGCCTGATTTATAATGTATGATAATGCCTGATTTATTATGTATGATAATACCTGATTTATTATGTATGATAATACCTGATTTATTATGTATGATAATGCCTGATTTATTATGTATGATAATGCCTGATTTATTATGTATGATAATGCCTGATATATTATGTATGATAATGCCTGATTTATTATGTATGATAATGCCTGATTTATTATAAATGATAGTGACTGATTTAGTGTGTATGATAATGCCTGATTTATTATATATGATAATGCCTGATTTAATATGTATGATAATGCCTGATTTATTATGTATAATAATGCCTGATTTATTATGTATGATAATGCCTGATTTATTATGTATGATAATGCCTGATTTATTATGTATGATAGTGCCTGATATATTATGTATGATAATGCCTGATTTAGTGTGTATGATAGTGCCTGATTTATTATGTATGATAATACCTGATTTATTATGTATGATAATGCCTGATTTATTATGTATAATAATGCCTGATTTAGTGTGTATGATAATGCCTGATTTATTATGTATGATAATGCCTGATTTATTATGTATGATAATGCCTGATTTAGTGTGTATGATAGTGCCTGATTTATTATGTATGATAATACCTGATTTATTATGTATGATAATGCCTGATTTATTATATATGATAATGCCTGATTTATTATAAATGATAATGCCTGATTTATTATGTATTATAGTGCCTGATTTATTATGTATGATAATACCTGATTTATTATGTATGATAATGCCTGATTTATTATGTATGATAGTGCCTGATTTATTATGTATGATAGTGCCTGATTTATTATGTATGATAATGCCTGATTTAGTGTGTATGATAATGCCTGATTTATTATATATGATAGTGTCTGATTTAGTGTGTATGCTAATGCCTGATTTATTATATATGATAATGCCTGATTTAATATGTATGATAATGCCTGATTTATTATGTATGATAATGCCTGATTTATTATGTATGATAGTGCCTGATTTATTATGTATGATAATGCCTGATTTATTATGTATGATAATGCCTGATTTATTATGTATGATAATGCCTGATTTATTATGTATGATAATGCCTGATTTATTATGTATGATAGTGCCTGATTTAGTGTGTATGATAATGCCTGATTTATTATAAATGATAGTGACTGATTTAGTGTGTATGATAATGCCTGATTTATTATGTATGATAATGCCTGATTTATTATAAATAATAGTGACTGATTTAGTGTGTATGATAATGCCTGATTTATTATATATGATAATGCCTGATTTATTATATATGATAATGCCTGATTTAATATGTATGATAATGCCTGATTTATTATGTATAATAATGCCTGATTTATTATGTATGATAATGCCTGATTTATTATGTATGATAATGCCTGATTTAATATGTATGATAATGCCTGATTTATTATGTATAATAATGCCTGATTTATTATGTATGATAATGCCTGATTTATTATGTATGATAGTGCCTGATTTATTATGTATGATAATGCCTGATTTATTATGTATGATAATGCCTGATTTATTATAAATGATAGTGACTGATTTAGTGTGTATGATAATGCCTGATTTATTATATATGATAATGCCTGATTTAATATGTATGATAATGCCTGATTTATTATGTATAATAATGCCTGATTTATTATGTATGATAATGCCTGATTTATTATGTATGATAGTGCCTGATTTAGTGTGTATGATAATGCCTGATTTATTATATATGATAGTGACTGATTTAGTGTGTATGATAATGCCTGATTTATTATATATGATAATGCCTGATTTAATATGTATGATAGTGCCTGATTTATAATGTATGATAATGCCTGATTTATTATGTATGATAATGCCTGATTTATTATAAATGATAATGCCTGATTTAATATGTATGATAATGCCTGATTTATTATGTATGATAATGCCTGATTTGGTGTGTATGATAATGCCTGATTTATTATAAATGATAATGCCTGATTTAATATGTAAGATAATGCCTGATTTATTATGTATGATAATGCCTGATTTATTATGTATGATAGTGCCTGATTTATTATATATGATGCCTGATTTAATATGTATGATAGTGTCTGATTTATTATGTATGATAGTGCCTGATTTAGTGTGTATGATAATGCCTGATTTATTATAAATGATAGTGACTGATTTAGTGTGTATGATAATGCCTGATTTATTATATATGATAATGCCTGATTTATTATATATAATAATGCCTGATTTAATATGTATGATAATGCCTGATTTATTATGTATGATAATGCCTGATTTAGTGTGTATGATAGTGCCTGATTTATTATGTATGATAATACCTGATTTATTATGTATGATAATGCCTGATTTATTATGTATGATAATGCCTGATTTATTATGTATATTAATGCCTGATTTATTATGTATGATAGTGCCTGATTTAGTGTGTATGATAATGCCTGATTTATTATAAATGATAGTGACTGATTTAGTGTTTATGATAATGCCTGATTTATTATATATGATAATGCCTGATTTATTATGTATGATAATGCCTTATTTATTATGTATGATAGTGCCTGATTTATTATTTATGATAATGCCTGATTTATTATGTATGATAATGCCTGATTTAGTGTGTATGATAGTGCCTGATTTATTATGTATGATAATACCTGATTTATTATGTATGATAATGCCTTATTTATTATGTATGATAATGCCTGATTTATTATAAATGATAATGCCTGATTTATTATGTATTATAGTGCCTGATTTATTATGTATGATAATGCCTGATTTATTATGTATGATAGTGCCTGATTTAGTGTGTATGATAATGCCTGATTTATTATATATGATAGTGACTGATTTAGTGTGTATGATAATGCCTGATTTATTATATATGATAATGCCTGATTTAATATGTATGATAGTGCCTGATTTATAATGTATGATAATGCCTGATTTATTATGTATGAAAGTGCCTGATTTATTATGTATGATAATGCCTGATTTATTATGTATGATAATGCCTGATTTAATATGTATGATAGTGCCTGATTTATTATGTATGATAGTGCCTGATTTATTATGTATGATAGTGCCTGATTTATTATGTATGATAATGCCTGATTTATTATGTATGATAATGCCTGATTTATTATGTATGATAATGCCTGATTTATTATGTATGATAGTCCCTGATTTAGTGTGTATGATAATGCCTGATTTATTATAAATGATAGTGACTGATTTAGTGTGTATGATAATGCCTGATTTATTATGTATGATAGTGCTTGATTTAGTGTGTATGATAATGCCTGATTTATTATAAATGATAGTGACTGATTTAGTGTGTATGATAATGCCTGATTTATTATGTTTGATAATACCTGATTTATTATGTATGATAATGCCTGATTTATTATGTATGATAATGCCTGATTTATTATGTATGATAATGCCTGATTTATTATGTATGATAATGCCTGATGTATTAAGTATGATAGTGCCTGATTTAGTGTGTATGATAATGTCTGATTTATTATAAATGATAGTGACTGATTTAGTGTGTATGATAATGCCTGATTTATTATATATGATAATGCCTGATTTAATATGTATGATAATGTCTGATTTATTATGTATAATAATGCCTGATTTATTATGTATGATAATGCCTGATTTATTATGTATGATAATGCATGATTTATTATGTATGATAATGCCTGATTTATTATGTATGATAATGCCTGATTTAGTGTGTATGATAGTGCCTGATTTATTATGTATGATAATACCTGATTTATTATGTATGATAATGCCTGATTTATTATGTATGATAATGCCTGATTTATTATAAATGATAATGCCTGATTTAGTGTGTATGATAATGCCTGATTTATTATGTATGATAATGCCTGATTTATTATATATGATAGTGACTGATTTAGTGTGTATGATAATGCCTGATTTATTATATATGATAATGCCTGATTTAATATGTATGATATTGTCTGATTTATTATGTATGATAATGCCTGATTTATTATGTATGATAGTGCCTGATTTATTATATATGATGCCTGATTTAATATGTATGATAGTGTCTGATTTATTATGTATGATAGTGCCTGATTTAGTGTGTATGATAATGCCTGATTTATTATAAATGATAGTGACTGATTTAGTGTGTATGATAATGCCTGATTTATTATATATGATAATGCTTGATTTAGTGTGTATGATAATGCCTGATTTATTATAAATGATAGTGACTGATTTAGTGTGTATGATAATGCCTGATTTATTATGTTTGATAATACCTGATTTATTATGTATGATAATGCCTGATTTATTATGTATGATAATGCCTGATTTATTATGTATGATAATGCCTGATTTATTATGTATGATAATGCCTGATGTATTAAGTATGATAGTGCCTGATTTAGTGTGTATGATAATGTCTGATTTATTATAAATGATAGTGACTGATTTAGTGTGTATGATAATGCCTGATTTATTATATATGATAATGCCTGATTTAATATGTATGATAATGTCTGATTTATTATGTATAATAATGCCTGATTTATTATGTATGATAATGCCTGATTTATTATGTATGATAATGCATGATTTATTATGTATGATAATGCCTGATTTATTATGTATGATAATGCCTGATTTAGTGTGTATGGTAGTGCCTGATTTATTATGTATGATAATACCTGATTTATTATGTATGATAATGCCTGATTTATTATGTATGATAATGCCTGATTTATTATAAATGATAATGCCTGATTTAGTGTGTATGATAATGCCTGATTTATTATGTATGATAATGCCTGATTTATTATATATGATAGTGACTGATTTAGTGTGTATGATAATGCCTGATTTATTATATATGATAATGCCTGATTTAATATGTATGATAGTGTCTGATTTATTATGTATGATAATGCCTGATTTATTATGTATGATAGTGCCTGATTTATTATATATGATGCCTGATTTAATATGTATGATAGTGTCTGATTTATTATGTATGATAGTGCCTGATTTAGTGTGTATGATAATGCCTGATTTATTATAAATGATAGTGACTGATTTAGTGTGTATGATAATGCCTGATTTATTATATATGATAATGCCTGATTTATTATATATAATAATGCCTGATTTAATATGTATGATAATGCCTGATTTATTATGTATGATAATGCCTGATTTAGTGTGTATGATAGTGCCTGATTTATTATGTATGATAATACCTGATTTATTATGTATGATAATGCCTGATTTATTATGTATGATAGTGCCTGATTTATTATGTATGATAATGCCTGATTTATTATGTATGATAATGCCTGATTTATTATAAATGATAGTGACTGATTTAGTGTGTATGATAATGCCTGATTTATTATATATGATAATGCCTGATTTAATATGTATGATAATGCCTGATTTATTATGTATAATAATGCCTGATTTATTATGTATGATAATGCCTGATTTATTATGTATGATAGTGCCTGATTTAGTGTGTATGATAATGCCTGATTTATTATATATGATAGTGACTGATTTAGTGTGTATGATAATGCCTGATTTATTATATATGATAATGCCTGATTTAATATGTATGATAGTGCCTGATTTATAATGTATGATAATGCCTGATTTATTATGTATGATAATGCCTGATTTATTATAAATGATAATGCCTGATTTAATATGTATGATAATGCCTGATTTATTATGTATGATAATGCCTGATTTGGTGTGTATGATAATGCCTGATTTATTATAAATGATAATGCCTGATTTAATATGTAAGATAATGCCTGATTTATTATGTATGATAATGCCTGATTTATTATGTATGATAGTGCCTGATTTATTATATATGATGCCTGATTTAATATGTATGATAGTGTCTGATTTATTATGTATGATAGTGCCTGATTTAGTGTGTATGATAATGCCTGATTTATTATAAATGATAGTGACTGATTTAGTGTGTATGATAATGCCTGATTTATTATATATGATAATGCCTGATTTATTATATATAATAATGCCTGATTTAATATGTATGATAATGCCTGATTTATTATGTATGATAATGCCTGATTTAGTGTGTATGATAGTGCCTGATTTATTATGTATGATAATACCTGATTTATTATGTATGATAATGCCTGATTTATTATGTATGATAATGCCTGATTTATTATGTATATTAATGCCTGATTTATTATGTATGATAGTGCCTGATTTAGTGTGTATGATAATGCCTGATTTATTATAAATGATAGTGACTGATTTAGTGTGTATGATAATGCCTGATTTATTATATATGATAATGCCTGATTTATTATGTATGATAATGCCTTATTTATTATGTATGATAGTGCCTGATTTATTATTTATGATAATGCCTGATTTATTATGTATGATAATGCCTGATTTAGTGTGTATGATAGTGCCTGATTTATTATGTATGATAATACCTGATTTATTATGTATGATAATGCCTTATTTATTATGTATGATAATGCCTGATTTATTATAAATGATAATGCCTGATTTATTATGTATTATAGTGCCTGATTTATTATGTATGATAATGCCTGATTTATTATGTATGATAGTGCCTGATTTAGTGTGTATGATAATGCCTGATTTATTATATATGATAGTGACTGATTTAGTGTGTATGATAATGCCTGATTTATTATATATGATAATGCCTGATTTAATATGTATGATAGTGCCTGATTTATAATGTATGATAATGCCTGATTTATTATGTATGAAAGTGCCTGATTTATTATGTATGATAATGCCTGATTTATTATGTATGATAATGCCTGATTTAATATGTATGATAGTGCCTGATTTATTATGTATGATAGTGCCTGATTTATTATGTATGATAGTGCCTGATTTATTATGTATGATAATGCCTGATTTATTATGTATGATAATGCCTGATTTATTATGTATGATAATGCCTGATTTATTATGTATGATAGTCCCTGATTTAGTGTGTATGATAATGCCTGATTTATTATAAATGATAGTGACTGATTTAGTGTGTATGATAATGCCTGATTTATTATGTATGATAGTGCTTGATTTAGTGTGTATGATAATGCCTGATTTATTATAAATGATAGTGACTGATTTAGTGTGTATGATAATGCCTGATTTATTATGTTTGATAATACCTGATTTATTATGTATGATAATGCCTGATTTATTATGTATGATAATGCCTGATTTATTATGTATGATAATGCCTGATTTATTATGTATGATAATGCCTGATGTATTAAGTATGATAGTGCCTGATTTAGTGTGTATGATAATGTCTGATTTATTATAAATGATAGTGACTGATTTAGTGTGTATGATAATGCCTGATTTATTATATATGATAATGCCTGATTTAATATGTATGATAATGTCTGATTTATTATGTATAATAATGCCTGATTTATTATGTATGATAATGCCTGATTTATTATGTATGATAATGCATGATTTATTATGTATGATAATGCCTGATTTATTATGTATGATAATGCCTGATTTAGTGTGTATGATAGTGCCTGATTTATTATGTATGATAATACCTGATTTATTATGTATGATAATGCCTGATTTATTATGTATGATAATGCCTGATTTATTATAAATGATAATGCCTGATTTAGTGTGTATGATAATGCCTGATTTATTATGTATGATAATGCCTGATTTATTATATATGATAGTGACTGATTTAGTGTGTATGATAATGCCTGATTTATTATATATGATAATGCCTGATTTAATATGTATGATATTGTCTGATTTATTATGTATGATAATGCCTGATTTATTATGTATGATAGTGCCTGATTTATTATATATGATGCCTGATTTAATATGTATGATAGTGTCTGATTTATTATGTATGATAGTGCCTGATTTAGTGTGTATGATAATGCCTGATTTATTATAAATGATAGTGACTGATTTAGTGTGTATGATAATGCCTGATTTATTATATATGATAATGCTTGATTTAGTGTGTATGATAATGCCTGATTTATTATAAATGATAGTGACTGATTTAGTATGTATGATAATGCCTGATTTATTATGTTTGATAATACCTGATTTATTATGTATGATAATGCCTGATTTATTATGTATGATAATGCCTGATTTATTATGTATGATAATGCCTGATTTATTATGTATGATAATGCCTGATGTATTAAGTATGATAGTGCCTGATTTAGTGTGTATGATAATGTCTGATTTATTATAAATGATAGTGACTGATTTAGTGTGTATGATAATGCCTGATTTATTATATATGATAATGCCTGATTTAATATGTATGATAATGTCTGATTTATTATGTATAATAATGCCTGATTTATTATGTATGATAATGCCTGATTTATTATGTATGATAATGCATGATTTATTATGTATGATAATGCCTGATTTATTATGTATGATAATACCTGATTTATTATGTATGATAATGCCTGATTTATTATGTATGATAATGCCTGATTTATTATAAATGATAATGCCTGATTTAGTGTGTATGATAATGCCTGATTTATTATGTATGATAATGCCTGATTTATTATATATGATAGTGACTGATTTAGTGTGTATGATAATGCCTGATTTATTATATATGATAATGCCTGATTTAATATGTATGATAGTGTCTGATTTATTATGTATGATAATGCCTGATTTATTATGTATGATAGTGCCTGATTTATTATATATGATGCCTGATTTAATATGTATGATAGTGTCTGATTTATTATGTATGATAGTGCCTGATTTAGTGTGTATGATAATGCCTGATTTATTATAAATGATAGTGACTGATTTAGTGTGTATGATAATGCCTGATTTATTATATATGATAATGCCTGATTTATTATATATAATAATGCCTGATTTAATATGTATGATAATGCCTGATTTATTATGTATGATAATGCCTGATTTAGTGTGTATGATAGTGCCTGATTTATTATGTATGATAATACCTGATTTATTATGTATGATAATGCCTGATTTATTATGTATGATAATGCCTGATTTATTATGTATATTAATGCCTGATTTATTATGTATGATAGTGCCTGATTTAGTGTGTATGATAATGCCTGATTTATTATAAATGATAGTGACTGATTTAGTGTGTATGATAATGCCTGATTTATTATATATGATAATGACTGATTTAATATGTATGATAATGCCTGATTTATTATGTATAATAATGCCTGATTTATTATGTATAATAATGCCTGATTTATTATGTATGATAATGCCTGATTTATTATGTATGATAGTGCCTGATTTATTATTTATGATAATGCCTGATTTATTATGTATGATAATGGCTGATTTAGTGTGTATGATAGTGCCTGATTTATTATGTATGATAATACCTGATTTATTATGTATGATAATGCCTTATTTATTATGTATGATAATGCCTGATTTATTATAAATGATAATGCCTGATTTATTATGTATTATAGTGCCTGATTTATTATGTATGATAATGCCTGATTTATTATGTATGATAGTGCCTGATTTAGTGTGTATGATAATGCCTGATTTATTATATATGATAGTGACTGATTTAGTGTGTATGATAATGCCTGATTTATTATATATGATAATGCCTGATTTAATATGTATGATAGTGCCTGATTTATAATGTATGATAATGCCTGATTTATTATGTATGAAAGTGCCTGATTTATTATGTATGATAATGCCTGATTTATTATGTATGATAATGCCTGATTTATTATGTATGATAATGCCTGATTTATTATGTATGATAATGCTTGATTTATTATGTATGATAATGCCTGATTTATTATGTATGATAGTGCCTGATTTAGTGTGTATGATAATGCCTGATTTATTATAAATGATAGTGACTGATTTAGTGTGTATGATAATGCCTGATTTATTATGTATAATAATGCCTGATTTATTATGTATGATAATGCCTGATTTATTATGTATGAGAGTGCCTGATTTATTATGTATGATAATGCCTGATTTAATATGTATGATAATGCCTGATTTAGTGTGTATGATAGTGCCTGATTTATTATGTATGATAATACCTGATTTATTGTGTATGATAATGCCTGATTTATTATGTATGATAATGCCTGATTTATTATAAATGATAATGCCTGATTTATTATGTATTATAGTGCCTGATTTATTATGTATGATAATGCCTGATTTATTATGTATGATAATGCCTGATTTATTATGTATGATAATGCCTGGTTTATTATGTATGATAGTGCCTGATTTAGTGTGTATGATAATGCCTGATTTATTATATATGATAGTGACTGATTTAGTGTGTATGATAATGCCTGATTTATTATATATGATAATGCCTGATTTAATATGTATGATAGTGCCTGATTTATAATGTATGATAGTGCCTGATTTATTATGTATGATAATGCCTGATTTATTATGTATGATAATGCCTGATTTATTATGTATGATAATGCCTGATTTATTATGTATGATAGTGCCTAATTTGGTGTGTATGATAATGCCTGATTTATTATAAATGATAATGCCTGATTTAATATGTATGATAATGCCTGATTTATTATGTATGATAATGCCTGATTTGGTGTGTATGATAATGCCTGATTTATTATAAATGATAATGCCTGATTTAATATGTAAGATAATGCCTGATTTATTATGTATGATAATGCCTGATTTATTATGTATGATAATGCCTGATTTATTATGTATGATAGTTCCTGATTTACTATGTATGATAATGCCTGATTTATTATGTATGATAATGCCTGATTTAGTGTGTATGATAGTGCCTGATTTATTATGTAAGATAATGCCTGATTTATTATGTATGATAGTGACTGATTTAGTGTGTGTGATAATGCCTGATTTATTATATATGATAATGCCTGATTTAATATGTATGATAATGCCTGATTTATTATGTATGATAATGCTTGCTTTATTATAAATGATAATGCCTGATTTATTATGTATTATAGTGCCTGATTTATTATGTATGATAATGCCTGATTTATTATGTATGATAATGCCTGATTTATTATGTATGATAATGCCTGATTTATTATGTATGATAGTGCCTGTTTAGTGTGTATGATAATGCCTGATTTATTATGCATTATAGTGCCTGATTTATTATGTATGATAATGCCTGATTTATTATGTATGATAATGCCTGATTTACTATGTATAATAATGCCTGATTTATTATGTATGATAATGCCTGATTTATTATATATGATAGTGCCTGATTTATTATGTATGATAATGCCTGATTTATTATGTATGAAAGTGCCTGATTTATTATGTATGATAATGCCTGATTTATTATGTATGATAATGCCTGATTTATTATGTATGATAGTGCCTGATTTAGTGTGTATGATAATGCCTGATTTATTATAAATGATAGTGACTGATTTAGTGTGTATGATAATGCTTGATTTATTATATATGATAATGCCTGATTTAATATGTATGATAATGCCTGATTTATTATGTATTATAGTGCCTGATTTATTATGTATAATAATGCCTGATTTATTATGTATGATAATGCCTGATTTATTATGTATTATAGTGCCTGATTTATTATGTATGATAATGCCTGATTTATTATGTATGATAATGCCTGATTTATTATGTATGATAATGCCTGATTTATTATGTATGATAGTGCCTGATTTAGTGTGTATGATAATGCCTGATTTATTATATATGATAGTGACTGATTTAGTGTGTATGATAATGCCTGATTTATTATATATGATAATGCCTGATTTAATATGTATGATAGTGCCTGATTTATAATGTATGATAATGCCTGATTTATTATGTATGATAATGCCTGATTTATTATGTATGATAATGCCTGATTTATTATGTATGATAGTGCCTAATTTGGTGTGTATGATAATGCCTGATTTATTATAAATGATAATGCCTGATTTAATATGTATGATAATGCCTGATTTATTATGTATGATAATGCCTGATTTGGTGTGTATGATAATGCCTGATTTATTATAAATGATAATGCCTGATTTAATATGTAAGATAATGCCTGATTTATTATGTATGATAATGCCTGATTTATTATGTATGATAATGCCTGATTTATTATGTATGATAGTTCCTGATTTACTATGTATGATAATGCCTGATTTATTATGTATGATAATGCCTGATTTAGTGTGTATGATAGTGCCTGATTTATTATGTAAGATAATGCCTGATTTATTATGTATGATAGTGACTGATTTAGTGTGTGTGATAATGCCTGATTTATTATATATGATAATGCCTGATTTAATATGTATGTTAATGCCTGATTTATTATGTATGATAATGCTTGCTTTATTATAAATGATAATGCCTGATTTATTATGTATTATAGTGCCTGATTTATTATGTATGATAATGCCTGATTTATTATGTATGATAATGCCTGATTTATTATGTATGATAATGCCTGATTTATTATGTATGATAGTGCCTGTTTAGTGTGTATGATAATGCCTGATTTATTATGCATTATAGTGCCTGATTTATTATGTATGATAATGCCTGATTTATTATGTATGATAATGCCTGATTTAATATGTATAATAATGCCTGATTTATTATGTATGATAATGCCTGATTTATTATATATGATAGTGCCTGATTTATTATGTATGATAATGCCTGATTTATTATGTATGAAAGTGCCTGATTTATTATGTATGATAATGCCTGATTTATTATGTATGATAATGCCTGATTTATTATGTATGATAGTGCCTGATTTAGTGTGTATGATAATGCCTGATTTATTATAAATGATAGTGACTGATTTAGTGTGTATGATAATGCTTGATTTATTATATATGATAATGCCTGATTTAATATGTATGATAATGCCTGATTTATTATGTATTATAGTGCCTGATTTATTATGTATAATAATGCCTGATTTATTATGTATGATAATGCCTGATTTATTATGTATTATAGTGCCTGATTTATTATGTATGATAATGCCTGATTTATTATGTATGATAATGCCTGATTTATTATGTATGATAATGCCTGATTTATTATGTATGATAGTGCCTGATTTAGTGTGTATGATAATGCCTGATTTATTATATATGATAGTGACTGATTTAGTGTGTATGATAATGCCTGATTTATTATATATGATAATGCCTGATTTAATATGTATGATAGTGCCTGATTTATAATGTATGATAATGCCTGATTTATTATGTATGATAATGCCTGATTTATTATAAATGATAATGCCTGATTTAATATGTATGATAATGCCTGATTTATTATGTATGATAATGCCTGATTTGGTGTGTATGATAATGCCTGATTTATTATAAATGATAATGCCTGATTTAATATGTAAGATAATGCCTGATTTATTATGTATGATAATGCCTGATTTATTATGTATGATAATGCCTGATTTATTATGTATGATAGTTCCTGATTTACTATGTATGATAATGCCTGATTTATTATGTATGATAATGCCTGATTTAGTGTGTATGATAGTGCCTGATTTATTATGTAAGATAATGCCTGATTTATTATGTATGATAGTGACTGATTTAGTGTGTGTGATAATGCCTGATTTATTATATATGATAATGCCTGATTTAATATGTATGATAATGCCTGATTTATTATGTATGATAATGCTTGATTTATTATAAATGATAATGCCTGATTTATTATGTATTATAGTGCCTGATTTATTATGTATGATAATGCCTGATTTATTATGTATGATAATGCCTGATTTATTATGTATGATAATGCCTGATGTATTATGTATGATAGTGCTTGTTTAGTGTGTATGATAATGCCTGATTTATTATGCATTATAGTGCCTGATTTATTATGTATGATAATGCCTGATTTATTATGTATGATAATGCCTGATTTAATATGTATAATAATGCCTGATTTATTATGTATGATAATGCCTGATTTATTATATATGATAGTGCCTGATTTATTATGTATGATAATGCCTGATTTATTATGTATGAAAGTGCCTGATTTATTATGTATGATAATGCCTGATTTATTATGTATGATAATGCCTGATTTATTATGTATGATAATGCCTGATTTATTATGTATGATAGTGCCTGATTTAGTGTGTATGATAATGCCTGATTTATTATATATGATAGTGACTGATTTAGTGTGTATGATAATGCCTGATTTATTATATATGATAATGCCTGATTTAATATGTAAGATAATGCCTGATTTATTATGTATGATAGTGACTGATTTAGTGTGTGTGATAATGCCTGATTTATTATATATGATAATGCCTGATTTAATATGTATGATAATGCCTGATTTATTATGTATGATAATGCTTGATTTATTATAAATGATAATGCCTGATTTATTATGTATTATAGTGCCTGATTTATTATGTATAATAATGCCTGATTTATTATGTATGATAATGCCTGATTTATTATGTATGATAATGCCTGATGTATTATGTATGATAGTGCTTGTTTAGTGTGTATGATAATGCCTGATTTATTATGCATTATAGTGCCTGATTTATTATGTATGATAATGCCTGATTTATTATGTATGATAATGCCTGATTTAATATGTATAATAATGCCTGATTTATTATGTATGATAATGCCTGATTTATTATATATGATAGTGCCTGATTTATTATGTATGATAATGCCTGATTTATTATGTATGAAAGTGCCTGATTTATTATGTATGATAATGCCTGATTTATTATGTATGATAATGCCTAATTTATTATGTATGATAATGCCTGATTTATTAAGTATGATAGTGCCTGATTTAGTGTGTATGATAATGCCTGATTTATTATATATGATAGTGACTGATTTAGTGTGTATGATAATGCCTGATTTATTATATATGATAATGCCTGATTTAATATGTATGATAGTGCCTGATTTATAATGTATGATAATGCCTGATTTATTATGTATGATAATGCCTGATTTATTATAAATGATAATGCCTGATTTAATATGTATGATAATGCCTGATTTATTATGTATGATAATGCCTGATTTGGTGTGTATGATAATTCCTGATTTATTATAAATGATAATGCCTGATTTAATATGTAAGATAATGCCTGATTTATTATGTATGATAATGCCTGATGTATTATGTATGATAATGCCTGATTTATTATGTATGATAGTTCCTGATTTACTATGTATGATAATGCCTGATTTATTATGTATGATAATGCCTGATTTAGTGTGTATGATAGTGCCTGATTTATTATGTAAGATAATGCCTGATTTATTATGTATGATAGTGACTGATTTAGTGTGTGTGATAATGCCTGATTTATTATATATGATAATGCCTGATTTAATATGTATGATAATGCCTGATTTATTATGTATGATAATGCTTGATTTATTATAAATGATAATGCCTGATTTATTATGTATTATAGTGCCTGATTTATTATGTATGATAATGCCTGATTTATTATGTATGATAATGCCTGATTTATTATGTATGATAATGCCTGATTTATTATGTATGATAGTGCTTGATTAGTGTGTATGATAATGCCTGATTTATTATGCATTATAGTGCCTGATTTATTATGTATGATAATGCCTGATTTATTATGTATGATAATGCCTGATTTAATATGTATAATAATGCCTGATTTATTATGTATGATAATGCCTGATTTATTATATATGATAGTGCCTGATTTATTATGTATGATAATGCCTGATTTATTATATATGAAAGTGCCTGATTTATTATGTATGATAATGCCTGATTTATTATGTATGATAATGCCTGATTTATTATGTATGATAGTGCCTGATTTAGTGTGTATGATAATGCCTGATTTATTATAAATGATAGTGACTGATTTAGTGTGTATGATAATGCTTGATTTATTATATATGATAATGCCTGATTTAATATGTATGATAATGCCTGATTTATTATGTATTATAGTGCCTGATTTATTATGTATAATAATGCCTGATTTATTATGTATTATAGTTCCTGATTTACTATGTATGATAATGCCTGATTTATTATGTATGATAATGCCTGATTTATTATGTATGATAATGCCTGATTTATTATGTATGATAGTGCCTGATTTAGTGTGTATGATAATGCCTGATTTATTATATATGATAGTGACTGATTTAGTGTGTATGATAATGCCTGATTTATTATATATGATAATGCCTGATTTAATATGTATGATAGTGCCTGATTTATAATGTATGATAATGCCTGATTTATTATGTATGAAAGTGCCTGATTTATTATGTATGATAATGCCTGATTTATTATGTATGATAATGCCTGATTTATTATGTATGATAATGCCTGATTTATTATGTATGATAGTGCCTGATTTAGTGTGTATGATAATGCCTGATTTATTATGTATGATAGTGCCTGATTTAGTGTGTATGATAATGCCTGATTTATTATAAATGATAGTGACTGATTTAATATGTATGATAATGCCTGATTTATTATGTATGATAATGCCTGATTTATTATAAATGATAATGCCTGATTTAGTGTGTATGATAATGCCTGATTTATTATGTATGATAATGCCTGATTTATTATATATGATAGTGACTGATTTAGTGTGTATGATAATGCCTGATTTATTATATATGATAATGCCTGATTTAATATGTATGATAGTGTCTGATTTATTATGTATGATAATGCCTGATTTATTATGTATGAAAGTGCCTGATTTATTATGTAAGATAATGCCTGATTTATTATAAATGATAGTGACTGATTTAGTGTGTATGATAATGCCTGATTTATTATATATGATAATGCCTGATTTAATATGTATGATAATGCCTGATTTATTATGTATAATAATGCCTGATTTATTATGTATGATAATGCCTGATTTATTATGTATGAGAGTGCCTGATTTATTATGTATGATAATGCCTGATTTAATATGTATGATAATGCCTGATTTAGTGTGTATGATAGTGCCTGATTTATTATGTATGATAATACCTGATTTATTGTGTATGATAATGCCTGATTTATTATGTATGATAATGCCTGATTTATTATAAATGATAATGCCTGATTTATTATGTATTATAGTGCCTGATTTATTATGTATGATAATGCCTGATTTATTATGTATGATAGTGCCTGATTTAGTGTATATGATAATGCCTGATTTATTATATATGATAGTGACTGATTTAGTGTGTATGATAATGCCTGATTTATTATATATGATAATGCCTGATTTAATATGTATGATAGTGCCTGATTTATAATGTATGATAGTGCCTGATTTATTATGTATGATAATGCCTGATTTATTATGTATGATAATGCCTGATTTATTATGTATGATAATGCCTGATTTATTATGTATGATAGTGCCTAATTTGGTGTGTATGATAATGCCTGATTTATTATAAATGATAATGCCTGATTTAATATGTATGATAATGCCTGATTTATTATGTATGATAATGCCTGATTTGGTGTGTATGATAATGCCTGATTTATTATGCATTATAGTGCCTGATTTATTATGTATGATAATGCCTGATTTATTATGTATGATAATGCCTGATTTAATATGTATAATAATGCCTGATTTATTATGTATGATAATGCCTGATTTATTATATATGATAGTGCCTGATTTATTATGTATGATAATGCCTGATTTATCATGTATGAAAGTGCCTGATTTATTATGTATGATAATGCCTGATTTATTATGTATGATAATGCCTGATTTATTATGTATTATAGTGCCTGATTTATTATGTATGATAATGCCTGATTTATTATGTATGATAATGCCTGATTTATTATGTATTATAGTGCCTGATTTATTATGTATGATAATGCCTGATTTATTATGTATGATAATGCCTGATTTATTATGTATGATAATGCCTGATTTATTATGCATTATAGTGCCTGATTTATTATGTATGATAATGCCTGATTTATTATGTATGATAATGCCTGATTTAATATGTATAATAATGCCTGATTTATTATGTATGATAATGCCTGATTTATTATATATGATAGTGCCTGATTTATTATGTATGATAATGCCTGATTTATTATGTATGAAAGTGCCTGATTTATTATGTATGATAATGCCTGATTTATTATGTATGATAATGCCTGATTTATTATGTATGATAGTGCCTGATTTAGTGTGTATGATAATGCCTGATTTATTATAAATGATAGTGACTGATTTAGTGTGTATGATAATGCTTGATTTATTATATATGATAATGCCTGATTTAATATGTATGATAATGCCTGATTTATTATGTATTATAGTGCCTGATTTATTATGTATAATAATGCCTGATTTATTATGTATGATAATGCCTGATTTATTATGTATTATAGTGCCTGATTTATTATGTATGATAATGCCTGATTTATTATGTATGATAATGCCTGATTTATTATGTATGATAATGCCTGATTTATTATGTATGATAGTGCCTGATTTAGTGTGTATGATAATGCCTGATTTATTATATATGATAGTGACTGATTTAGTGTGTATGATAATGCCTGATTTATTATATATGATAATGCCTGATTTAATATGTATGATAGTGCCTGATTTATAATGTATGATAATGCCTGATTTAGTATGTATGATAATGCCTGATTTATTATAAATGATAATGCCTGATTTAATATGTATGATAATGCCTGATTTATTATGTATGATAATGCCTGATTTGGTGTGTATGATAATGCCTGATTTATTATAAATGATAATGCCTGATTTAATATGTAAGATAATGCCTGATTTATTATGTATGATAATGCCTAATTTATTATGTATGATAATGCCTGATTTATTATGTATGATAGTTCCTGATTTACTATGTATGATAATGCCTGATTTATTATGTATGATAATGCCTGATTTAGTGTGTATGATAGTGCCTGATTTATTATGTAAGATAATGCCTGATTTATTATGTATGATAGTGACTGATTTAGTGTGTGTGTGATAATGCCTGATTTATTATATATGATAATGCCTGATTTAATATGTATGATAATGCCTGATTTATTATGTATGATAATGCTTGATTTATTATAAATGATAATGCCTGATTTATTATGTATTATAGTGCCTGATTTATTATGTATGATAATGCCTGATTTATTATGTATGATAATGCCTGATTTATTATGTATGATAATGCCTGATGTATTATGTATGATAGTGCTTGTTTAGTGTGTATGATAATGCCTGATTTATTATGCATTATAGTGCCTGATTTATTATGTATGATAATGCCTGATTTATTATGTATGATAATGCCTGATTTAATATGTATAATAATGCCTGATTTATTATGTATGATAATGCCTGATTTATTATGTATGATAGTGCCTGATTTAGTGTGTATGATAATGCCTGATTTATTATATATGATAGTGACTGATTTAGTGTGTATGATAATGCCTGATTTATTATATATGATAATGCCTGATTTAATATGTATGATAGTGCCTGATTTATAATGTATGATAATGCCTGATTTATTATGTATGATAATGCCTGATTTATTATAAATGATAATGCCTGATTTAATATGTATGATAATGCCTGATTTATTATGTATGATAATGCCTGATTTGGTGTGTATGATAATGCCTGATTTATTATAAATGATAATGCCTGATTTAATATGTAAGATAATGCCTGATTTATTATGTATGATAATGCCTGATTTATTATGTATGATAATGCCTGATTTATTATGTATGATAGTTCCTGATTTACTATGTATGATAATGCCTGATTTATTATGTATAATAATGCCTGATTTAGTGTGTATGATAGTGCCTGATTTATTATGTAAGATAATGCCTGATTTATTATGTATGATAGTGACTGATTTAGTGTGTGTGATAATGCCTGATTTATTATATATGATAATGCCTGATTTAATATGTATGATAATGCCTGATTTATTATGTATGATAATGCTTGATTTATTATAAATGATAATGCCTGATTTATTATGTATTATAGTGCCTGATTTATTATGTAAGATAATGCCTGATTTATTATGTATGATAATGCCTGATTTATTATGTATGATAATGCCTGATTTATTATGTATGATAGTGCTTGATTTATTATGTATGATAATGCCTGATTTATTATGTATGATAATGCCTGATTTATTATGTATGATAGTGCCTGATTTAGTGTGTATGATAATGCCTGATTTATTATATATGATAGTGACTGATTTATTATGTATGATAATGCCTGATTTAATATGTATAATAATGCCTGATTTATTATGTATGATAATGCCTGATTTATTATATATGATAGTGCCTGATTTATTATGTATGATAATGCCTGATTTATTATATATGAAAGTGCCTGATTTATTATGTATGATAATGCCTGATTTATTATGTATGATAATGCCTGATTTATTATGTATGATAGTGCCTGATTTAGTGTGTATGATAATGCCTGATTTATTATAAATGATAGTGACTGATTTAGTGTGTATGATAATGCTTGATTTATTATATATGATAATGCCTGATTTAATATGTATGATAATGCCTGATTTATTATGTATTATAGTGCCTGATTTATTATGTATAATAATGCCTGATTTATTATGTATGATAATGCCTGATTTATTATGTATTATAGTTCCTGATTTACTATGTATGATAATGCCTGATTTATTATGTATGATAATGCCTGATTTATTATGTATGATAATGCCTGATTTATTATGTATGATAGTGCCTGATTTAGTGTGTATGATAATGCCTGATTTATTATATATGATAGTGACTGATTTAGTGTGTATGATAATGCCTGATTTATTATATATGATAATGCCTGATTTAATATGTATGATAGTGCCTGATTTATAATGTATGATAATGCCTGATTTATTATGTATGAAAGTGCCTGATTTATTATGTATGATAATGCCTGATTTATTATGTATGATAATGCCTGATTTATTATGTATGATAATGCCTGATTTATTATGTATGATAGTGCCTGATTTAGTGTGTATGATAATGCCTGATTTATTATGTATGATAGTGCCTGATTTAGTGTGTATGATAATGCCTGATTTATTATAAATGATAGTGACTGATTTAATATGTATGATAATGCCTGATTTATTATGTATGATAATGCCTGATTTATTATAAATGATAATGCCTGATTTAGTGTGTATGATAATGCCTGATTTATTATGTATGATAATGCCTGATTTATTATATATGATAGTGACTGATTTAGTGTGTATGATAATGCCTGATTTATTATATATGATAATGCCTGATTTAATATGTATGATAGTGTCTGATTTATTATGTATGATAATGCCTGATTTATTATGTATGAAAGTGCCTGATTTATTATGTAAGATAATGCCTGATTTATTATAAATGATAGTGACTGATTTAGTGTGTATGATAATGCCTGATTTATTATATATGATAATGCCTGATTTAATATGTATGATAATGCCTGATTTATTATGTATAATAATGCCTGATTTATTATGTATGGTAATGCCTGATTTATTATGTATGAGAGTGCCTGATTTATTATGTATGATAATGCCTGATTTAATATGTATGATAATGCCTGATTTAGTGTGTATGATAGTGCCTGATTTATTATGTATGATAATACCTGATTTATTGTGTATGATAATGCCTGATTTATTATGTATGATAATGCCTGATTTATTATAAATGATAATGCCTGATTTATTATGTATTATAGTGCCTGATTTATTATGTATGATAATGCCTGATTTATTATGTATGATAGTGCCTGATTTAGTGTATATGATAATGCCTGATTTATTATATATGATAGTGACTGATTTAGTGTGTATGATAATGCCTGATTTATTATATATGATAATGCCTGATTTAATATGTATGATAGTGCCTGATTTATAATGTATGATAGTGCCTGATTTATTATGTATGATAATGCCTGATTTATTATGTATGATAATGCCTGATTTATTATGTATGATAATGCCTGATTTATTATGTATGATAGTGCCTAATTTGGTGTGTATGATAATGCCTGATTTATTATAAATGATAATGCCTGATTTAATATGTATGATAATGCCTGATTTATTATGTATGATAATGCCTGATTTGGTGTGTATGATAATGCCTGATTTATTATAAATGATAATGCCTGATTTAATATGTAAGATAATGCCTGATTTATTATGTATGATAATGCCTGATTTATTATGTATGATAATGCCTGATTTATTATGTATGATAGTTCCTGATTTACTATGTATGATAATGCCTGATTTATTATGTATGATAATGCCTGATTTAGTGTGTATGATAGTGCCTGATTTATTATGTAAGATAATGCCTGATTTATTATGTATGATAGTGACTGATTTAGTGTGTGTGATAATGCCTGATTTATTATATATGATAATGCCTGATTTAATATGTATGTTAATGCCTGATTTATTATGTATGATAATGCTTGCTTTATTATAAATGATAATGCCTGATTTATTATGTATTATAGTGCCTGATTTATTATGTATGATAATGCCTGATTTATTATGTATGATAATGCCTGATTTATTATGTATGATAATGCCTGATTTATTATGTATGATAGTGCCTGTTTAGTGTGTATGATAATGCCTGATTTATTATGCATTATAGTGCCTGATTTATTATGTATGATAATGCCTGATTTATTATGTATGATAATGCCTGATTTAATATGTATAATAATGCCTGATTTATTATGTATGATAATGCCTGATTTATTATATATGATAGTGCCTGATTTATTATGTATGATAATGCCTGATTTATTATGTATGAAAGTGCCTGATTTATTATGTATGATAATGCCTGATTTATTATGTATGATAATGCCTGATTTATTATGTATGATAGTGCCTGATTTAGTGTGTATGATAATGCCTGATTTATTATAAATGATAGTGACTGATTTAGTGTGTATGATAATGCTTGATTTATTATATATGATAATGCCTGATTTAATATGTATGATAATGCCTGATTTATTATGTATTATAGTGCCTGATTTATTATGTATAATAATGCCTGATTTATTATGTATGATAATGCCTGATTTATTATGTATTATAGTGCCTGATTTATTATGTATGATAATGCCTGATTTATTATGTATGATAATGCCTGATTTATTATGTATGATAATGCCTGATTTATTATGTATGATAGTGCCTGATTTAGTGTGTATGATAATGCCTGATTTATTATATATGATAGTGACTGATTTAGTGTGTATGATAATGCCTGATTTATTATATATGATAATGCCTGATTTAATATGTATGATAGTGCCTGATTTATAATGTATGATAATGCCTGATTTATTATGTATGATAATGCCTGATTTATTATAAATGATAATGCCTGATTTAATATGTATGATAATGCCTGATTTATTATGTATGATAATGCCTGATTTGGTGTGTATGATAATGCCTGATTTATTATAAATGATAATGCCTGATTTAATATGTAAGATAATGCCTGATTTATTATGTATGATAATGCCTGATTTATTATGTATGATAATGCCTGATTTATTATGTATGATAGTTCCTGATTTACTATGTATGATAATGCCTGATTTATTATGTATGATAATGCCTGATTTAGTGTGTATGATAGTGCCTGATTTATTATGTAAGATAATGCCTGATTTATTATGTATGATAGTGACTGATTTAGTGTGTGTGATAATGCCTGATTTATTATATATGATAATGCCTGATTTAATATGTATGATAATGCCTGATTTATTATGTATGATAATGCTTGATTTATTATAAATGATAATGCCTGATTTATTATGTATTATAGTGCCTGATTTATTATGTATGATAATGCCTGATTTATTATGTATGATAATGCCTGATTTATTATGTATGATAATGCCTGATGTATTATGTATGATAGTGCTTGTTTAGTGTGTATGATAATGCCTGATTTATTATGCATTATAGTGCCTGATTTATTATGTATGATAATGCCTGATTTATTATGTATGATAATGCCTGATTTAATATGTATAATAATGCCTGATTTATTATGTATGATAATGCCTGATTTATTATATATGATAGTGCCTGATTTATTATGTATGATAATGCCTGATTTATTATGTATGAAAGTGCCTGATTTATTATGTATGATAATGCCTGATTTATTATGTATGATAATGCCTGATTTATTATGTATGATAATGCCTGATTTATTATGTATGATAGTGCCTGATTTAGTGTGTATGATAATGCCTGATTTATTATATATGATAGTGACTGATTTAGTGTGTATGATAATGCCTGATTTATTATATATGATAATGCCTGATTTAATATGTAAGATAATGCCTGATTTATTATGTATGATAGTGACTGATTTAGTGTGTGTGATAATGCCTGATTTATTATATATGATAATGCCTGATTTAATATGTATGATAATGCCTGATTTATTATGTATGATAATGCTTGATTTATTATAAATGATAATGCCTGATTTATTATGTATTATAGTGCCTGATTTATTATGTATAATAATGCCTGATTTATTATGTATGATAATGCCTGATTTATTATGTATGATAATGCCTGATGTATTATGTATGATAGTGCTTGTTTAGTGTGTATGATAATGCCTGATTTATTATGCATTATAGTGCCTGATTTATTATGTATGATAATGCCTGATTTATTATGTATGATAATGCCTGATTTAATATGTATAATAATGCCTGATTTATTATGTATGATAATGCCTGATTTATTATATATGATAGTGCCTGATTTATTATGTATGATAATGCCTGATTTATTATGTATGAAAGTGCCTGATTTATTATGTATGATAATGCCTGATTTATTATGTATGATAATGCCTAATTTATTATGTATGATAATGCCTGATTTATTAAGTATGATAGTGCCTGATTTAGTGTGTATGATAATGCCTGATTTATTATATATGATAGTGACTGATTTAGTGTGTATGATAATGCCTGATTTATTATATATGATAATGCCTGATTTAATATGTATGATAGTGCCTGATTTATAATGTATGATAATGCCTGATTTATTATGTATGATAATGCCTGATTTATTATAAATGATAATGCCTGATTTAATATGTATGATAATGCCTGATTTATTATGTATGATAATGCCTGATTTGGTGTGTATGATAATTCCTGATTTATTATAAATGATAATGCCTGATTTAATATGTAAGATAATGCCTGATTTATTATGTATGATAATGCCTGATGTATTATGTATGATAATGCCTGATTTATTATGTATGATAGTTCCTGATTTACTATGTATGATAATGCCTGATTTATTATGTATGATAATGCCTGATTTAGTGTGTATGATAGTGCCTGATTTATTATGTAAGATAATGCCTGATTTATTATGTATGATAGTGACTGATTTAGTGTGTGTGATAATGCCTGATTTATTATATATGATAATGCCTGATTTAATATGTATGATAATGCCTGATTTATTATGTATGATAATGCTTGATTTATTATAAATGATAATGCCTGATTTATTATGTATTATAGTGCCTGATTTATTATGTATGATAATGCCTGATTTATTATGTATGATAATGCCTGATTTATTATGTATGATAATGCCTGATTTATTATGTATGATAGTGCTTGATTAGTGTGTATGATAATGCCTGATTTATTATGCATTATAGTGCCTGATTTATTATGTATGATAATGCCTGATTTATTATGTATGATAATGCCTGATTTAATATGTATAATAATGCCTGATTTATTATGTATGATAATGCCTGATTTATTATATATGATAGTGCCTGATTTATTATGTATGATAATGCCTGATTTATTATATATGAAAGTGCCTGATTTATTATGTATGATAATGCCTGATTTATTATGTATGATAATGCCTGATTTATTATGTATGATAGTGCCTGATTTAGTGTGTATGATAATGCCTGATTTATTATAAATGATAGTGACTGATTTAGTGTGTATGATAATGCTTGATTTATTATATATGATAATGCCTGATTTAATATGTATGATAATGCCTGATTTATTATGTATTATAGTGCCTGATTTATTATGTATAATAATGCCTGATTTATTATGTATTATAGTTCCTGATTTACTATGTATGATAATGCCTGATTTATTATGTATGATAATGCCTGATTTATTATGTATGATAATGCCTGATTTATTATGTATGATAGTGCCTGATTTAGTGTGTATGATAATGCCTGATTTATTATATATGATAGTGACTGATTTAGTGTGTATGATAATGCCTGATTTATTATATATGATAATGCCTGATTTAATATGTATGATAGTGCCTGATTTATAATGTATGATAATGCCTGATTTATTATGTATGAAAGTGCCTGATTTATTATGTATGATAATGCCTGATTTATTATGTATGATAATGCCTGATTTATTATGTATGATAATGCCTGATTTATTATGTATGATAGTGCCTGATTTAGTGTGTATGATAATGCCTGATTTATTATGTATGATAGTGCCTGATTTAGTGTGTATGATAATGCCTGATTTATTATAAATGATAGTGACTGATTTAATATGTATGATAATGCCTGATTTATTATGTATGATAATGCCTGATTTATTATAAATGATAATGCCTGATTTAGTGTGTATGATAATGCCTGATTTATTATGTATGATAATGCCTGATTTATTATATATGATAGTGACTGATTTAGTGTGTATGATAATGCCTGATTTATTATATATGATAATGCCTGATTTAATATGTATGATAGTGTCTGATTTATTATGTATGATAATGCCTGATTTATTATGTATGAAAGTGCCTGATTTATTATGTAAGATAATGCCTGATTTATTATAAATGATAGTGACTGATTTAGTGTGTATGATAATGCCTGATTTATTATATATGATAATGCCTGATTTAATATGTATGATAATGCCTGATTTATTATGTATAATAATGCCTGATTTATTATGTATGATAATGCCTGATTTATTATGTATGAGAGTGCCTGATTTATTATGTATGATAATGCCTGATTTAATATGTATGATAATGCCTGATTTAGTGTGTATGATAGTGCCTGATTTATTATGTATGATAATACCTGATTTATTGTGTATGATAATGCCTGATTTATTATGTATGATAATGCCTGATTTATTATAAATGATAATGCCTGATTTATTATGTATTATAGTGCCTGATTTATTATGTATGATAATGCCTGATTTATTATGTATGATAGTGCCTGATTTAGTGTATATGATAATGCCTGATTTATTATATATGATAGTGACTGATTTAGTGTGTATGATAATGCCTGATTTATTATATATGATAATGCCTGATTTAATATGTATGATAGTGCCTGATTTATAATGTATGATAGTGCCTGATTTATTATGTATGATAATGCCTGATTTATTATGTATGATAATGCCTGATTTATTATGTATGATAATGCCTGATTTATTATGTATGATAGTGCCTAATTTGGTGTGTATGATAATGCCTGATTTATTATAAATGATAATGCCTGATTTAATATGTATGATAATGCCTGATTTATTATGTATGATAATGCCTGATTTGGTGTGTATGATAATGCCTGATTTATTATGCATTATAGTGCCTGATTTATTATGTATGATAATGCCTGATTTATTATGTATGATAATGCCTGATTTAATATGTATAATAATGCCTGATTTATTATGTATGATAATGCCTGATTTATTATATATGATAGTGCCTGATTTATTATGTATGATAATGCCTGATTTATCATGTATGAAAGTGCCTGATTTATTATGTATGATAATGCCTGATTTATTATGTATGATAATGCCTGATTTATTATGTATTATAGTGCCTGATTTATTATGTATGATAATGCCTGATTTATTATGTATGATAATGCCTGATTTATTATGTATTATAGTGCCTGATTTATTATGTATGATAATGCCTGATTTATTATGTATGATAATGCCTGATTTATTATGTATGATAATGCCTGATTTATTATGCATTATAGTGCCTGATTTATTATGTATGATAATGCCTGATTTATTATGTATGATAATGCCTGATTTAATATGTATAATAATGCCTGATTTATTATGTATGATAATGCCTGATTTATTATATATGATAGTGCCTGATTTATTATGTATGATAATGCCTGATTTATTATGTATGAAAGTGCCTGATTTATTATGTATGATAATGCCTGATTTATTATGTATGATAATGCCTGATTTATTATGTATGATAGTGCCTGATTTAGTGTGTATGATAATGCCTGATTTATTATAAATGATAGTGACTGATTTAGTGTGTATGATAATGCTTGATTTATTATATATGATAATGCCTGATTTAATATGTATGATAATGCCTGATTTATTATGTATTATAGTGCCTGATTTATTATGTATAATAATGCCTGATTTATTATGTATGATAATGCCTGATTTATTATGTATTATAGTGCCTGATTTATTATGTATGATAATGCCTGATTTATTATGTATGATAATGCCTGATTTATTATGTATGATAATGCCTGATTTATTATGTATGATAGTGCCTGATTTAGTGTGTATGATAATGCCTGATTTATTATATATGATAGTGACTGATTTAGTGTGTATGATAATGCCTGATTTATTATATATGATAATGCCTGATTTAATATGTATGATAGTGCCTGATTTATAATGTATGATAATGCCTGATTTAGTATGTATGATAATGCCTGATTTATTATAAATGATAATGCCTGATTTAATATGTATGATAATGCCTGATTTATTATGTATGATAATGCCTGATTTGGTGTGTATGATAATGCCTGATTTATTATAAATGATAATGCCTGATTTAATATGTAAGATAATGCCTGATTTATTATGTATGATAATGCCTAATTTATTATGTATGATAATGCCTGATTTATTATGTATGATAGTTCCTGATTTACTATGTATGATAATGCCTGATTTATTATGTATGATAATGCCTGATTTAGTGTGTATGATAGTGCCTGATTTATTATGTAAGATAATGCCTGATTTATTATGTATGATAGTGACTGATTTAGTGTGTGTGTGATAATGCCTGATTTATTATATATGATAATGCCTGATTTAATATGTATGATAATGCCTGATTTATTATGTATGATAATGCTTGATTTATTATAAATGATAATGCCTGATTTATTATGTATTATAGTGCCTGATTTATTATGTATGATAATGCCTGATTTATTATGTATGATAATGCCTGATTTATTATGTATGATAATGCCTGATGTATTATGTATGATAGTGCTTGTTTAGTGTGTATGATAATGCCTGATTTATTATGCATTATAGTGCCTGATTTATTATGTATGATAATGCCTGATTTATTATGTATGATAATGCCTGATTTAATATGTATAATAATGCCTGATTTATTATGTATGATAATGCCTGATTTATTATGTATGATAGTGCCTGATTTAGTGTGTATGATAATGCCTGATTTATTATATATGATAGTGACTGATTTAGTGTGTATGATAATGCCTGATTTATTATATATGATAATGCCTGATTTAATATGTATGATAGTGCCTGATTTATAATGTATGATAATGCCTGATTTATTATGTATGATAATGCCTGATTTATTATAAATGATAATGCCTGATTTAATATGTATGATAATGCCTGATTTATTATGTATGATAATGCCTGATTTGGTGTGTATGATAATGCCTGATTTATTATGCATTATAGTGCCTGATTTATTATGTATGATAATGCCTGATTTATTATGTATGATAATGCCTGATTTAATATGTATAATAATGCCTGATTTATTATGTATGATAATGCCTGATTTATTATATATGATAGTGCCTGATTTATTATGTATGATAATGCCTGATTTATCATGTATGAAAGTGCCTGATTTATTATGTATGATAATGCCTGATTTATTATGTATGATAATGCCTGATTTATTATGTATTATAGTGCCTGATTTATTATGTATGATAATGCCTGATTTATTATGTATGATAATGCCTGATTTATTATGTATTATAGTGCCTGATTTATTATGTATGATAATGCCTGATTTATTATGTATGATAATGCCTGATTTATTATGTATGATAATGCCTGATTTATTATGCATTATAGTGCCTGATTTATTATGTATGATAATGCCTGATTTATTATGTATGATAATGCCTGATTTAATATGTATAATAATGCCTGATTTATTATGTATGATAATGCCTGATTTATTATATATGATAGTGCCTGATTTATTATGTATGATAATGCCTGATTTATTATGTATGAAAGTGCCTGATTTATTATGTATGATAATGCCTGATTTATTATGTATGATAATGCCTGATTTATTATGTATGATAGTGCCTGATTTAGTGTGTATGATAATGCCTGATTTATTATAAATGATAGTGACTGATTTAGTGTGTATGATAATGCTTGATTTATTATATATGATAATGCCTGATTTAATATGTATGATAATGCCTGATTTATTATGTATTATAGTGCCTGATTTATTATGTATAATAATGCCTGATTTATTATGTATGATAATGCCTGATTTATTATGTATTATAGTGCCTGATTTATTATGTATGATAATGCCTGATTTATTATGTATGATAATGCCTGATTTATTATGTATGATAATGCCTGATTTATTATGTATGATAGTGCCTGATTTAGTGTGTATGATAATGCCTGATTTATTATATATGATAGTGACTGATTTAGTGTGTATGATAATGCCTGATTTATTATATATGATAATGCCTGATTTAATATGTATGATAGTGCCTGATTTATAATGTATGATAATGCCTGATTTAGTATGTATGATAATGCCTGATTTATTATAAATGATAATGCCTGATTTAATATGTATGATAATGCCTGATTTATTATGTATGATAATGCCTGATTTGGTGTGTATGATAATGCCTGATTTATTATAAATGATAATGCCTGATTTAATATGTAAGATAATGCCTGATTTATTATGTATGATAATGCCTAATTTATTATGTATGATAATGCCTGATTTATTATGTATGATAGTTCCTGATTTACTATGTATGATAATGCCTGATTTATTATGTATGATAATGCCTGATTTAGTGTGTATGATAGTGCCTGATTTATTATGTAAGATAATGCCTGATTTATTATGTATGATAGTGACTGATTTAGTGTGTGTGTGATAATGCCTGATTTATTATATATGATAATGCCTGATTTAATATGTATGATAATGCCTGATTTATTATGTATGATAATGCTTGATTTATTATAAATGATAATGCCTGATTTATTATGTATTATAGTGCCTGATTTATTATGTATGATAATGCCTGATTTATTATGTATGATAATGCCTGATTTATTATGTATGATAATGCCTGATGTATTATGTATGATAGTGCTTGTTTAGTGTGTATGATAATGCCTGATTTATTATGCATTATAGTGCCTGATTTATTATGTATGATAATGCCTGATTTATTATGTATGATAATGCCTGATTTAATATGTATAATAATGCCTGATTTATTATGTATGATAATGCCTGATTTATTATGTATGATAGTGCCTGATTTAGTGTGTATGATAATGCCTGATTTATTATATATGATAGTGACTGATTTAGTGTGTATGATAATGCCTGATTTATTATATATGATAATGCCTGATTTAATATGTATGATAGTGCCTGATTTATAATGTATGATAATGCCTGATTTATTATGTATGATAATGCCTGATTTATTATAAATGATAATGCCTGATTTAATATGTATGATAATGCCTGATTTATTATGTATGATAATGCCTGATTTGGTGTGTATGATAATGCCTGATTTATTATAAATGATAATGCCTGATTTAATATGTAAGATAATGCCTGATTTATTATGTATGATAATGCCTGATTTATTATGTATGATAATGCCTGATTTATTATGTATGATAGTTCCTGATTTACTATGTATGATAATGCCTGATTTATTATGTATAATAATGCCTGATTTAGTGTGTATGATAGTGCCTGATTTATTATGTAAGATAATGCCTGATTTATTATGTATGATAGTGACTGATTTAGTGTGTGTGATAATGCCTGATTTATTATATATGATAATGCCTGATTTAATATGTATGATAATGCCTGATTTATTATGTATGATAATGCTTGATTTATTATAAATGATAATGCCTGATTTATTATGTATTATAGTGCCTGATTTATTATGTAAGATAATGCCTGATTTATTATGTATGATAATGCCTGATTTATTATGTATGATAATGCCTGATTTATTATGTATGATAGTGCTTGATTTATTATGTATGATAATGCCTGATTTATTATGTATGATAATGCCTGATTTATTATGTATGATAGTGCCTGATTTAGTGTGTATGATAATGCCTGATTTATTATATATGATAGTGACTGATTTATTATGTATGATAATGCCTGATTTAATATGTATAATAATGCCTGATTTATTATGTATGATAATGCCTGATTTATTATATATGATAGTGCCTGATTTATTATGTATGATAATGCCTGATTTATTATATATGAAAGTGCCTGATTTATTATGTATGATAATGCCTGATTTATTATGTATGATAATGCCTGATTTATTATGTATGATAGTGCCTGATTTAGTGTGTATGATAATGCCTGATTTATTATAAATGATAGTGACTGATTTAGTGTGTATGATAATGCTTGATTTATTATATATGATAATGCCTGATTTAATATGTATGATAATGCCTGATTTATTATGTATTATAGTGCCTGATTTATTATGTATAATAATGCCTGATTTATTATGTATGATAATGCCTGATTTATTATGTATTATAGTTCCTGATTTACTATGTATGATAATGCCTGATTTATTATGTATGATAATGCCTGATTTATTATGTATGATAATGCCTGATTTATTATGTATGATAGTGCCTGATTTAGTGTGTATGATAATGCCTGATTTATTATATATGATAGTGACTGATTTAGTGTGTATGATAATGCCTGATTTATTATATATGATAATGCCTGATTTAATATGTATGATAGTGCCTGATTTATAATGTATGATAATGCCTGATTTATTATGTATGAAAGTGCCTGATTTATTATGTATGATAATGCCTGATTTATTATGTATGATAATGCCTGATTTATTATGTATGATAATGCCTGATTTATTATGTATGATAGTGCCTGATTTAGTGTGTATGATAATGCCTGATTTATTATGTATGATAGTGCCTGATTTAGTGTGTATGATAATGCCTGATTTATTATAAATGATAGTGACTGATTTAATATGTATGATAATGCCTGATTTATTATGTATGATAATGCCTGATTTATTATAAATGATAATGCCTGATTTAGTGTGTATGATAATGCCTGATTTATTATGTATGATAATGCCTGATTTATTATATATGATAGTGACTGATTTAGTGTGTATGATAATGCCTGATTTATTATATATGATAATGCCTGATTTAATATGTATGATAGTGTCTGATTTATTATGTATGATAATGCCTGATTTATTATGTATGAAAGTGCCTGATTTATTATGTAAGATAATGCCTGATTTATTATAAATGATAGTGACTGATTTAGTGTGTATGATAATGCCTGATTTATTATATATGATAATGCCTGATTTAATATGTATGATAATGCCTGATTTATTATGTATAATAATGCCTGATTTATTATGTATGGTAATGCCTGATTTATTATGTATGAGAGTGCCTGATTTATTATGTATGATAATGCCTGATTTAATATGTATGATAATGCCTGATTTAGTGTGTATGATAGTGCCTGATTTATTATGTATGATAATACCTGATTTATTGTGTATGATAATGCCTGATTTATTATGTATGATAATGCCTGATTTATTATAAATGATAATGCCTGATTTATTATGTATTATAGTGCCTGATTTATTATGTATGATAATGCCTGATTTATTATGTATGATAGTGCCTGATTTAGTGTATATGATAATGCCTGATTTATTATATATGATAGTGACTGATTTAGTGTGTATGATAATGCCTGATTTATTATATATGATAATGCCTGATTTAATATGTATGATAGTGCCTGATTTATAATGTATGATAGTGCCTGATTTATTATGTATGATAATGCCTGATTTATTATGTATGATAATGCCTGATTTATTATGTATGATAATGCCTGATTTATTATGTATGATAGTGCCTAATTTGGTGTGTATGATAATGCCTGATTTATTATAAATGATAATGCCTGATTTAATATGTATGATAATGCCTGATTTATTATGTATGATAATGCCTGATTTGGTGTGTATGATAATGCCTGATTTATTATAAATGATAATGCCTGATTTAATATGTAAGATAATGCCTGATTTATTATGTATGATAATGCCTGATTTATTATGTATGATAATGCCTGATTTATTATGTATGATAGTGCCTGATTTATTATGTAAGATAATGCCTGATTTATTATGTATGATAGTGACTGATTTAGTGTGTGTGATAATGCCTGATTTATTATATATGATAATGCCTGATTTAATATGTATGATAATGCCTGATTTATTATGTATGATAATGCTTGATTTATTATAAATGATAATGCCTGATTTATTATGTATTATAGTGCCTGATTTATTATGTATGATAATGCCTGATTTATTATGTATGATAATGCCTGATTTATTATGTATGATAATGCCTGATTTATTATGTATGATAGTGCCTGTTTAGTGTGTATGATAATGCCTGATTTATTATGCATTATAGTGCCTGATTTATTATGTATGATAATGCCTGATTTATTATGTATGATAATGCCTGATTTAATATGTATAATAATGCCTGATTTATTATGTATGATAATGCCTGATTTATTATATATGATAGTGCCTGATTTATTATGTATGATAATGCCTGATTTATCATGTATGAAAGTGCCTGATTTATTATGTATGATAATGCCTGATTTATTATGTATGATAATGCCTGATTTATTATGTATTATAGTGCCTGATTTATTATGTATGATAATGCCTGATTTATTATGTATGATAATGCCTGATTTATTATGTATGATAATGCCTGATTTATTATGTATGATAATGCCTTATTTATTATAAATGATAGTGACTGATTTAGTGTGTATGATAATGCTTGATTTATTATATATGATAATGCCTGATTTAATATGTATGATAATGCCTGATTTATTATGTATTATAGTGCCTGATTTATTATGTATAATAATGCCTGATTTATTATGTATGATAATGCCTGATTTATTATGTATTATAGTGCCTGATTTATTATGTATGATAATGCCTGATTTATTATGTATGATAATGCCTGATTTATTATGTATGATAGTGCCTGATTTAGTATGTATGATAATGCCTGATTTATTATAAATGATAGTGACTGATTTAGTGTGTATGATAATGCCGGATTTATTATATATGATAGTGACTGATTTAGTGTGTATGATAATGCCTGATTTATTATATATGATAATGCCTGATTTAATATGTATGATAGTGCCTGATTTATAATGTATGATAATGCCTGATTTATTATGTATGAAAGTGCCTGAATTATTATGTATGATAATGCCTGATTTATTATGTATGATAATGCCTGATTTATTATGTATGATAATGCCTGATTTATTATGTATGATAGTGCCTGATTTAGTGTGTATGATAATGCCTGATTTATTATAAATGATAGTGACTGATTTAGTGTGTATGATAATGCCTGATTTATTATATATGATAATGCCTGATTTAATATGTATGATAATGCCTGATTTATTATGTATGATAGTGCCTGATTTAGTATGTATGATAATGCCTGATTTATTATAAATGATAGTGACTGATTTAGTGTGTATGATAATGCCTGATTTATTATATATGATAATGCCTGATTTAATATGTATGATAATGCCTGATTTATTATGTATGATAATGCCTGATTTATTATGTATGATAGTGCCTGATTTATTATGTATGATAATGCCTGATTTATTATGTATGATAATGCCTGATTTAGTGTGTATGATAGTGCCTGATTTATTATCTATGATAATACCTGATTTATTATGTATGATAATGCCTGATTTATTATGTATGATAATGCCTGATTTATTATGTATGATAATGCCTGATTTATTATGTATGATAATGCCTGATTTATTATGTATGATAGTGCCTGATTTAGTGTGTATGATAATGCCTGATTTATTATATATGATAATGCCTGATTTAATATGTATGATAATGCCTGATTTATTATGTATGATAGTGCCTGATTTAGTGTGTATGATAATGCCTGATTTATTATAAATGATAGTGACTGATTTAGTGTGTATGATAATGCCTGATTTATTATATATGATAGTGCCTAATTTGGTGTGTATGATAATGCCTGAATTATTATAAATGATAATGCCTGATTTAATGTTTGATAATGCCTGATTTATTATGTATGATAATGCCTGATTTGGTGTGTATGATAATGCCTGATTTATTATAAATGATAATGCCTGATTTAATATGTAAGATAATGCCTGATTTATTATGTATGATAGTGCCTAATTTGGTGTGTATGATAATGCCTGATTTATTATAAATGATAATGCCTGATTTATTATGTATGATAATGCCTGATTTATTATGTATGATAGTTCCTGATTTATTATGTATGATAATGCCTGATTTATTATGTATGATAATGCCTGATTTAGTGTGTATGATAGTGCCTGATTTATTATGTATGATAATGCCTGATTTATTATGTATGATAATGCCTGATTTATTATGTATGATAATGCCTGATTTATTATAAATGATAATGCCTGATTTATTATATATTATAGTGCCTGATTTATTATGTATGATAATGCCTGATTTATTATGTATGATAATGCCTGATTTATTATGTATGATAGTGCCTGTTTAGTGTGTATGATAATGCCTGATTTATTATGCATTATACTGCCTGATTTATTATGTATGATAATGCCTGATTTATTATGTATGAAAGTGCCTGATTTATTATGTATGATAGTGCCTGATTTATAATGTATGATAATGCCTGATTTATTATGTATGAAAGTGCCTGATTTATTATGTATGATAATGCCTGATTTATTATGTATGATAATGCCTGATTTATTATGTATGATAATGCCTGATTTGGTGTGTATGATAATGCCTGATTTATTATAAATGATAATGCCTGATTTAATATGTAAGATAATGCCTGATTTATTATGTATGATAATGCCTGATTTATTATGTATGATAGTTCCTGATTTACTATGTATGATAATGCCTGATTTATTATGTATGATAATGCCTGATTTAGTGTGTATGATAGTGCCTGATTTATTATGTAAGATAATGCCTGATTTATTATGTATGATAGTGACTGATTTAGTGTGTGTGATAATGCCTGATTTATTATATATGATAATGCCTGATTTAATATGTATGATAATGCCTGATTTATTATGTATGATAATGCTTGATTTATTATAAATGATAATGCCTGATTTATTATGTATTATAGTGCCTGATTTATTATGTATGATAATGCCTGATTTATTATGTATGATAATGCCTGATTTATTATGTATGATAATGCCTGATTTATTATGTATGATAGTGGCTGATTTATTATGTATGATAATGCCTGATTTATTATGTATGATAATGCCTGATTTATTATGTATGATAATGCCTGATTTAATATGTATAATAATGCCTGATTTATTATGCATTATAATGCCTGATTTATTATATATGATAGTGCCTGATTTATTATGTATGATAATGCCTGATTTATCATGTATGAAAGTGCCTGATTTATTATGTATGATAATGCCTGATTTATTATGTATGATAATGCCTGATTTATTATGTATGATAGTGCCTGATTTAGTGTGTATGATAATGCCTGATTTATTATAAATGATAGTGACTGATTTAGTGTGTATGATAATGCTTGATTTATTATATATGATAATGCCTGATTTAATATGTATGATAATGCCTGATTTATTATATATTATAGTGCCTGATTTATTATGTATGATAATGCCTGATTTATTATGTATGATAATGCCTGATTTATTATGTATGATAATGCCTGATTTATTATGTATGATAATGCCTGATTTATTATGTATGATAATGCCTGATTTAGTGTGTATGATAATGCCTGATTTATTATGCATTATAGTGCCTGATTTATTATGTATGATAATGCCTGATTTATTATGTATGATAATGCCTGATTTAATATGTATAATAATGCCTGATTTATTATGCATTATAATGCCTGATTTATTATATATGATAGTGCCTGATTTATTATGTATGATAATGCCTGATTTATCATGTATGAAAGTGCCTGATTTATTATGTATGATAATGCCTGATTTATTATGTATGATAATGCCTGATTTATTATGTATGATAGTGCCTGATTTAGTGTGTATGATAATGCCTGATTTATTATAAATGATAGTGACTGATTTAGTGTGTATGATAATGCTTGATTTATTATATATGATAATGCCTGATTTAATATGTATGATAATGCCTGATTTATTATGTATTATAGTGCCTGATTTATTATGTATGATAATGCCTGATTTATTATGTATGATAATGCCTGATTTATTATGTATGATAATGCCTGATTTATTATGTATGATAATGCCTGATTTATTATGTATGATAATGCCTGATTTAGTGTGTATGATAATGCCTGATTTATTATAAATGATAGTGACTGATTTAGTGTGTATGATAATGCCTGATTTATTATATATGATAATGCCTGATTTAATATGTATGATAATGCCTGATTTATTATGTATGATAGTGCCTGATTTAGTATGTATGATAACGCCTGATTTATTATAAATGATAGTGACTGATTTAGTGTGTATGATAATGCCTGATTTATTATATATGATAGTGACTGATTTAGTGTGTATGATAATGCCTGATTTATTATATATGATAATGCCTGATTTAATATGTATGATAGTGCCTGATTTATAATGTATGATAATGCCTGATTTATTATGTATGAAAGTGCCTGATTTATTATGTATGATAATGCCTGATTTATTATGTATGATAATGCCTGATTTATTATGTATGATAATGCCTGATTTATTATGTATGATAGTGCCTGATTTAGTGTGTATGATAATGCCTGATTTATTATAAATGATAGTGACTGATTTAGTGTGTATGATAATGCCTGATTTATTATATATGATAATGCCTGATTTAATATGTATGATAATGCCTGATTTATTATGTATGATAGTGCCTGATTTAGTATGTATGATAATGCCTGATTTATTATAAATGATAGTGACTGATTTAGTGTGTATGATAATGCCTGATTTATTATATATGATAATGCCTGATTTAATATGTATGATAATGCCTGATTTATTATGTATGATAATGCCTGATTTATTATGTATGATAATAGCTGATTTAGTGTGTATGATAGTGCCTGATTTATTATGTATGATAATGCCTGATTTATTATAAATGATAGTGACTAATTTAGTGTGTATGATAATGCCTGATTTATTATATATGATAATGCCTGATTTAATATGTATGGTAATGCCTGATTTATTATGTATGATAATGCCTGATTTATCATGTATGAAAGTGCCTGATTTATTATGTATGATAATGCCTGATTTATTATGTATGATAATGCCTGATTTATTATGTATGATAGTGCCTGATTTAGTGTGTATGATAATGCCTGATTTATTATAAATGATAGTGACTGATTTAGTGTGTATGATAATGCTTGATTTATTATATATGATAATGCCTGATTTAATATGTATGATAATGCCTGATTTATTATGTATTATAGTGCCTGATTTATTATGTATAATAATGCCTGATTTATTATGTATGATAATGCCTGATTTATTATGTATTATAGTGCCTGATTTATTATGTATGATAATGCCTGATTTATTATGTATGATAATGCCTGATTTATTATGTATGATAATGCCTGATTTATTATGTATGATAATTCCTGATTTATTATGTATGATAATGCCTGATTTAGTGTGTATGATAATGCCTGATTTATTATAAATGATAGTGACTGATTTAGTGTGTATGATAATGCCTGATTTATTATATATGATAATGCCTGATTTAATATGTATGATAATGCCTGATTTATTATGTATGATAGTGCCTGATTTAGTATGTATGATAATGCCTGATTTATTATAAATGATAGTGACTGATTTAGTGTGTATGATAATGCCTGATTTATTATATATGATAGTGACTGATTTATTATGTATGATAATGCCTGATTTATTATGTATGATAGTGCCTGATTTAGTGTGTATGATAATGCCTGATTTATTATGTATGATAATGCCTGATTTAGTGTGTATGATAGTGCCTGATTTATTATGTATGATAATGCCTGATTTATTATGTATGATAATGCCTGATTTATTATGTATGATAATGCCTGATTTATTATAAATGATAATGCCTGATTTATTATATATTATAGTGCCTGATTTATTATGTATGATAATGCCTGATTTATTATGTATGATAATGCCTGATTTATTATGTATGATAGTGCCTGTTTAGTGTGTATGATAATGCCTGATTTATTATGCATTATAGTGCCTGATTTATTATGTATGATAATGCCTGATTTATTATGTATGAAAGTGCCTGATTTATTATGTATGATAGTGCCTGATTTATAATGTATGATAATGCCTGATTTATTATGTATGAAAGTGCCTGATTTATTATGTATGATAATGCCTGATTTATTATGTATGATAATGCCTGATTTATTATGTATGATAATGACTGATTTGGTGTGTATGATAATGCCTGATTTATTATAAATGATAATGCCTGATTTAATATGTAAGATAATGCCTGATTTATTATGTATGATAATGCCTGATTTATTATGTATGATAATGCCTGATTTATTATGTATGATAGTTCCTGATTTACTATGTATGATAATGCCTGATTTATTATGTATGATAATGCCTGATTTAGTGTGTATGATAGTGCCTGATTTATTATGTAAGATAATGCCTGATTTATTATGTATGATAGTGACTGATTTAGTGTGTGTGATAATGCCTGATTTATTATATATGATAATGCCTGATTTAATATGTATGATAATGCCTGATTTATTATGTATGATAATGCTTGATTTATTATAAATGATAAGGCCTGATTTATTATGTATTATAGTGCCTGATTTATTATGTATGATAATGCCTGATTTATTATGTATGATAATGCCTGATTTATTATGTATGATAATGCCTGATTTATTATGTATGATAGTGGCTGATTTATTATGTATGATAATGCCTGATTTATTATGTATGATAATGCCTGATTTAGTGTGTATGATAATGCTTGATTTATTATATATGATAATGCCTGATTTAATATGTATGATAATGCCTGATTTATTATGTATTATAGTGCCTGATTTATTATGTATGATAATGCCTGATTTATTATGTATGATAATGCCTGATTTATTATGTATGATAATGCCTGATTTATTATGTATGATAATGCCTGATTTATTATGTATGATAATGCCTGATTTAGTGTGTATGATAATGCCTGATTTATTATGCATTATAGTGCCTGATTTATTATGTATGATAATGCCTGATTTATTATGTATGATAATGCCTGATTTAATATGTATAATAATGCCTGATTTATTATGCATTATAATGCCTGATTTATTATATATGATAGTGCCTGATTTATTATGTATGATAATGCCTGATTTATCATGTATGAAAGTGCCTGATTTATTATGTATGATAATGCCTGATTTATTATGTATGATAATGCCTGATTTATTATATATGATAGTGCCTGATTTAGTGTGTATGATAATGCCTGATTTATTATAAATGATAGTGACTGATTTAGTGTGTATGATAATGCTTGATTTATTATATATGATAATGCCTGATTTAATATGTATGATAATGCCTGATTTATTATGTATTATAGTGCCTGATTTATTATGTATGATAATGCCTGATTTATTATGTATGATAATGCCTGATTTATTATGTATGATAATGCCTGATTTATTATGTATGATAGTGCCTAATTTGGTGTGTATGATAATGCCTGATTTATTATGTATGATAATGCTTGATTTAGTGTGTATGATAATGCCTGATTTATTATAAATGATAATGCCTGATTTATTATGTATGATAATGCCTGATTTATTATGTATGATAGTGCCTGATTTATTATGTATGATAATGCCTGATTTATTATGTATGATAATAGCTTATTTGGTGTGTATGATAATGCCTGATTTTTTATGTATGATAGTGACTGATTTAGTGTGTATGATAATGCCTGATTTATTATATATGATAATGCCTGATTTAATATGTATGATAATGCCTGATTTATTATGTATGATAGTGCCTGATTTAGTATGTATGATAATGCCTGATTTATTATAAATGATAGTGACTGATTTAGTGTGTATGATAATGCCTGATTTATTATATATGATAGTGACTGATTTATTATGTATGATAATGCCTGATTTATTATGTATGATAGTGCCTGATTTAGTGTGTATGATAATGCCTGATTTATTATGTATGATAATGCCTGATTTAGTGTGTATGATAGTGCCTGATTTATTATGTATGATAATGCCTGATTTATTATGTATGATAATGCCTGATTTATTATGTATGATAATGCCTGATTTATTATAAATGATAATGCCTGATTTATTATATATTATAGTGCCTGATTTATTATGTATGATAATGCCTGATTTATTATGTATGATAATGCCTGATTTATTATGTATGATAGTGCCTGTTTAGTGTGTATGATAATGCCTGATTTATTATGCATTATAGTGCCTGATTTATTATGTATGATAATGCCTGATTTATTATGTATGAAAGTGCCTGATTTATTATGTATGATAGTGCCTGATTTATAATGTATGATAATGCCTGATTTATTATGTATGAAAGTGCCTGATTTATTATGTATGATAATGCCTGATTTATTATGTATGATAATGCCTGATTTATTATGTATGATAATGACTGATTTGGTGTGTATGATAATGCCTGATTTATTATAAATGATAATGCCTGATTTAATATGTAAGATAATGCCTGATTTATTATGTATGATAATGCCTGATTTATTATGTATGATAATGCCTGATTTATTATGTATGATAGTTCCTGATTTACTATGTATGATAATGCCTGATTTATTATGTATGATAATGCCTGATTTAGTGTGTATGATAGTGCCTGATTTATTATGTAAGATAATGCCTGATTTATTATGTATGATAGTGACTGATTTAGTGTGTGTGATAATGCCTGATTTATTATATATGATAATGCCTGATTTAATATGTATGATAATGCCTGATTTATTATGTATGATAATGCTTGATTTATTATAAATGATAAGGCCTGATTTATTATGTATTATAGTGCCTGATTTATTATGTATGATAATGCCTGATTTATTATGTATGATAATGCCTGATTTATTATGTATGATAATGCCTGATTTATTATGTATGATAGTGGCTGATTTATTATGTATGATAATGCCTGATTTATTATGTATGATAATGCCTGATTTAGTGTGTATGATAATGCTTGATTTATTATATATGATAATGCCTGATTTAATATGTATGATAATGCCTGATTTATTATGTATTATAGTGCCTGATTTATTATGTATGATAATGCCTGATTTATTATGTATGATAATGCCTGATTTATTATGTATGATAATGCCTGATTTATTATGTATGATAATGCCTGATTTATTATGTATGATAACGCCTGATTTAGTGTGTATGATAATGCCTGATTTATTATGCATTATAGTGCCTGATTTATTATGTATGATAATGCCTGATTTATTATGTATGATAATGCCTGATTTAATATGTATAATAATGCCTGATTTATTATGCATTATAATGCCTGATTTATTATATATGATAGTGCCTGATTTATTATGTATGATAATGCCTGATTTATCATGTATGAAAGTGCCTGATTTATTATGTATGATAATGCCTGATTTATTATGTATGATAATGCCTGATTTATTATGTATGATAGTGCCTGATTTAGTGTGTATGATAATGCCTGATTTATTATAAATGATAGTGACTGATTTAGTGTGTATGATAATGCTTGATTTATTATATATGATAATGCCTGATTTAATATGTATGATAATGCCTGATTTATTATGTATTATAGTGCCTGATTTATTATGTATGATAATGCCTGATTTATTATGTATGATAATGCCTGATTTATTATGTATGATAATGCCTGATTTATTATGTATGATAATGCCTGATTTATTATGTATGATAATGCCTGATTTAGTGTGTATGATAATGCCTGATTTATTATAAATGATAGTGACTGATTTAGTGTGTATGATAATGCCTGATTTATTATATATGATAATGCCTGATTTAATATGTATGATAATGCCTGATTTATTATGTATGATAGTGCCTGATTTAGTATGTATGATAATGCCTGATTTATTATAAATGATAGTGACTGATTTAGTGTGTATGATAATGCCTGATTTATTATATATGATAGTGACTGATTTAGTGTGTATGATAATGCCTGATTTATTATATATGATAATGCCTGATTTAATATGTATGATAGTGCCTGATTTATAATGTATGATAATGCCTGATTTATTATGTATGAAAGTGCCTGATTTATTATGTATGATAATGCCTGATTTATTATGTATGATAATGCCTGATTTATTATGTATGATAATGCCTGATTTATTATGTATGATAGTGCCTGATTTAGTGTGTATGATAATGCCTGATTTATTATAAATGATAGTGACTGATTTAGTGTATATGATAATGCCTGATTTATTATATATGATAATGCCTGATTTAATATGTATGATAATGCCTGATTTATTATGTATGATAGTGCCTGATTTAGTATGTATGATAATGCCTGATTTATTATAAATGATAGTGACTGATTTAGTGTGTATGATAATGCCTGATTTATTATATATGATAATGCCTGATTTAATATGTATGATAATGCCTGATTTATTATGTATGATAATGCCTGATTTATTATGTATGATAGTGCCTGATTTATTATGTATGATAATGCCTGATTTATTATGTATGATAATAGCTGATTTAGTGTGTATGATAGTGCCTGATTTATTATGTATGATAATGCCTGATTTATTATAAATGATAGTGACTGATTTAGTGTGTATGATAATGCCTGATTTATTATATATGATAATGCCTGATTTAATATGTATGGTAATGCCTGATTTATTATGTATGATAATGCCTGATTTATCATGTATGAAAGTGCCTGATTTATTATGTATGATAATGCCTGATTTATTATGTATGATAATGCCTGATTTATTATGTATGATAGTGCCTGATTTAGTGTGTATGATAATGCCTGATTTATCATGTATGAAAGTGCCTGATTTATTATGTATGATAATGCCTGATTTATTATGTATGATAATGCCTGATTTATTATGTATGATAGTGCCTGATTTAGTGTGTATGATAATGCCTGATTTATTATAAATGATAGTGACTGATTTAATATGTATGATAATGCCTGATTTATTATGTATTATAGTGCCTGATTTATTATGTATAATAATGCCTGATTTATTATGTATGATAATGCCTGATTTATTATGTATTATAGTGCCTGATTTATTATGTATGATAATGCCTGATTTATTATGTATGATAATGCCTGATTTATTATGTATGATAATGCCTGATTTATTATGTATGATAATGCCTGATTTATTATGTATGATAATGCCTGATTTAGTGTGTATGATAATGCCTGATTTATTATAAATGATAGTGACTGATTTAGTGTGTATGATAATGCCTGATTTATTATATATGATAATGCCTGATTTAATATGTATGATAATGCCTGATTTATTATGTATGATAGTGCCTGATTTAGTATGTATGATAATGCCTGATTTATTATAAATGATAGTGACTGATTTAGTGTGTATGATAATGCCTGATTTATTATATATGATAGTGACTGATTTATTATGTATGATAATGCCTGATTTATTATGTATGATAGTGCCTGATTTAGTGTGTATGATAATGCCTGATTTATTATAAATGATAGTGACTGATTTAGTGTGTATGATAATGCCTGATTTATTATATATGATAATGCCTGATTTAATATGTATGATAATGCCTGATTTATTATGTATGATAGTGCCTGATTTAGTATGTATGATAATGCCTGATTTATTATAAATGATAGTGACTGATTTAGTGTGTATGATAATGCCTGATTTATTATATATGATAATGCCTGATTTAATATGTATGATAATGCCTGATTTATTATGTATGATAATGCCTGATTTATTATGTATGATAGTGCCTGATTTATTATGTATGATAATGCCTGATTTATTATGTATGATAATAGCTGATTTAGTGTGTATGATAGTGCCTGATTTATTATGTATGATAATGCCTGATTTATTATAAATGATAGTGACTGATTTAGTGTGTATGATAATGCCTGATTTATTATATATGATAATGCCTGATTTAATATGTATGGTAATGCCTGATTTATTATGTATGATAATGCCTGATTTATCATGTATGAAAGTGCCTGATTTATTATGTATGATAATGCCTGATTTATTATGTATGATAATGCCTGATTTATTATGTATGATAGTGCCTGATTTAGTGTGTATGATAATGCCTGATTTATTATAAATGATAGTGACTGATTTAGTGTGTATGATAATGCTTGATTTATTATATATGATAATGCCTGATTTAATATGTATGATAATGCCTGATTTATTATGTATTATAGTGCCTGATTTATTATGTATAATAATGCCTGATTTATTATGTATGATAATGCCTGATTTATTATGTATTATAGTGCCTGATTTATTATGTATGATAATGCCTGATTTATTATGTATGATAATGCCTGATTTATTATGTATGATAATGCCTGATTTATTATGTATGATAATGCCTGATTTATTATGTATGATAATGCCTGATTTAGTGTGTATGATAATGCCTGATTTATTATAAATGATAATGCCTGATTTAATATGTATGATAATGCCTGATTTATTATGTATGATAGTGCCTGATTTAGTATGTATGATAATGCCTGATTTATTATAAATGATAGTGACTGATTTAGTGTGTATGATAATGCCTGATTTATTATATATGATAATGCCTGATTTAATATGTATGATAATGCCTGATTTATTATGTATGATAATGCCTGATTTATTATGTATGATAGTGCCTGATTTATTATGTATGATAATGCCTGATTTATTATGTATGATAATAGCTGATTTAGTGTGTATGATAGTGCCTGATTTATTATGTATGATAATGCCTGATTTATTATAAATGATAGTGACTGATTTAGTGTGTATGATAATGCCTGATTTATTATATATGATAATGCCTGATTTAATATGTATGGTAATGCCTGATTTATTATGTATGATAATGCCTGATTTATCATGTATGAAAGTGCCTGATTTATTATGTATGATAATGCCTGATTTATTATGTATGATAATGCCTGATTTATTATGTATGATAGTGCCTGATTTAGTGTGTATGATAATGCCTGATTTATTATAAATGATAGTGACTGATTTAGTGTGTATGATAATGCTTGATTTATTATATATGATAATGCCTGATTTAATATGTATGATAATGCCTGATTTATTATGTATTATAGTGCCTGATTTATTATGTATAATAATGCCTGATTTATTATGTATGATAATGCCTGATTTATTATGTATTATAGTGCCTGATTTATTATGTATGATAATGCCTGATTTATTATGTATGATAATGCCTGATTTATTATGTATGATAATGCCTGATTTATTATGTATGATAATGCCTGATTTATTATGTATGATAATGCCTGATTTAGTGTGTATGATAATGCCTGATTTATTATAAATGATAGTGACTGATTTAGTGTGTATGATAATGCCTGATTTATTATATATGATAATGCCTGATTTAATATGTATGATAATGCCTGATTTATTATGTATGATAGTGCCTGATTTAGTATGTATGATAATGCCTGATTTATTATAAATGATAGTGACTGATTTAGTGTGTATGATAATGCATGATTTATTATATATGATAATGCCTGATTTAATATGTATGATAGTGCCTGATTTATAATGTATGATAATGCCTGATTTATTATGTATGAAAGTGCCTGATTTATTATGTATGATAATGCCTGATTTATTATGTATGATAATGCCTGATTTATTATGTATGATAATGCCTGATTTATTATGTATGATAGTGCCTGATTTAGTGTGCATGATAATGCCTGATTTATTATAAATGATAGTGACTGATTTAGTGTGTATGATAATGCCTGATTTATTATATATGATAATGCCTGATTTAATATGTATGATAATGCCTGATTTATTATGTATGATAGTGCCTGATTTAGTATGTATGATAATGCCTGATTTATTATAAATGATAGTGACTGATTTAGTGTGTATGATAATGCCTGATTTATTATATATGATAATGCCTGATTTAATATGTATGATAATGCCTGATTTATTATGTATGATAATGCCTGATTTATTATGTATGATAGTGCCTGATTTATTATGTATGATAATGCCTGATTTATTATGTATGATAATGCCTGATTTAGTGTGTATGATAGTGCCTGATTTATTATCTATGATAATACCTGATTTATTATGTATGATAATGCCTGATTTATTATGTATGATAATGCCTGATTTATTATGTATGATAATGCCTGATTTATTATGTATGATAATGCCTGATTTATTATGTATGATAGTGCCTGATTTATTATGTATGATAATGCCTGATTTATTATATATGATAATGCCTGATTTAATATGTATGATAATGCCTGATTTATTATGTATGATAGTGCCTGATTTAGTGTGTATGATAATGCCTGATTTATTATAAATGATAGTGACTGATTTAGTGTGTATGATAATGCCTGATTTATTATATATGATAGTGCCTAATTTGGTGTGTATGATAATGCCTGAATTATTATAAATGATAATGCCTGATTTAATATGTTTGATAATGCCTGATTTATTATGTATGATAATGCCTGATTTGGTGTGTATGATAATGCCTGATTTATTATAAATGATAATGCCTGATTTAATATGTAAGATAATGCCTGATTTATTATGTATGATAGTGCCTAATTTGGTGTGTATGATAATGCCTGATTTATTATAAATGATAATGCCTGATTTAATATGTATGATAATGCTTGATTTATTATGTATGATAATGCCTGATTTGGTGTGTATGATAATGCCTGATTTATTATAAATGATAATGCCTGATTTAATATGTAAGATAATGCCTGATTTATTATGTATGATAATGCCTGATTTATTATGTATGATAGTTCCTGATTTATTATGTATGATAATGCCTGATTTATTATGTATGATAATGCCTGATTTATTATGTATGATAATGCCTGATTTATTATGTATGATAATGCCTGATTTAGTGTGTATGATAATGCCTGATTTATTATAAATGATAGTGACTGATTTAGTGTGTATGATAATGCCTGATTTATTATATATGATAATGCCTGATTTAATATGTATGATAATGCCTGATTTATTATGTATGATAGTGCCTGATTTAGTATGTATGATAATGCCTGATTTATTATAAATGATAGTGACTGATTTAGTGTGTATGATAATGCATGATTTATTATATATGATAATGCCTGATTTAATATGTATGATAGTGCCTGATTTATAATGTATGATAATGCCTGATTTATTATGTATGAAAGTGCCTGATTTATTATGTATGATAATGCCTGATTTATTATGTATGATAATGCCTGATTTATTATGTATGATAATGCCTGATTTATTATGTATGATAGTGCCTGATTTAGTGTGCATGATAATGCCTGATTTATTATAAATGATAGTGACTGATTTAGTGTGTATGATAATGCCTGATTTATTATATATGATAATGCCTGATTTAATATGTATGATAATGCCTGATTTATTATGTATGATAGTGCCTGATTTAGTATGTATGATAATGCCTGATTTATTATAAATGATAGTGACTGATTTAGTGTGTATGATAATGCCTGATTTATTATATATGATAATGCCTGATTTAATATGTATGATAATGCCTGATTTATTATGTATGATAATGCCTGATTTATTATGTATGATAGTGCCTGATTTATTATGTATGATAATGCCTGATTTATTATGTATGATAATGCCTGATTTAGTGTGTATGATAGTGCCTGATTTATTATCTATGATAATACCTGATTTATTATGTATGATAATGCCTGATTTATTATGTATGATAATGCCTGATTTATTATGTATGATAATGCCTGATTTATTATGTATGATAATGCCTGATTTATTATGTATGATAGTGCCTGATTTATTATGTATGATAATGCCTGATTTATTATATATGATAATGCCTGATTTAATATGTATGATAATGCCTGATTTATTATGTATGATAGTGCCTGATTTAGTGTGTATGATAATGCCTGATTTATTATAAATGATAGTGACTGATTTAGTGTGTATGATAATGCCTGATTTATTATATATGATAGTGCCTAATTTGGTGTGTATGATAATGCCTGAATTATTATAAATGATAATGCCTGATTTAATATGTTTGATAATGCCTGATTTATTATGTATGATAATGCCTGATTTGGTGTGTATGATAATGCCTGATTTATTATAAATGATAATGCCTGATTTAATATGTAAGATAATGCCTGATTTATTATGTATGATAGTGCCTAATTTGGTGTGTATGATAATGCCTGATTTATTATAAATGATAATGCCTGATTTAATATGTATGATAATGCTTGATTTATTATGTATGATAATGCCTGATTTGGTGTGTATGATAATGCCTGATTTATTATAAATGATAATGCCTGATTTAATATGTAAGATAATGCCTGATTTATTATGTATGATAATGCCTGATTTATTATGTATGATAGTTCCTGATTTATTATGTATGATAATGCCTGATTTATTATGTATGATAATGCCTGATTTAGTGTGTATGATAGTGCCTGATTTATTATGTATGATAATGCCTGATTTATTATGTATGATAATGCCTGATTTATTATGTATGATAATGCCTGATTTATTATAAATGATAATGCCTGATTTATTATATATTATAGTGCCTGATTTATTATGTATGATAATGCCTGATTTATTATGTATGATAATGCCTGATTTACTATGTATGATAATGCCTGATTTATTATGTATGATAGTGCCTGATTTATTATGTATGATAATGCCTGATTTATTATGTATGATAATGCCTGATTTAATATGTATGAAAGTGCCTGATTTATTATGTATGATAGTGCCTGATTTATAATGTATGATAATGCCTGATTTATTATGTATGAAAGTGCCTGATTTATTATGTATGATAATGCCTGATTTATTATGTATGATAATGCCTGATTTAATATGTATGATAGTGCCTGATTTATTATGTATGATAGTGCCTGATTTATTATGTATGATAGTGCCTGATTTATTATGTATGATAATGCCTGATTTATTATGTATGATAATGCCTGATTTATTATGTATGATAATGCCTGATTTATTATGTATGATAGTGCCTGATTTAGTGTGTATGATAATGCCTGATTTATTATAAATGGTAGTGACTGATTTAGTGTGTATGATAATGCCTGATTTATTATATATGATAATGCCTGATTTAGTGTGTATGATAATGCCTGATTTATTATAAATGATAGTGACTGATTTAGTGTGTATGATAATGCCTGATTTATTATGTATGATAATGCCTGATTTAGTGTGTATGATAATGCCTGATTTATTATATTTGATAATACCTGATTTATTATGTATGATAATGCCTGATTTATTATGTATGATAATGCCTGATTTATTATGTATGATAATGCCTGATTTATTATGTATGATAATGCCTGATGTATTATGTATGATAGTGCCTGATTTAGTGTGTATGATAATGCCTGATTTATTATAAATGATAGTGACTGATTTAGTGTGTATGATAATGCCTGATTTATTATATATGATAATGCCTGATTTAATATGTATGATAATGTCTGATTTATTATGTATAATAATGCCTGATTTATTATGTATGATAATGCCTGATTTATTATGTATGATAATGCCTGATTTATTATGTATGATAATGCCTGATTTATTATGTATGATAATGCCTGATTTAGTGTGTATGATAGTGCCTGATTTATTATGTATGATAATACCTGATTTATTATGTATGATAATGCCTGATTTATTATGTATGATAGTGCCTAATTTGGTGTGTATGATAATGCCTGATTTATTATAAATGATAATGCCTGATTTAATATGTATGATAATGCCTGATTTGGTGTGTATGATAATGCCTGATTTATTATAAATGATAATGCCTGATTTAATATGTAAGATAATGCCTGATTTGGTGTGTATGATAATGCCTGATTTATTATAAATGATAATGCCTGATTTAATATGTAAGATAATGCCTGATTTATTATGTATGATAATGCCTGATTTATTATGTATGATAATGCCTGATTTATTATGTATGATAGTTCCTGATTTACTATGTATGATAATGCCTGATTTATTATGTATGATAATGCCTGATTTAGTGTGTATGATAGTGCCTGATTTATTATGTAAGATAATGCCTGATTTATTATGTATGATAATGCCTGATTTATTATGTATGATAGTGACTGATTTAGTGTGTGTGATAATGCCTGATTTATTATATATGATAATGCCTGATTTAATATGTATGATAATGCCTGATTTAATATGTAAGATAATGCCTGATTTGGTGTGTATGATAATGCCTGATTTATTATGTATGATAATGCCTGATTTATTATGTATGATAGTTCCTGATTTACTATGTATGATAATGCCTGATTTATTATGTATGATAATGCTTGATTTATTATAAATGATAATGCCTGATTTATTATGTATTATAGTGCCTGATTTATTATGTATGATAATGCCTGATTTATTATGTATGATAATGCCTGATTTATTATGTATGATAATGCCTGATTTATTATGTATGATAGTGCCTGTTTAGTGTGTATGATAATGCCTGATTTATTATGCATTATAGTGCCTGATTTATTATGTATGATAATGTCTGATTTATTATGTATGATAATGCCTGATTTAATATGTATAATAATGCCTGATTTATTATGTATGATAATGTCTGATTTATTATATATGATAGTGCCTGATTTATTATGTATGATAATGCCTGAGTTATTATGTATGAAAGTGCCTGATTTATTATGTATGATAATGCCTGATTTATTATGTATGATAATGCCTGATTTATTATGTATGATAGTGCCTGATTTAGTGTGTATGATAATGCCTGATTTATTATAAATGATAGTGACTGATTTAGTGTGTATGATAATGCTTGATTTATTATATATGATAATGCCTGATTTAATATGTATAATAATGCCTGATTTATTATGTATGATAATGCCTGATTTATTATGTATGATAGTGCCTGATTTAGTGTGTATGATAATGCCTGATTTATTATAAATGATAGTGACTGATTTAGTGTGTATGATAATACCTGATTTATTATATATGATAATGCCTGATTTAATATGTATGATAATGCCTGATTTATTATGTATGATAGTGCCTGATTTAGTATGTATGATAATGCCTGATTTATTATAAATGATAGTGACTGATTTAGTGTGTATGATAATGCCTGATTTATTATATATGATAATGCCTGATTTAATATGTATGATAATGCCTGATTTATTATGTATGATAATGCCTGATTTATTATGTGTGATAGTGCCTGATTTATTATGTATGATAATGCCTGATTTATTATGTATGATAATGCCTGATTTAGTGTGTATGATAGTGCCTGATTTATTATCTATGATAATACCTGATTTATTATGTATGATAATGCCTGATTTATTATGTATGATAATGCCTGATTTATTATGTATGATAATGCCTGATTTATTATGTATGATAATGCCTGATTTATTATGTATGATAGTGCCTGATTTAGTGTGTATGATAATGCCTGATTTATTATAAATGATAGTGACTGATTTAGTGTGTATGATAATGCCTGATTTATTATATATGATAGTGCCTAATTTGGTGTGTATGATAATGCATGAATTATTATAAATGATAATGCCTGATTTAATATGTTTGATAATGCCTGATTTATTATGTATGATAATGCCTGATTTGGTGTGTATGATAATGCCTGATTTATTATAAATGATAATGCCTGATTTAATATGTAAGATAATGCCTGATTTATTATGTATGATAATGCCTGATTTGGTGTGTATGATAATGCCTGATTTATTATAAATGATAATGCCTGATTTAATATGTAAGATAATGCCTGATTTATTATGTATGATAATGCGTGATTTATTATGTATGATAATGCCTGATTTATTATATATGATAGTGCCTGATTTAATATGTATGATAGTGCCTGATTTATTATGTATGATAATGCCTGATTTATTATGTATGATAGTGCCTGATTTATTATGTATGATAATGCCTGATTTAATATGTATGATAGTGCCTGATTTATTATGTATAATAATGCCTGATTTATTATGTATGATAGTGCCTGATTTAGTGTGTATGATAATGCCTGATTTATTATAAATGATAGTGACTGATTTAGTGTGTATGATAATGCCTGATTTATTATATATGATAATGCCTGATTTAATATGTATGATAATGTCTGATTTATTATGTATAATAATGCCTGATTTATTATGTATGATAATGCCTGATTTATTATGTATGATAATGCCTGATTTATTATGTATGATAATGCCTGATTTATTATGTATGATAATGCCTGATTTAGTGTGTATGATAGTGCCTGATTTATTATGTATGATAATACCTGATTTATTATGTATGATAATGCCTGATTTATTATGTATGATAGTGCCTAATTTGGTGTGTATGATAATGCCTGATTTATTATAAATGATAATGCCTGATTTAATATGTATGATAATGCCTGATTTGGTGTGTATGATAATGCCTGATTTATTATAAATGATAATGCCTGATTTAATATGTAAGATAATGCCTGATTTGGTGTGTATGATAATGCCTGATTTATTATAAATGATAATGCCTGATTTAATATGTAAGATAATGCCTGATTTATTATGTATGATAATGCCTGATTTATTATGTATGATAATGCCTGATTTATTATGTATGATAGTTCCTGATTTACTATGTATGATAATGCCTGATTTATTATGTATGATAATGCCTGATTTAGTGTGTATGATAGTGCCTGATTTATTATGTAAGATAATGCCTGATTTATTATGTATGATAATGCCTGATTTATTATGTATGATAGTGACTGATTTAGTGTGTGTGATAATGCCTGATTTATTATATATGATAATGCCTGATTTAATATGTATGATAATGCCTGATTTAATATGTAAGATAATGCCTGATTTGGTGTGTATGATAATGCCTGATTTATTATGTATGATAATGCCTGATTTATTATGTATGATAGTTCCTGATTTACTATGTATGATAATGCCTGATTTATTATGTATGATAATGCTTGATTTATTATAAATGATAATGCCTGATTTATTATGTATTATAGTGCCTGATTTATTATGTATGATAATGCCTGATTTATTATGTATGATAGTGCCTGATTTAGTGTGTATGATAATGCCTGATTTATTATAAATGATAGTGACTGATTTAGTGTGTATGATAATGCTTGATTTATTATATATGATAATGCCTGATTTAATATGTATAATAATGCCTGATTTATTATGTATGATAATGCCTGATTTATTATGTATGATAGTGCCTGATTTAGTGTGTATGATAATGCCTGATTTATTATAAATGATAGTGACTGATTTAGTGTGTATGATAATACCTGATTTATTATATATGATAATGCCTGATTTAATATGTATGATAATGCCTGATTTATTATGTATGATAGTGCCTGATTTAGTATGTATGATAATGCCTGATTTATTATAAATGATAGTGACTGATTTAGTGTGTATGATAATGCCTGATTTATTATATATGATAATGCCTGATTTAATATGTATGATAATGCCTGATTTATTATGTATGATAATGCCTGATTTATTATGTGTGATAGTGCCTGATTTATTATGTATGATAATGCCTGATTTATTATGTATGATAATGCCTGATTTAGTGTGTATGATAGTGCCTGATTTATTATCTATGATAATACCTGATTTATTATGTATGATAATGCCTGATTTATTATGTATGATAATGCCTGATTTATTATGTATGATAATGCCTGATTTATTATGTATGATAATGCCTGATTTATTATGTATGATAGTGCCTGATTTAGTGTGTATGATAATGCCTGATTTATTATAAATGATAGTGACTGATTTAGTGTGTATGATAATGCCTGATTTATTATATATGATAGTGCCTAATTTGGTGTGTATGATAATGCATGAATTATTATAAATGATAATGCCTGATTTAATATGTTTGATAATGCCTGATTTATTATGTATGATAATGCCTGATTTGGTGTGTATGATAATGCCTGATTTATTATAAATGATAATGCCTGATTTAATATGTAAGATAATGCCTGATTTATTATGTATGATAATGCCTGATTTGGTGTGTATGATAATGCCTGATTTATTATAAATGATAATGCCTGATTTAATATGTAAGATAATGCCTGATTTATTATGTATGATAATGCGTGATTTATTATGTATGATAATGCCTGATTTATTATGTATGATAGTTCCTGATTTATTATGTATGATAGTGCCTGTTTAGTGTGTATGATAATGCCTGATTTATTATGCATTATAGTGCCTGATTTATTATGTATGATAATGCCTGATTTATTATGTATGAAAGTGCCTGATTTATTATGTATGATAGTACCTGATTTATTATGTATGATAATGCCTGATTTATTATGTATGATAGTGCCTGATTTAATATGTATGATAGTGCCTGATTTATTATGTATGATAATGCCTGATTTATTATGTATGATAGTGCCTGATTTATTATGTATGATAATGCCTGATTTAATATGTATGATAGTGCCTGATTTATTATGTATAATAATGCCTGATTTATTATGTATGATAGTGCCTGATTTATTATGTATGATAATGCCTGATTTATTATAAATGATAATGCCTGATTTAGTGTGTAAGATAATGCCTGATTTATTATATATGATAATGCCTGATTTAATATGTATGATAATGCCTGATTTATTATGTATGATAGTGCCTGATTTAGTGTGTATGATAATGCCTGATTTATTATAAATGATAGTGACTGATTTAGTGTGTATGATAATGCCTGATTTATTATATATGATAATGCATGATTTAATATGTATGATAGTGCCTGATTTATTATGTATGATAATGCCTGATTTAATATGTATGATAATGCCTGATTTATTATGTATGATAATGCCTGATTTATTATGTATGATAGTGCCTGATTTAGTGTGTATGATAATGCCTGATTTATTATAAATGATAGTGACTGATTTAGTGTGTATGATAGTGCCTGATTTATTATGTATGATAATGCCTGATTTAATATGTATGATAATGCCTGATTTATTATGTATGATAATGCCTGATTTAATATGTATGATAATGCCTGATTTAATATGTATGATAATGCCTGATTTATTATGTATGATAGTGCCTGATTTAGTGTGTATGATAATGCCTGATTTATTATAAATGATAGTGACTGATTTAGTGTGTATGATAATGCCTGATTTATTATATATGATAATGCCTGATTTAATATGTATGATAGTGCCTGATTTATTATGTATGATAATGCCTGATTTAATATGTATGATAATGACTGATTTATTATGTATGATAATGCCTGATTTATTATGTATGATAGTGCCTGATTTAGTGTGTATGATAATGCCTGATTTATTATAAATGATAGTGACTGATTTAGTGTGTATGATAGTGCCTGATTTATTATGTATGATAATGCCTGATTTAATATGTATGATAATGCCTGATTTATTATGTATGATAATGCCTGATTTAATATGTATGATAATGCCTGATTTATTATGTATGATAATGCCTGATTTGGTGTGTATGATAATGCCTGATTTATTATAAATGATAATGCCTGATTTAATATGTAAGATAGTGCCTGATTTATTATGTATGATAATGCCTGATTTAATATGTATGATAGTGCCTGATTTATTATGTATGATAATGCCTGATTTATTATGTATGATAGTGCCTGATTTATTATGTATGATAATGCCTGATTTATTATAAATGATAATGCCTGATTTAGTGTGTATGATAATGCCTGATTTATTATATATGATAATGCCTGATTTAATATGTATGATAATGCCTGATTTATTATGTATGATAGTGCCTGATTTAGTATGTATGATAATGCCTGATTTATTATAAATGATAGTGACTGATTTAGTGTGTATGATAATGCCTGATTTATTATATATGATAATGCCTGATTTAATATGTATGATAGTGCCTGATTTATTATGTATGATAATGCCTGATTTAATATGTATGATAATGCCTGATTTATTATGTATGATAATGCCTGATTTATTATGTATGATAGTGCCTGATTTAGTGTGTATGATAATGCCTGATTTATTATAAATGATAGTGACTGATTTAGTGTGTATGATAGTGCCTGATTTATTATGTATGATAATGCCTGATTTAATATGTATGATAATGCCTGATTTATTATGTATGATAATGCCTGATTTAATATGTATGATAATGCCTGATTTATTATGTATGATAATGCCTGATTTGATGTGTATGATAATGCCTGATTTATTATAAATGATAATGCCTGATTTAATATGTAAGATAATGCGTGATTTATTATGTATGATAATGCGTGATTTATTATGTATGATAATGCCTGATTTATTATGTATGATAGTTCCTGATTTATTATGTATGATAATGCCTGATTTGTTATGTATGATAATGCCTGATTTAGTGTGTATGATAGTGCCTGATTTATTATGTATGATAATGCCTGATTTATTATGTATGATAATGCCTGATTTATTATGTATGATAATGCCTGACTTATTATAAATGATAATGCCTGATTTATTATATATTATAGTGCCTGATTTATTATGTATGATAATGCCTGATTTATTATGTATGATAATGCCTGATTTATTATGTATGATAGTGCCTGTTTAGTGTGTATGATAATGCCTGATTTATTATGCATTATAGTGCCTGATTTATTATGTATGATAATGCCTGATTTATTATGTATGAAAGTGCCTGATTTATTATGTATGATAGTGCCTGATTTATTATGTATGATAATGCCTGATTTAATATGTATGATTGTGCCTGATTTATTATGTATGATAATGCCTGATTTATTATGTATGATAGTGCCTGATTTATTATGTATGATAATGCCTGATTTAATATGTATGATAGTGCCTGATTTATTATGTATGATAATGCCTGATTTATTATGTATGATAGTGCCTGATTTATTATGTATGATAATGCCTGATTTATTATAAATGATAATGCCTGATTTAGTGTGTATGATAATGCCTGATTTATTATATATGATAATGCCTGATTTAATATGTATGATAATGCCTGATTTATTATGTATGATAGTGCCTGATTTAGTGTGTATGATAATGCCTGATTTATTATAAATGATAGTGACTGATTTAGTGTGTATGATAATGCCTGATTTATTATATATGATAATGCCTGATTTAATATGTATGATAGTGCCTGATTTATTATGTATGATAATGCCTGATTTAATATGTATGATAATGCCTGATTTATTATGTATGATAATGCCTGATTTATTATGTATGATAGTGCCTGATTTAGTGTGTATGATAATGCCTGATTTATTATAAATGATAGTGACTGATTTAGTGTGTATGATAGTGCCTGATTTAATATGTATGATAATGCCTGATTTATTATGTATGATAGTGCCTGATTTAGTGTGTATGATAATGCCTGATTTATTATAAATGATAGTGACTGATTTAGTGTGTATGATAATGCCTGATTTATTATATATGATAATGCCTGATTTAATATGTATGATAGTGCCTGATTTATTATGTATGATAATGCCTGATTTAATATGTATGATAATGACTGATTTATTATGTATGATAATGCCTGATTTATTATGTATGATAGTGCCTGATTTAGTGTGTATGATAATGCCTGATTTATTATAAATGATAGTGACTGATTTAGTGTGTATGATAGTGCCTGATTTATTATGTATGATAATGCCTGATTTAATATGTATGATAATGCCTGATTTATTATGTATGATAATGCCTGATTTAATATGTATGATAATGCCTGATTTATTATGTATGATAATGCCTGATTTGGTGTGTATGATAATGCCTGATTTATTATAAATGATAATGCCTGATTTAATATGTAAGATAGTGCCTGATTTATTATGTATGATAATGCCTGATTTAATATGTATGATAGTGCCTGATTTATTATGTATGATAATGCCTGATTTATTATGTATGATAGTGCCTGATTTATTATGTATGATAATGCCTGATTTATTATAAATGATAATGCCTGATTTAGTGTGTATGATAATGCCTGATTTATTATATATGATAATGCCTGATTTAATATGTATGATAATGCCTGATTTATTATGTATGATAGTGCCTGATTTAGTATGTATGATAATGCCTGATTTATTATAAATGATAGTGACTGATTTAGTGTGTATGATAATGCCTGATTTATTATATATGATAATGCCTGATTTAATATGTATGATAGTGCCTGATTTATTATGTATGATAATGCCTGATTTAATATGTATGATAATGACTGATTTATTATGTATGATAATGCCTGATTTATTATGTATGATAGTGCCTGATTTAGTGTGTATGATAATGCCTGATTTATTATAAATGATAGTGACTGATTTAGTGTGTATGATAGTGCCTGATTTATTATGTATGATAATGCCTGATTTAATATGTATGATAATGCCTGATTTATTATGTATGATAATGCCTGATTTAATATGTATGATAATGCCTGATTTATTATGTATGATAATGCCTGATTTGGTGTGTATGATAATGCCTGATTTATTATAAATGATAATGCCTGATTTAATATGTAAGATAGTGCCTGATTTATTATGTATGATAATGCCTGATTTAATATGTATGATAGTGCCTGATTTATTATGTATGATAATGCCTGATTTATTATGTATGATAGCGCCTGATTTATTATGTATGATAATGCCTGATTTATTATAAATGATAATGCCTGATTTAGTGTGTATGATAATGCCTGATTTATTATATATGATAATGCCTGATTTAATATGTATGATAATGCCTGATTTATTATGTATGATAGTGCCTGATTTAGTATGTATGATAATGCCTGATTTATTATAAATGATAGTGACTGATTTAGTGTGTATGATAATGCCTGATTTATTATATATGATAATGCCTGATTTAATATGTATGATAGTGCCTGATTTATTATGTATGATAATGCCTGATTTAATATGTATGATAATGCCTGATTTATTATGTATGATAATGCCTGATTTATTATGTATGATAGTGCCTGATTTAGTGTGTATGATAATGCCTGATTTATTATAAATGATAGTGACTGATTTAGTGTGTATGATAGTGCCTGATTTATTATGTATGATAATGCCTGATTTAATATGTATGATAATGCCTGATTTATTATGTATGATAATGCCTGATTTAATATGTATGATAATGCCTGATTTATTATGTATGATAATGCCTGATTTGATGTGTATGATAATGCCTGATTTATTATAAATGATAATGCCTGATTTAATATGTAAGATAATGCGTGATTTATTATGTATGATAATGCCTGATTTATTATGTATGATAGTTCCTGATTTATTATGTATGATAATGCCTGATTTGTTATGTATGATAATGCCTGATTTAGTGTGTATGATAGTGCCTGATTTATTATGTATGGTAATGCCTGATTTATTATGTATGATAATGCCTGATTTATTATGTATGATAATGCCTGATTTATTATAAATGATAATGCCTGATTTATTATATATTATAGTGCCTGATTTATTATGTATGATAATGCCTGATTTATTATGTATGATAATGCCTGATTTATTATGTATGATAGTGCCTGTTTAGTGTGTATGATAATGCCTGATTTATTATGCATTATAGTGCCTGATTTATTATGTATGATAATGCCTGATTTATTATGTATGAAAGTGCCTGATTTATTATGTATGATAGTGCCTGATTTATTATGTATGATAATGCCTGATTTAATATGTATGATTGTGCCTGATTTATTATGTATGATAATGCCTGATTTATTATGTATGATAGTGCCTGATTTATTATGTATGATAATGCCTGATTTAATATGTATGATAGTGCCTGATTTATTATGTATGATAATGCCTGATTTATTATGTATGATAGTGCCTGATTTATTATGTATGATAATGCCTGATTTATTATAAATGATAATGCCTGATTTAGTGTGTATGATAATGCCTGATTTATTATATATGATAATGCCTGATTTAATATGTATGATAATGCCTGATTTATTATGTATGATAGTGCCTGATTTAGTGTGTATGATAATGCCTGATTTATTATAAATGATAGTGACTGATTTAGTGTGTATGATAATGCCTGATTTATTATATATGATAATGCCTGATTTAATATGTATGATAGTGCCTGATTTATTATGTATGATAATGCCTGATTTAATATGTATGATAATGCCTGATTTATTATGTATGATAATGCCTGATTTATTATGTATGATAGTGCCTGATTTAGTGTGTATGATAATGCCTGATTTATTATAAATGATAGTGACTGATTTAGTGTGTATGATAATGCCTGATTTATTATATATGATAATGCCTGATTTAATATGTATGATAATGCCTGATTTATTATGTATGATAGTGCCTGATTTAGTGTGTATGATAATGCCTGATTTATTATAAATGATAGTGACTGATTTAGTGTGTATGATAATGCCTGATTTATTATATATGATAATGCCTGATTTAATATGTATGATAATGCCTGATTTATTATGTATGATAATGCCTGATTTATTATGTATGATAATACCTGATTTATTATGTATGATAATGCCTGATTTATTATGTATGATAATGCCTGATTTATTATGTATGATAATGCCTAATTTATTATGTCTGATAGTGCCTGATTTATTATGTATGATAATGCCTGATTTATTATGTATAATAATGCCTGATTTATTATGTATGATAATACCTGATTTATTATGTATGATAATGCCTGATTTATTATGTATGATAATGCCTGATTTATTATGTATGATAATGCCTGATTTATTATGTATGATAATGCATGATTTATTATGTATGATAGTGCCTGATTTAGTGTGTATGATAATGCCTTATTTATTATAAATGATAGTGACTGATTTAGTGTGTATGATAATGCTTGATTTATTATATATGATAATGCCTGATTTAATATGTATGATAATGCCTGATTTATTATGTATAATAATGCCTGATTTATTATGTATGATAATGCCTGATTTATTATGTATGATAGTACCTGATTTATTATGTATGATAATGCCTGATTTATTATGTATGATAATGCCTGATTTAATGTGTATGATAGTGCCTGATTTATTATGTATGATAATACCTGATTTATTATGTATGATAATGCCTAATTTATTATGTATGATAATGCCTGATTTATTATGTATGATAGTGCCTGATTTAGTGTGTATGATAATGCCTGATTTATTATAAATGATAGTGACTGATTTAGTGTGTGTAATAATGCATGATTTATTATATAAGATAATGCCTGATTTAATATGTATGATAATGCCTGATTTATTATATATGATAATGCCTGATTTAATATGTATGATAGTGCCTGATTTATTATGTATGATAATGCCTGATTTAATATGTATGATAATGCTTGATTTATTATGTATGATAGTGCCTAATTTGGTGTGTATGATAATGCCTGATTTATTATAAATGATAATGCCTGGTTTAATATGTATGATAATGCCTGATGTATTATGTATGGTAATGCCTGATTTGGTGTGTATGATAATGCCTGATTTATTATATATGATAATGCCTGATTTAATATGTATGATAATGCCTGATTTAGTTGGTATGATAATGCCTGATTTATTATGTATGATAATGCCTGATTTAGTGTGTATGATAATGCCTGATTTATTATGTATGATAGTGCCTGATTTATTATATATGATAGTGCCTGATTTATTATGTATGATAATGCCTGATTTACTATGTATGATAATGCCTGATTTATTATGTATGATAATTCCTGATTTATTATGTATGATAATGCCTGATTTATTATGTATGATAGTGCCTGATTTATTATGTATGATAATGCCTGAATTATTATGTATGATAATGCCTGTTTTATTATATATGATAATGCCTGATGTAATATGTATGATAATGCCTGATTTAGTGTGTATGATAATGCCTGATTTATTATGTATGATAATGACTGATTTATTATATATGATAATGCCTGATTCATTATATATGATAATGCCTGATTTAATATGTATGATAATGCCTGATTTATTATGTATGATAATGCCTGATTTATTATGTATGATAGTGCCTGATTTAGTGTGTATGATAATGCCTGATTTAATATATATGATAATGCCTGATTTAGTGTGTATGATAGTGCCTGATTTAGTGTGTATGATAATGCCTGATTTATTATAAATGATAGTGACTGATTTAGTGTGTATGATAATGCCTGATTTATTATATATGATAATGCCTGATTTAATATGTATGATAATGCCTGATTTATTATGTATGATAATACCTGATTTATTATGTATGATAATGCCTGATTTATTATGTATGATAATGCCTGATTTATTATGTATGATAATGCCTGATTTATTATGTATGATAATGCCTGATTTATTATATATTATAGTGCCTGATTTATTATGTATGATAATGCCTGATTTATTATGTATGATAATGCCTGATTTAATATGTATGATAATGCCTGATTTATTATGTATGATAATACCTGATTTATTATGTATGATAATGCCTGATATATTATGTATGATAATGCCTGATTTATTATATATGATAATGCCTGATTTATTATGTATGATAATGCCTGATTTATTATGTCTGATAGTGCCTGATTTATTATGTATGATAATACCTGATTTATTATGTATGATAATGTCTGATTTATTATGTATGATAGTGCCTGATTTATTATGTATGATAATGCCTGATTTATTGTGTATGATAATAGCTTATTTGGTGTGTATGATAATGCCTGATTTTTTATGTATGATAGTGCCTGATTTATTATGTATGATAATGCCTGATTTAGTGTATATGATAATGCCTGATTTATTATATATGATAGTCACTGATTTAGTGTGTATGATAATGCCTGATTTATTATATATGATAATGCCTGATTTAATATGTATGATATTGACTGATTTATTATGTATGATAATGCCTGAATTATTATGTATGATAATGCCTGTTTTATTATATATGATAATGCCTGATTTAATATGTATGATAATGCCTGATTTAGTGTGTATGATAATGCCTGATTTATTATGTATGATAATGACTGATTTATTATATATGATAATGCCTGATTCATTATATATGATAATGCCTGATTTAATATGTATGATAATGCCTGATTTATTATGTATGATAATGCCTGATTTATTATGTATGATAGTGCCTGATTTAGTGTGTATGATAATGCCTGATTTATTATATAAGATAGTGACTGATTTAGTGTGTATGATAATGCCTGATTTATTATATATGATAATGCCTGATTTAATATGTATGATAGTGCCTGATTTATTATGTATGATAATGCCTGATTTATTATGTATGATAATGCCTGATTTAGTGTGTATGATAGTGCCTGATTTATTATGTATGATAATGCCTGATTTATTATGTATGATACTGCCTGATTTATTATGTATGATAATGCCTGATTTATTATGTATGATAATAGCTGATTTAGTGTGTATGGTAATGCCTGATTTATTATGTATGATAGTGCCTGATTTATTATATATGATAATGCCTGATCTAGTGTGTATGATAATGCCTGATTTATTATATATGATAGTGACTGATTTAGTGTGTATGATAATGCCTGATTTATTATATATGATAATGCCTGATTTAATATGTATGATAGTGACTGATTTATTATGTATGATAATGCCTGATTTAATATGTATGATAATGCCTGATTTATTATGTATGATAGTGCCTGATTTGGTGTGTATGATAATGCCTGATTTATTATAAATGATAATGCCTGATTTAATATGTAAGATAATGCTTGATTTATTATGTATGATAATGCCTGATTTATTAGGTATGATAATGCCTGATTTATTATGTATGATAGTTCCTGATTTATTATGTATGATAATGCCTGATTTATTATGTATGATAATGCCTGATTTAGTGTGTATGATAGTGCCTGATTTATTATGTATGATAATGCCTGATTTATTATGTATGATAATGCCTGATTTATTATGTATGATAGTGCCTGATTTATTATGTATGATAGTACCTGATTTAGTGTGTATGATAGTGCCTGATTTATTATAAATGATAGTGACTGATTTATTGTGTATGATAATGCCTGATTTATTATGTATGATAGTGCCTGATTTATTATAAATGATAGTGACTGATTTAGTGTGTATGATAATGCCTGATTTATTATGTATGATAATGCCTGATTTAATATATATGATAATACCTGATTTAGTGTGTATGATAATGCCTGATTTATTATATATGATAATACCTGATTTAATATGTATGATAATGCCTGATTTAGTGTGTATGATAATGCCTAATTTATTATGTATGATAATGCCTGATTTAGTGTGTATGATAGTGCCTGATTTAGTGTGTATGATAGTGCCTGATTTATTATGTATGATAGTGCCTGATTTATTATAAATGATAGTGACTGATTTATTATGTATGATAATACCTTATTTATTATGTATGATAATGCCTGATTTATTATATATGATAATGCCTGATTTAATATGTATGATAATGCCTGATTTATTATGTATGATAATACCTGATTTATTATGTATGATAATGCCTGATTTATTATGTATGATCATGCCTGATTTATTATGTCTGATAGTGCCTGATTTATTATGTATGATAATGCCTGATTTATTATGTATGATAGTGCCTGATTTATTATAAATGATAGTGACTGATTTATTATGTATGATAATGCCTGATTTATTATGTATGATAATGCCTGATTTATTATATATGATAATGCCTGATTTAATATGTATGATAATGCCTGATTTAGTGTGTATGATAGTGCCTGATTTATTATGTATAATAATGCCTGATTTATTATGTATGATAATGCCTGATTTATTATGTATGATAATGCCTGATTTATTATGTATGATAATGCCTGATTTATTATGTATGATAATAGCTGATTTAGTGTGTATGATAGTGCCTGGTTTATTATGTATGATAATGCCTGATTTATTATGTATGATAGTGACTGATTTATTATGTATGATAATGCCTGATTTATTATGTATGATAGTGCCTGATATATTATGTATGATAATGCCTGATTTATTATGTATGATAATAGCTGATTTAGTGTGTATGATAGTGCCTGATTTATTATGTATGATAGTGACTGATTTATTATGTATGATAATGCCTGATTTATTATGTATGATAGTGCCTGATATATTATGTATGATAATGCCTGATTTATTATGTATGATAATAGCTGATTTAGTGTGTATGATAGTGCCTGATTTATTATGTATGATAATGCCTGATTTATTATGTATGATAATGCCTGATTTATTATGTATGATAGTGCCTGATTTATTATGTATGATAGTGCCTGATTTATTATGTATGATAGTACCTGATTTATTATAAATGATAGTGACTGATTTAGTGTGTATGATAATGCCTGATTTATTATGTATGATAATAGCTGATTTAGTGTGTATGATAGTGCCTGATTTATTATGTATGATAATGCCTGATTTATTATGTATGATAATGCCTGATTTATTATGTATGATAGTGCCTGATTTAGTGTGTATGATAATGCCTGATTTATTATGTATGCTAATGACTGATTTAATATATATGATAATGCCTGATTTATTATGTATGATAGTGCCTGATTTAGTGTGTATGATAATGCCTGATTTATTATGTATGATAGTGCCTGATTTAGTGTGTATGATAGTGCCTGATTTATTATGTATGATAATGCCTGATTTAATATATATGATAATGCCTGATTTATTATGTATGATAGTGCCTGATTTAGTGTGTATGATAATGCCTGATTTATTATAAATGATAGTGACTGATTTAGTGTGTATGATAATGCCTGATTTATTATATATGATAATGCCTGATTTAATATGTATGATAATGCCTGATTTATTATGTATGATAATACCTGATTTATTATGTATGATAATGCCTGATTTATTATGTATGATAATGCCTGATTTATTATGTATGATAATGCCTGATTTATTATGTATGATAATGCCTGATTTATTATATATTATAGTGCCTGATTTATTATGTATGATAATGCCTGATTTATTATGTATGATAATGCCTGATTTAATATGTATGATAATGCCTGATTTATTATGTATGATAATACCTGATTTATTATGTATGATAATGCCTGATATATTATGTATGATAATGCCTGATTTATTATATATGATAATGCCTGATTTATTATGTATGATAATGCCTGATTTATTATGTCTGATAGTGCCTGATTTATTATGTATGATAATACCTGATTTATTATGTATGATAATGTCTGATTTATTATGTATGATAGTGCCTGATTTATTATGTATGATAATGCCTGATTTATTGTGTATGATAATAGCTTATTTGGTGTGTATGATAATGCCTGATTTTTTATGTATGATAGTGCCTGATTTATTATGTATGATAATGCCTGATTTAGTGTATATGATAATGCCTGATTTATTATATATGATAGTCACTGATTTAGTGTGTATGATAATGCCTGATTTATTATATATGATAATGCCTGATTTAATATGTATGATATTGACTGATTTATTATGTATGATAATGCCTGATTTAATATGTATGATAATGCCTGATTTATTATGTATGATAGTGCCTAATTTGGTGTGTATGATAATGCCTGATTTATTATGTATGATAATGCCTGATTTAGTGTATATGATAATGCCTGATTTATTATAAATGATAATGCCTGATTTATTATGTATGATAATGCCTGATTTAGTGTGTATGATAGTGCCTGATTTATTATGTATGATAATGCCTGATTTATTATGTATGATAATGCCTGATTTATTATGTATGATAATGCCTGATTTATTATGTATGATAATGCCTGATTTATTATGTATGATAGTGCCTGATTTATTATGTATGATAATGCCTGATTTATTATGTATGATAATAGCTTATTTGGTGTGTATGATAATGCCTGATTTTTTATGTATGATAGTGCCTGATTTATTATGTATGATAATGCCTGATTTAGTGTATATGATAATGCCTGATTTATTATGTATGCTAATGCCTGATTTAATATATATGATAATGCCTGATTTAGTGTGTATGATAATGCCTGATTTATTATATATGATAATGCCTGATTTAATATGTATGATAATGCCTGATTTAGTGTGTATGATAATGCCTGATTTATTATGTATGATAATGCCTGATTTAGTGTGTATGATAATGCCTGATTTATTATGTATGATAATGCCTGATTTATTATAAATGATAGTGACTGATTTATTATGTATGATAATGCCTGATTTATTATATATGGTAATGCCTGATTTAATATGTATGATAATGCCTGATTTATTGTGTATGATAATGCCTGATTTGTTATGTATGATAATGCCTGATTTAGTGTGTATGATAATGCCTGATTTATTATGTATGATAATGCCTGATTTATTATGTATGATAGTGCCTGATTTAGTGTGTATGATAGTGCCTGATTTATTATGTATGATAATGCCTGATATAATATATATGATAATGCCTGATTTATTATGTATGATAGTGCCTGATTTAGTGTGTATGATAATGCCTGATCTATTATAAATGATAGTGACTGATTTAGTGTGTATGATAATGCCTGATTTATTATGTATTATAGTGCCTGATTTATTATGTATGATAATGCCTGATTTATTATGTATGATAATGCCTGATTTATTATGTATGATAATGCCTGATTTAATGTGTATGATAGTGCCTGATTTATTATGTATGATAATACCTGATTTATTATGTATGATAATGCCTAATTTATTATGTATGATAATGCCTGATTTATTATGTATGATAGTGCCTGATTTAGTGTGTATGATAATGCCTGATTTATTATAAATGATAGTGACTGATTTAGTGTGTGTAATAATGCATGATTTATTATATAAGATAATGCCTGATTTAATATGTATGATAATGCCTGATTTATTATATATGATAATGCCTGATTTAATATGTATGATAGTGCCTGATTTATTATGTATGATAATGCCTGATTTAATATGTATGATAATGCTTGATTTATTATGTATGATAGTGCCTAATTTGGTGTGTATGATAATGCCTGATTTATTATAAATGATAATGCCTGGTTTAATATGTATGATAATGCCTGATGTATTATGTATGGTAATGCCTGATTTGGTGTGTATGATAATGCCTGATTTATTATATATGATAATGCCTGATTTAATATGTATGATAATGCCTGATTTAGTTGGTATGATAATGCCTGATTTATTATGTATGATAATGCCTGATTTAGTGTGTATGATAATGCCTGATTTATTATGTATGATAGTGCCTGATTTATTATATATGATAGTGCCTGATTTATTATGTATGATAATGCCTGATTTACTATGTATGATAATGCCTGATTTATTATGTATGATAATTCCTGATTTATTATGTATGATAATGCCTGATTTATTATGTATGATAGTGCCTGATTTATTATGTATGATAATGCCTGAATTATTATGTATGATAATGCCTGTTTTATTATATATGATAATGCCTGATGTAATATGTATGATAATGCCTGATTTAGTGTGTATGATAATGCCTGATTTATTATGTATGATAATGACTGATTTATTATATATGATAATGCCTGATTCATTATATATGATAATGCCTGATTTAATATGTATGATAATGCCTGATTTATTATGTATGATAATGCCTGATTTATTATGTATGATAGTGCCTGATTTAGTGTGTATGATAATGCCTGATTTAATATATATGATAATGCCTGATTTAGTGTGTATGATAGTGCCTGATTTAGTGTGTATGATAATGCCTGATTTATTATAAATGATAGTGACTGATTTAGTGTGTATGATAATGCCTGATTTATTATATATGATAATGCCTGATTTAATATGTATGATAATGCCTGATTTATTATGTATGATAATACCTGATTTATTATGTATGATAATGCCTGATTTATTATGTATGATAATGCCTGATTTATTATGTATGATAATGCCTGATTTATTATGTATGATAATGCCTGATTTATTATATATTATAGTGCCTGATTTATTATGTATGATAATGCCTGATTTATTATGTATGATAATGCCTGATTTAATATGTATGATAATGCCTGATTTATTATGTATGATAATACCTGATTTATTATGTATGATAATGCCTGATATATTATGTATGATAATGCCTGATTTATTATATATGATAATGCCTGATTTATTATGTATGATAATGCCTGATTTATTATGTCTGATAGTGCCTGATTTATTATGTATGATAATACCTGATTTATTATGTATGATAATGTCTGATTTATTATGTATGATAGTGCCTGATTTATTATGTATGATAATGCCTGATTTATTGTGTATGATAATAGCTTATTTGGTGTGTATGATAATGCCTGATTTTTTATGTATGATAGTGCCTGATTTATTATGTATGATAATGCCTGATTTAGTGTATATGATAATGCCTGATTTATTATATATGATAGTCACTGATTTAGTGTGTATGATAATGCCTGATTTATTATATATGATAATGCCTGATTTAATATGTATGATATTGACTGATTTATTATGTATGATAATGCCTGAATTATTATGTATGATAATGCCTGTTTTATTATATATGATAATGCCTGATTTAATATGTATGATAATGCCTGATTTAGTGTGTATGATAATGCCTGATTTATTATGTATGATAATGACTGATTTATTATATATGATAATGCCTGATTCATTATATATGATAATGCCTGATTTAATATGTATGATAATGCCTGATTTATTATGTATGATAATGCCTGATTTATTATGTATGATAGTGCCTGATTTAGTGTGTATGATAATGCCTGATTTATTATATAAGATAGTGACTGATTTAGTGTGTATGATAATGCCTGATTTATTATATATGATAATGCCTGATTTAATATGTATGATAGTGCCTGATTTATTATGTATGATAATGCCTGATTTATTATGTATGATAATGCCTGATTTAGTGTGTATGATAGTGCCTGATTTATTATGTATGATAATGCCTGATTTATTATGTATGATACTGCCTGATTTATTATGTATGATAATGCCTGATTTATTATGTATGATAATAGCTGATTTAGTGTGTATGGTAATGCCTGATTTATTATGTATGATAGTGCCTGATTTATTATATATGATAATGCCTGATCTAGTGTGTATGATAATGCCTGATTTATTATATATGATAGTGACTGATTTAGTGTGTATGATAATGCCTGATTTATTATATATGATAATGCCTGATTTAATATGTATGATAGTGACTGATTTATTATGTATGATAATGCCTGATTTAATATGTATGATAATGCCTGATTTATTATGTATGATAGTGCCTGATTTGGTGTGTATGATAATGCCTGATTTATTATAAATGATAATGCCTGATTTAATATGTAAGATAATGCTTGATTTATTATGTATGATAATGCCTGATTTATTAGGTATGATAATGCCTGATTTATTATGTATGATAATGCCTGATTTATTATGTATGATAATGCCTGATTTATTATGTATGATAATGCCTGATTTAGTGTGTATGATAGTGCCTGATTTATTATGTATGATAATGCCTGATTTATTATGTATGATAATGCCTGATTTATTATGTATGATAGTGCCTGATTTATTATGTATGATAGTACCTGATTTAGTGTGTATGATAGTGCCTGATTTATTATAAATGATAGTGACTGATTTATTGTGTATGATAATGCCTGATTTATTATGTATGATAGTGCCTGATTTATTATGTATGATAGTACCTGATTTATTATAAATGATAGTGACTGATTTAGTGTGTATGATAATGCCTGATTTATTATGTATGATAATGCCTGATTTAATATATATGATAATACCTGATTTAGTGTGTATGATAATGCCTGATTTATTATATATGATAATACCTGATTTAATATGTATGATAATGCCTGATTTAGTGTGTATGATAATGCCTGATTTATTATGTATGATAATGCCTGATTTAGTGTGTATGATAGTGCCTGATTTAGTGTGTATGATAGTGCCTGATTTATTATGTATGATAGTGCCTGATTTATTATAAATGATAGTGACTGATTTATTATGTATGATAATACCTTATTTATTATGTATGATAATGCCTGATTTATTATATATGATAATGCCTGATTTAATATGTATGATAATGCCTGATTTATTATGTATGATAATACCTGATTTATTATGTATGATAATGCCTGATTTATTATGTATGATCATGCCTGATTTATTATGTCTGATAGTGCCTGATTTATTATGTATGATAATGCCTGATTTATTATGTATGATAGTGCCTGATTTATTATAAATGATAGTGACTGATTTATTATGTATGATAATGCCTGATTTATTATGTATGATAATGCCTGATTTATTATATATGATAATGCCTGATTTAATATGTATGATAATGCCTGATTTAGTGTGTATGATAGTGCCTGATTTATTATGTATAATAATGCCTGATTTATTATGTATGATAATGCCTGATTTATTATGTATGATAATGCCTGATTTATTATGTATGATAATGCCTGATTTATTATGTATGATAATAGCTGATTTAGTGTGTATGATAGTGCCTGGTTTATTATGTATGATAATGCCTGATTTATTATGTATGATAGTGACTGATTTATTATGTATGATAATGCCTGATTTATTATGTATGATAGTGCCTGATATATTATGTATGATAATGCCTGATTTATTATGTATGATAATAGCTGATTTAGTGTGTATGATAGTGCCTGATTTATTATGTATGATAGTGACTGATTTATTATGTATGATAATGCCTGATTTATTATGTATGATAGTGCCTGATATATTATGTATGATAATGCCTGATTTATTATGTATGATAATAGCTGATTTAGTGTGTATGATAGTGCCTGATTTATTATGTATGATAATGCCTGATTTATTATGTATGATAATGCCTGATTTATTATGTATGATAGTGCCTGATTTATTATGTATGATAGTGCCTGATTTATTATGTATGATAGTACCTGATTTATTATAAATGATAGTGACTGATTTAGTGTGTATGATAATGCCTGATTTATTATGTATGATAATAGCTGATTTAGTGTGTATGATAGTGCCTGATTTATTATGTATGATAATGCCTGATTTATTATGTATGATAATGCCTGATTTATTATGTATGATAGTGCCTGATTTAGTGTGTATGATAATGCCTGATTTATTATGTATGCTAATGACTGATTTAATATATATGATAATGCCTGATTTATTATGTATGATAGTGCCTGATTTAGTGTGTATGATAATGCCTGATTTATTATGTATGATAGTGCCTGATTTAGTGTGTATGATAGTGCCTGATTTATTATGTATGATAATGCCTGATTTAATATATATGATAATGCCTGATTTATTATGTATGATAGTGCCTGATTTAGTGTGTATGATAATGCCTGATTTATTATAAATGATAGTGACTGATTTAGTGTGTATGATAATGCCTGATTTATTATATATGATAATGCCTGATTTAATATGTATGATAATGCCTGATTTATTATGTATGATAATACCTGATTTATTATGTATGATAATGCCTGATTTATTATGTATGATAATGCCTGATTTATTATGTATGATAATGCCTGATTTATTATGTATGATAATGCCTGATTTATTATATATTATAGTGCCTGATTTATTATGTATGATAATGCCTGATTTATTATGTATGATAATGCCTGATTTAATATGTATGATAATGCCTGATTTATTATGTATGATAATACCTGATTTATTATGTATGATAATGCCTGATATATTATGTATGATAATGCCTGATTTATTATATATGATAATGCCTGATTTATTATGTATGATAATGCCTGATTTATTATGTCTGATAGTGCCTGATTTATTATGTATGATAATACCTGATTTATTATGTATGATAATGTCTGATTTATTATGTATGATAGTGCCTGATTTATTATGTATGATAATGCCTGATTTATTGTGTATGATAATAGCTTATTTGGTGTGTATGATAATGCCTGATTTTTTATGTATGATAGTGCCTGATTTATTATGTATGATAATGCCTGATTTAGTGTATATGATAATGCCTGATTTATTATATATGATAGTCACTGATTTAGTGTGTATGATAATGCCTGATTTATTATATATGATAATGCCTGATTTAATATGTATGATATTGACTGATTTATTATGTATGATAATGCCTGATTTAATATGTATGATAATGCCTGATTTATTATGTATGATAGTGCCTAATTTGGTGTGTATGATAATGCCTGATTTATTATGTATGATAATGCCTGATTTAGTGTATATGATAATGCCTGATTTATTATAAATGATAATGCCTGATTTATTATGTATGATAATGCCTGATTTAGTGTGTATGATAGTGCCTGATTTATTATGTATGATAATGCCTGATTTATTATGTATGATAATGCCTGATTTATTATGTATGATAATGCCTGATTTATTATGTATGATAATGCCTGATTTATTATGTATGATAGTGCCTGATTTATTATGTATGATAATGCCTGATTTATTATGTATGATAATAGCTTATTTGGTGTGTATGATAATGCCTGATTTTTTATGTATGATAGTGCCTGATTTATTATGTATGATAATGCCTGATTTAGTGTATATGATAATGCCTGATTTATTATGTATGCTAATGCCTGATTTAATATATATGATAATGCCTGATTTAGTGTGTATGATAATGCCTGATTTATTATATATGATAATGCCTGATTTAATATGTATGATAATGCCTGATTTAGTGTGTATGATAATGCCTGATTTATTATGTATGATAATGCCTGATTTAGTGTGTATGATAATGCCTGATTTATTATGTATGATAATGCCTGATTTATTATAAATGATAGTGACTGATTTATTATGTATGATAATGCCTGATTTATTATATATGGTAATGCCTGATTTAATATGTATGATAATGCCTGATTTATTGTGTATGATAATGCCTGATTTGTTATGTATGATAATGCCTGATTTAGTGTGTATGATAATGCCTGATTTATTATGTATGATAATGCCTGATTTATTATGTATGATAGTGCCTGATTTAGTGTGTATGATATTGCCTGATTTATTATGTATGATAATGCCTGATATAATATATATGATAATGCCTGATTTATTATGTATGATAGTGCCTGATTTAGTGTGTATGATAATGCCTGATCTATTATAAATGATAGTGACTGATTTAGTGTGTATGATAATGCCTGATTTATTATGTATTATAGTGCCTGATTTATTATGTATGATAATGCCTGATTTATTATGTATGATAATGCCTGATTTAATATGTATGATAATGCCTGATTTATTATGTATGATAATACCTGATTTATTATGTATGATAATGCCTGATTTATTATATATGATAATGCCTGATTTATTATGTATGATAATGCCTGATTTATTATGTCTGATAGTGCCTGATTTATTATGTATGATAATACCTGATTTATTATGTATGATAATGCCTGATTTATTATGTATGATAGTGCCTGATTTATTATGTATGATAATGCCTGATTTATTATGTATGATAATAGCTTATTTGGTGTGTATGATAATGCCTGATTTTTTATGTATGATAGTGCCTGATTTATTATGTATGATAATGCCTGATTTAGTGTATATGATAATGCCTGATTTATTATATATGATAGTGACTGATTTAGTGTGTATGATAATGCCTGATTTATTATGTATGATAATGCCTGATTTAATATGTATGATAATGCCTGATTTATTATGTATGATAGTGCCTAATTTGGTGTGTATGATAATGCCTGATTTATTATAAATGATAATGCCTGATTTAATATGTATTATAATGCCTGATTTATTATGTATGATAATGCCTGATTTAATATATATGATAATGCCTGATTTATTATGTATGATAGTGCCTGATTTAGTGTGTATGATAATGCCTGATTTATTATGTATGATAATGCCTGATTTATTATGTATGATAATGCCTGATTTATTATGTATGATAATGCCTGATTTATTATGTATGATAATGCCTGATTTATTATGTATGATAGTGCCTGATTTATTATGTATGATAATGCCTGATTTATTATGTATGATAATAGCTTATTTGGTGTGTATGATAATGCCTGATTTTTTATGTATGATAGTGCCTGATTTATTATGTATGATAATGCCTGATTTATTATGTATGATAATGCCTGATTTATTATGTATGATAGTGCCTGATTTATTATGTATGATAATGCCTGATTTATTATGTATGATAATAGCTTATTTGGTGTGTATGATAATGTCTGATTTATTATTTATGATAGTGCCTGATTTGGTGTGTATGATAATGCCTGATTTATTATGTATGTTAATGCCTGATTTATTATGTATGATAATGACTGATTTATTATGTATGATAATGCCTGATTTATTATGTATGATAGTGCCTAATTTGGTGTGTATGATAATGCCTGATTTTTTATGTATGATAGTGCCTGATTTATTATGTATGATAATGCCTGATTTATTATGTATGATAGTGCCTGATTTATTCTGTATGATAATGCCTGATTTATTATGTATGATAATAGCTTATTTGGTGTGTATGATAATGCCTGATTTTTTATGTATGATAGTGCCTGATTTATTATGTATGATAATGCCTGATTTATTATATATGATAATGCCTGATTTAATATGTATGATATTGACTGATTTATTATGTATGATAATGCCTGATTTAATATGTATGATAATGCCTGATTTATTATGTATGATAATGCCTGATTTGGTGTGTATGATAATGCCTGATTTATTATAAATGATAGTGACTGATTTAGTGTGTATGATAATGCCTGATTTATTATGTATGATAATGCCTGATTTATTATAAATGATAGTGACTGATTTATTATGTATGATAATGCCTGATTTATTATGTATGATAATGCCTGATTTATTATATATGATAATGCCTGATTTAATATGTATGATAATGCCTGATTTAGTGTGTATGATAATGCCTGATTTAGTGTGTATGATAATGCCTGATTTATTATGTATGATAATGCCTGATTTATTATAAATGATAGTGACTGATTTAGTTTGTATGATAATGCCTGATTTATTATATAGGATAATGCCTGATTTAATATGTATGATAATGCCTGATTTATTATGTATGATAATGCCTGATTTATTATGTATGATAATGCCTGATTTAATATGTATGATAATGCCTGATTTATTATGTATGATAATACCTGATTTATTATGTATGATAATGCCTGATATATTATGTATGATAATGCCTGATTTATTATATATGATAATGCCTGATTTATTATGTATGATAATGCCTGATTTATTATGTCTGATAGTGCCTGATTTATTATGTATGATAATACCTGATTTATTATGTATGATAATGCCTGATTTATTATGTATGATAGTGCCTGATTTATTATGTATGATAATGCCTGATTTATTATGTATGATAATAGCTTATTTGGTGTGTATGATAATGCCTGATTTTTTATGTATGATAGTGCCTGATTTATTATGTATGATAATGCCTGATTTAGTGTGTATGATAATGCCTGATTTATTATAAATGATAATGCCTGATTTATTATGTATGATAATGCCTGATTTAGTGTGTATGATAGTGCCTGATTTATTATGTATGATAATGCCTGATTTATTATGTATGATAATGCCTGATTTATTATGTATGATAATGCCTGATTTATTATGTATGATAATGCCTGATTTATTATGTATGATAGTGCCTGATTTATTATGTATGATAATGCCTGATTTATTATGTATGATAATAGCTTATTTGGTGTGTATGATAATGCCTGATTTTTTATGTATGATAGTGCCTGATTTATTATGTATGATAATGCCTGATTTAGTGTATATGATAATACCTGATTTATTATATATGATAGTGACTGATTTAGTGTGTATGATAATACCTGATTTATTATATATGATAATGCCTGATTTAATATGTATGATAATGCCTGATATATTATAAATGATAATGCCTGATTTATTATGTATGATAATGCCTGATTTGGTGTGTATGATAATGCCTGATTTATTATAAATCATAGTGACTGATTTAGTGTGTATGATAATGCCTGATTTATTATGTATGATAATGCCTGATTTATTATAAATGATAGTGACTGATTTATTATGTATGATAATGCCTGATTTATTATGTATGATAATGCCTGATTTATTATATATGATAATGCCTGATTTAATAGGTATGATAATGCCTGATTTAGTGTGTATGATAATGCCTGATTTATTATGTATGATAATGCCTGATTTAGTGTGTATGCTAATGCCTGATTTAATATGTATGATAATGCCTGATTTATTATAAATGATAGTGACTGATTTAGTTTGTATGATAATGCCTGATTTATTATATAGGATAATGCCTGATTTAATATGTATGATAATGCCTGATTTAATATGTATGATAATGCCTGATTTATTATGTATGATAATACCTGATTTATTATGTATGATAATGCCTGATTTATTATGTATGATAATGCCTGATATATTATGTATGATAATGCCTGATTTATTATATATGATAATGCCTGATTTATTATGTATGATAGTGCCTGATTTAGTGTGTATGATAATGCCTGATTTTTTATAAATGATAGTGACTGATTTAGTGTGTGTGATAATGCCTGATTTATTATATATGATAATGCCTGATTTAATATGTATGTAATGCCTGATTTATTATGTATGATAATGCCTGATTTATTATGTATGATAATGCCTGATTTATTATGTATTATAGTGCCTGATTTATTATGTATGATAATGCCTGATTTATTATGTATGATAATGCCTGATTTAATATGTATGATAATGCCTGATTTATTATGTATGATAATACCTGATTTATTATGTATGATAATGCCTGATATATTATGTATGATAATGCCTGATTTATTATATATGATAATGCCTGATTTATTATGTATGATAATGCCTGATTTATTATGTCTGATAGTGCCTGATTTATTATGTATGATAGTGCCTGATTTATTATGTATGATAATGCCTGATTTAGTGTGTATGATAATGCCTGATTTATTATGTATGATAATGCCTGATTTAGTGTGTATGATAATGCCTGATTTATTATGTATGATAATGCCTGATTTATTATGTATGATAATGCCTGATTTATTATGTATGATAATGCCTGATTTATTATGTATGATAATGCCTGATTTATTATGTATGATAGTTCCTGATTTATTATGTATGATAATGCCTTATTTATTATGTATGATAATAGCTTATTTGGTGTGTATGATAATGCCTGGTTTTTTATGTATGATAGTGCCTGATTTATTATGTATGATAATGCCTGATTTAGTGTATATGATAATGCCTGATTTATTATATATGATAATGCCTGATTTAATATGTATGATATTGACTGATTTATTATGTATTATAATGCCTGATTTATTATGTATGATAATGCCTGATTTATTATGTATGATAATGCCTAATTTGGTGTGTATGATAATGCCTGATTTATTATAAATGATAGTGACTGATTTAGTGTATATGATAATGCCTGATTTATTATGTATGATAATGCCTGATTTATTATAAATGATAGTGCCTGATTTATTATGTATGATAATGCCTGATTTATTATGTATGATAATGCCTAATTTGGTGTGTATGATAATGCCTGATTTATTATAAATCATAGTGACTGATTTAGTGTGTATGATAATGCCTGATTTATTATGTATGATAATGCCTGATTTATTATAAATGATAGTGACTGATTTATTATGTATGATAATGCCTGATTTATTATGTATGATAATGCCTGATTTATTATATATGATAATGCCTGATTTAATAGGTATGATAATGCCTGATTTAGTGTGTATGATAATGCCTGATTTATTATGTATGATAATGCCTGATTTAGTGTGTATGATAATGCCTGATTTATTATGTATGATAATGCCTGATTTATTATAAATGATAGTGACTGATTTAGTTTGTATGATAATGCCTGATTTATTATATAGGATAATGCCTGATTTAATATGTATGATAATGCCTGATTTAATATGTATGATAATGCCTGATTTATTATGTATGATAATACCTGATTTATTATGTATGATAATGCCTGATTTATTATGTATGATAATGCCTGATATATTATGTATGATAATGCCTGATTTATTATATATGATAATGCCTGATTTATTATGTATGATAGTGCCTGATTTAGTGTGTATGATAATGCCTGATTTTTTATAAATGATAGTGACTGATTTAGTGTGTGTGATAATGCCTGATTTATTATATATGATAATGCCTGATTTAATATATATGTAATGCCTGATTTATTATGTATGATAATGCCTGATTTATTATGTATGATAATGCCTGATTTATTATGTATTATAGTGCCTGATTTATTATGTATGATAATGCCTGATTTATTATGTATGATAATGCCTGATTTAATATGTATGATAATGCCTGATTTATTATGTATGATAATACCTGATTTATTATGTATGATAATGCCTGATATATTATGTATGATAATGCCTGATTTATTATATATGATAATGCCTGATTTATTATGTATTATAATGCCTGATTTATTATGTCTGATAGTGCCTGATTTATTATGTATGATAGTGCCTGATTTATTATGTATGATAATGCCTGATTTAGTGTGTATGATAATGCCTGATTTATTATGTATGATAATGCCTGATTTAGTGTGTATGATAATGCCTGATTTATTATGTATGATAATGCCTGATTTATTATGTATGATAATGCCTGATTTATTATGTATGATAATGCCTGATTTATTATGTATGATAATGCCTGATTTATTATGTATGATAGTTCCTGATTTATTATGTATGATAATGCCTTATTTATTATGTATGATAATAGCTTATTTGGTGTGTATGATAATGCCTGGTTTTTTATGTATGATAGTGCCTGATTTATTATGTATGATAATGCCTGATTTAGTGTATATGATAATGCCTGATTTATTATATATGATAATGCCTGATTTAATATGTATGATATTGACTGATTTATTATGTATTATAATGCCTGATTTATTATGTATGATAATGCCTGATTTATTATGTATGATAATGCCTAATTTGGTGTGTATGATAATGCCTGATTTATTATAAATGATAGTGACTGATTTAGTGTATATGATAATGCCTGATTTATTATGTATGATAATGCCTGATTTATTATAAATGATAGTGCCTGATTTATTATGTATGATAATGCCTGATTTATTATGTATGATAATGCCTAATTTGGTGTGTATGATAATGCCTGATTTATTATAAATGATAATGCCTGATTTAATATGTGTGATAATGCCTGATTTATTATGTATGATAATGCCTGATTTATTATATATGATAATGCCTGATTTAATATGTATGATAATGCCTGATTTATTATGTATGATAATACCTGATTTATTATGTATGATAATGCCTGATTTATTATGTATGATAATGCCTGATTTATTATGTATGATAATGCCTGATTTAGTGTGTATGATAATGCCTGATTTTTTATAAATGATAGTGACTGATTTAGTGTGTGTGATAATGCCAGATTTATTATATATGATAATGCCTGATTTAATATGTATGTAATGCCTGATTTATTATGTATGATAATGCCTGATTTATTATCTATTATAGTGCCTGATTTATTATGTATGATAATGCCTGATTTATTATGTATGATAATGCCTGATTTAATATGTATGATAATGCCTGATTTATTATGTATGATAATACCTGATTTATTATGTATGATAATGCCTGATATATTATGTATGATAATGCCTGATTTATTATATATGATAATGCCTGATTTATTATGTATGATAATGCCTGATTTATTATGTATGATAATGCCTGATTTATTATGTATGATAATGCCTGATTTATTATGTATGATAATGCCTGATTTATTATGTATGATAGTTCCTGATTTATTATGTATGATAATGCCTTATTTATTATGTATGATAATAGCTTATTTGGTGTGTATGATAATGCCTGGTTTTTTATGTATGATAGTGCCTGATTTATTATGTATGATAATGCCTGATTTAGTGTATATGATAATGCCTGATTTATTATATATGATAATGCCTGATTTAATATGTATGATATTGACTGATTTATTATGTATTATAATGCCTGATTTATTATGTATGATAATGCCTGATTTATTATGTATGATAATGCCTAATTTGGTGTGTATGATAATGCCTGATTTATTATAAATGATAGTGACTGATTTAGTGTATATGATAATGCCTGATTTATTATGTATGATAATGCCTGATTTATTATAAATGATAGTGCCTGATTTATTATGTATGATAATGCCTGATTTATTATGTATGATAATGCCTAATTTGGTGTGTATGATAATGCCTGATTTATTATAAATCATAGTGACTGATTTAGTGTGTATGATAATGCCTGATTTATTATGTATGATAATGCCTGATTTATTATAAATGATAGTGACTGATTTATTATGTATGATAATGCCTGATTTATTATGTATGATAATGCCTGATTTATTATATATGATAATGCCTGATTTAATAGGTATGATAATGCCTGATTTAGTGTGTATGATAATGCCTGATTTATTATGTATGATAATGCCTGATTTAGTGTGTATGATAATGCCTGATTTATTATGTATGATAATGCCTGATTTATTATAAATGATAGTGACTGATTTAGTTTGTATGATAATGCCTGATTTATTATATAGGATAATGCCTGATTTAATATGTATGATAATGCCTGATTTAATATGTATGATAATGCCTGATTTATTATGTATGATAATACCTGATTTATTATGTATGATAATGCCTGATTTATTATGTATGATAATGCCTGATATATTATGTATGATAATGCCTGATTTATTATATATGATAATGCCTGATTTATTATGTATGATAGTGCCTGATTTAGTGTGTATGATAATGCCTGATTTTTTATAAATGATAGTGACTGATTTAGTGTGTGTGATAATGCCTGATTTATTATATATGATAATGCCTGATTTAATATATATGTAATGCCTGATTTATTATGTATGATAATGCCTGATTTATTATGTATGATAATGCCTGATTTATTATGTATTATAGTGCCTGATTTATTATGTATGATAATGCCTGATTTATTATGTATGATAATGCCTGATTTAATATGTATGATAATGCCTGATTTATTATGTATGATAATACCTGATTTATTATGTATGATAATGCCTGATATATTATGTATGATAATGCCTGATTTATTATATATGATAATGCCTGATTTATTATGTATTATAATGCCTGATTTATTATGTCTGATAGTGCCTGATTTATTATGTATGATAGTGCCTGATTTATTATGTATGATAATGCCTGATTTAGTGTGTATGATAATGCCTGATTTATTATGTATGATAATGCCTGATTTAGTGTGTATGATAATGCCTGATTTATTATGTATGATAATGCCTGATTTATTATGTATGATAATGCCTGATTTATTATGTATGATAATGCCTGATTTATTATGTATGATAATGCCTGATTTATTATGTATGATAGTTCCTGATTTATTATGTATGATAATGCCTTATTTATTATGTATGATAATAGCTTATTTGGTGTGTATGATAATGCCTGGTTTTTTATGTATGATAGTGCCTGATTTATTATGTATGATAATGCCTGATTTAGTGTATATGATAATGCCTGATTTATTATATATGATAATGCCTGATTTAATATGTATGATATTGACTGATTTATTATGTATTATAATGCCTGATTTATTATGTATGATAATGCCTGATTTATTATGTATGATAATGCCTAATTTGGTGTGTATGATAATGCCTGATTTATTATAAATGATAGTGACTGATTTAGTGTATATGATAATGCCTGATTTATTATGTATGATAATGCCTGATTTATTATAAATGATAGTGCCTGATTTATTATGTATGATAATGCCTGATTTATTATGTATGATAATGCCTAATTTGGTGTGTATGATAATGCCTGATTTATTATAAATGATAATGCCTGATTTAATATGTGTGATAATGCCTGATTTATTATGTATGATAATGCCTGATTTATTATATATGATAATGCCTGATTTAATATGTATGATAATGCCTGATTTATTATGTATGATAATACCTGATTTATTATGTATGATAATGCCTGATTTATTATGTATGATAATGCCTGATTTATTATGTATGATAATGCCTGATTTAGTGTGTATGATAATGCCTGATTTTTTATAAATGATAGTGACTGATTTAGTGTGTGTGATAATGCCAGATTTATTATATATGATAATGCCTGATTTAATATGTATGTAATGCCTGATTTATTATGTATGATAATGCCTGATTTATTATCTATTATAGTGCCTGATTTATTATGTATGATAATGCCTGATTTATTATGTATGATAATGCCTGATTTAATATGTATGATAATGCCTGATTTATTATGTATGATAATACCTGATTTATTATGTATGATAATGCCTGATATATTATGTATGATAATGCCTGATTTATTATATATGATAATGCCTGATTTATTATGTATGATAATGCCTGATTTATTATGGCTGATAGTGCCTGATTTATTATGTATGATAATGCCTGATTTATTATGTATGATAATGCCTGATTTAGTGTGTATGATAATGCCTGATTTATTATGTATGATAATGCCTGATTTATTATGTATGATAATGCCTGATTTATTATGTATGATAATGCCTGATTTATTATGTATGATAATGCCTGATTTATTATGTATGATAGTTCCTGATTTATTATGTATGATAATGCCTGATTTATTATGTATGACAATAGCTTATTTGGTGTATATGATAATGCCTGATTTATTATATATGATAGTGACTGATTTAGTGTGTATGATAATGCCTGATTTATTATATATGATAATGCCTGATTTAATATGTATGATATTGACTGATTTATTATGTATGATAATGCCTGATTTAATATGTATGATAATGCCTGATTTATTATGTATGATAATGCCTGATTTGGTGTGTATGATAATGCCTGATTTATTATAAATGATAGTGACTGATTTAGTGTGTATGATAATGCCTGATTTATTATGTATGATAATGCCTGATTTATTATAAATGATAGTGACTGATTTATTATGTATGATAATGCCTGATTTATTATGTATGATAATGCCAGATTTATTATATATGATAATGCCTGATTTAATATGTATGATAATGCCTGATTTAGTGTGTATGATAATGCCTGATTTATTATGTATGATAATGCCTGATTTAGTGTGTATGATAATGCCTGATTTATTATGTATGATAATGCCTGATTTATTATAAATGATAGTGACTGATTTAGTTTGTATGATAATGCCTGATTTATTATATAGGATAATGCCTGATTTATTATGTATGATAATGCCTGATTTATTATAAATGATAGTGACTGATTTAGTGTGTATGATAGTGCCTGATTTATTATGTATGATAATGCCTGATTTAATATGTATGATAATGCCTGATTTATTATGTATGATAATGCCTGATTTAATATGTATGATAATGCCTGATTTATTATGTATGATAATGCCTGATTTGATGTGTATGATAATGCCTGATTTATTATAAATGATAATGCCTGATTTAATATGTAAGATAATGCGTGATTTATTATGTATGATAATGCGTGATTTATTATGTATGATAATGCCTGATTTATTATGTATGATAGTTCCTGATTTATTATGTATGATAATGCCTGATTTGTTATGTATGATAATGCCTGATTTAGTGTGTATGATAGTGCCTGATTTATTATGTATGATAATGCCTGATTTATTATGTATGATAATGCCTGATTTATTATGTATGATAATGCCTGACTTATTATAAATGATAATGCCTGATTTATTATATATTATAGTGCCTGATTTATTATGTATGATAATGCCTGATTTATTATGTATGATAATGCCTGATTTATTATGTATGATAGTGCCTGTTTAGTGTGTATGATAATGCCTGATTTATTATGCATTATAGTGCCTGATTTATTATGTATGATAATGCCTGATTTATTATGTATGAAAGTGCCTGATTTATTATGTATGATAGTGCCTGATTTATTATGTATGATAATGCCTGATTTAATATGTATGATTGTGCCTGATTTATTATGTATGATAATGCCTGATTTATTATGTATGATAGTGCCTGATTTATTATGTATGATAATGCCTGATTTAATATGTATGATAGTGCCTGATTTATTATGTATGATAATGCCTGATTTATTATGTATGATAGTGCCTGATTTATTATGTATGATAATGCCTGATTTATTATAAATGATAATGCCTGATTTAGTGTGTATGATAATGCCTGATTTATTATATATGATAATGCCTGATTTAATATGTATGATAATGCCTGATTTATTATGTATGATAGTGCCTGATTTAGTGTGTATGATAATGCCTGATTTATTATAAATGATAGTGACTGATTTAGTGTGTATGATAATGCCTGATTTATTATATATGATAATGCCTGATTTAATATGTATGATAGTGCCTGATTTATTATGTATGATAATGCCTGATTTAATATGTATGATAATGCCTGATTTATTATGTATGATAATGCCTGATTTATTATGTATGATAGTGCCTGATTTAGTGTGTATGATAATGCCTGATTTATTATAAATGATAGTGACTGATTTAGTGTGTATGATAGTGCCTGATTTATTATGTATGATAATGCCTGATTTAATATGTATGATAATGCCTGATTTATTATGTATGATAATGCCTGATTTAATATGTATGATAATGCCTGATTTAATATGTATGATAATGCCTGATTTATTATGTATGATAGTGCCTGATTTAGTGTGTATGATAATGCCTGATTTATTATAAATGATAGTGACTGATTTAGTGTGTATGATAATGCCTGATTTATTATATATGATAATGCCTGATTTAATATGTATGATAGTGCCTGATTTATTATGTATGATAATGCCTGATTTAATATGTATGATAATGACTGATTTATTATGTATGATAATGCCTGATTTATTATGTATGATAGTGCCTGATTTAGTGTGTATGATAATGCCTGATTTATTATAAATGATAGTGACTGATTTAGTGTGTATGATAGTGCCTGATTTATTATGTATGATAATGCCTGATTTAATATGTATGATAATGCCTGATTTATTATGTATGATAATGCCTGATTTAATATGTATGATAATGCCTGATTTATTATGTATGATAATGCCTGATTTGGTGTGTATGATAATGCCTGATTTATTATAAATGATAATGCCTGATTTAATATGTAAGATAGTGCCTGATTTATTATGTATGATAATGCCTGATTTAATATGTATGATAGTGCCTGATTTATTATGTATGATAATGCCTGATTTATTATGTATGATAGTGCCTGATTTATTATGTATGATAATGCCTGATTTATTATAAATGATAATGCCTGATTTAGTGTGTATGATAATGCCTGATTTATTATATATGATAATGCCTGATTTAATATGTATGATAATGCCTGATTTATTATGTATGATAGTGCCTGATTTAGTATGTATGATAATGCCTGATTTATTATAAATGATAGTGACTGATTTAGTGTGTATGATAATGCCTGATTTATTATATATGATAATGCCTGATTTAATATGTATGATAGTGCCTGATTTATTATGTATGATAATGCCTGATTTAATATGTATGATAATGACTGATTTATTATGTATGATAATGCCTGATTTATTATGTATGATAGTGCCTGATTTAGTGTGTATGATAATGCCTGATTTATTATAAATGATAGTGACTGATTTAGTGTGTATGATAGTGCCTGATTTATTATGTATGATAATGCCTGATTTAATATGTATGATAATGCCTGATTTATTATGTATGATAATGCCTGATTTGGTGTGTATGATAATGCCTGATTTATTATAAATGATAATGCCTGATTTAATATGTAAGATAGTGCCTGATTTATTATGTATGATAATGCCTGATTTAATATGTATGATAGTGCCTGATTTATTATGTATGATAATGCCTGATTTATTATGTATGATAGTGCCTGATTTATTATGTATGATAATGCCTGATTTATTATAAATGATAATGCCTGATTTAGTGTGTATGATAATGCCTGATTTATTATATATGATAATGCCTGATTTAATATGTATGATAATGCCTGATTTATTATGTATGATAGTTCCTGATTTAGTATGTATGATAATGCCTGATTTATTATAAATGATAGTGACTGATTTAGTGTGTATGATAATGCCTGATTTATTATATATGATAATGCCTGATTTAATATGTATGATAGTGCCTGATTTATTATGTATGATAATGCCTGATTTAATATGTATGATAATGCCTGATTTATTATGTATGATAATGCCTGATTTATTATGTATGATAGTGCCTGATTTAGTGTGTATGATAATGCCTGATTTAATATGTATGATAATGCCTGATTTATTATGTATGATAATGCCTGATTTAATATGTATGATAATGCCTGATTTATTATGTATGATAATGCCTGATTTGATGTGTATGATAATGCCTGATTTATTATAAATGATAATGCCTGATTTAATATGTAAGATAATGCGTGATTTATTATGTATGATAATGCGTGATTTATTATGTATGATAATGCCTGATTTATTATGTATGATAGTTCCTGATTTATTATGTATGATAATGCCTGATTTGTTATGTATGATAATGCCTGATTTAGTGTGTATGATAGTGCCTGATTTATTATGTATGGTAATGCCTGATTTATTATGTATGATAATGCCTGATTTATTATGTATGATAATGCCTGATTTATTATAAATGATAATGCCTGATTTATTATATATTATAGTGCCTGATTTATTATGTATGATAATGCCTGATTTATTATGTATGATAATGCCTGATTTATTATGTATGATAGTGCCTGTTTAGTGTGTATGATAATGCCTGATTTATTATGCATTATAGTGCCTGATTTATTATGTATGATAATGCCTGATTTATTATGTATGAAAGTGCCTGATTTATTATGTATGATAGTGCCTGATTTATTATGTATGATAATGCCTGATTTAATATGTATGAATGTGCCTGATTTATTATGTATGATAATGCCTGATTTATTATGTATGATAGTGCCTGATTTATTATGTATGATAATGCCTGATTTAATATGTATGATAGTGCCTGATTTATTATGTATGATAATGCCTGATTTATTATGTATGATAGTGCCTGATTTATTATGTATGATAATGCCTGATTTATTATAAATGATAATGCCTGATTTAGTGTGTATGATAATGCCTGATTTATTATATATGATAATACCTGATTTAATATGTATGATAATGCCTGATTTATTATGTATGATAGTGCCTGATTTAGTGTGTATGATAATGCCTGATTTATTATAAATGATAGTGACTGATTTAGTGTGTATGATAATGCCTGATTTATTATATATGATAATGCCTGATTTAATATGTATGATAGTGCCTGATTTATTATGTATGATAATGCCTGATTTAATATGTATGATAATGCCTGATTTATTATGTATGATAATGCCTGATTTATTATGTATGATAGTGCCTGATTTAGTGTGTATGATAATGCCTGATTTATTATAAATGATAGTGACTGATTTAGTGTGTATGATAATGCCTGATTTATTATATATGATAATGCCTGATTTAATATGTATGATAATGCCTGATTTATTATGTATGATAGTGCCTGATTTAGTGTGTATGATAATGCCTGATTTATTATAAATGATAGTGACTGATTTAGTGTGTATGATAATGCCTGATTTATTATATATGATAATGCCTGATTTAATATGTATGATAATGCCTGATTTATTATGTATGATAATGCCTGATTTATTATGTATGATAATACCTGATTTATTATGTATGATAATGCCTGATTTATTATGTATGATAATGCCTGATTTATTATGTATGATAATGCCTGATTTATTATGTCTGATAGTGCCTGATTTATTATGTATGATAATGCCTGATTTATTATGTATAATAATGCCTGATTTATTATGTATGATAATACCTGATTTATTATGTATGATAATGCCTGATTTATTATGTATGATAATGCCTGATTTATTATGTATGATAATGCCTGATTTATTATGTATGATAATGCATGATTTATTATGTATGATAGTGCCTGATTTAGTGTGTATGATAATGCCTTATTTATTATAAATGATAGTGACTGATTTAGTGTGTATGATAATGCTTGATTTATTATATATGATAATGCCTGATTTAATATGTATGATAATGCCTGATTTATTATGTATAATAATGCCTGATTTATTATGTATGATAATGCCTGATTTATTATGTATGATAGTACCTGATTTATTATGTATGATAATGCCTGATTTATTATGTATGATAATGCCTGATTTAATGTGTATGATAGTGCCTGATTTATTATGTATGATAATACCTGATTTATTATGTATGATAATGCCTAATTTATTATGTATGATAATGCCTGATTTATTATGTATGATAGTGCCTGATTTAGTGTGTATGATAATGCCTGATTTATTATAAATGATAGTGACTGATTTAGTGTGTGTAATAATGCATGATTTATTATATAAGATAATGCCTGATTTAATATGTATGATAATGCCTGATTTATTATATATGATAATGCCTGATTTAATATGTATGATAGTGCCTGATTTATTATGTATGATAATGCCTGATTTAATATGTATGATAATGCTTGATTTATTATGTATGATAGTGCCTAATTTGGTGTGTATGATAATGCCTGATTTATTATAAATGATAATGCCTGGTTTAATATGTATGATAATGCCTGATGTATTATGTATGGTAATGCCTGATTTGGTGTGTATGATAATGCCTGATTTATTATATATGATAATGCCTGATTTAATATGTATGATAATGCCTGATTTAGTTGGTATGATAATGCCTGATTTATTATGTATGATAATGCCTGATTTAGTGTGTATGATAATGCCTGATTTATTATGTATGATAGTGCCTGATTTATTATATATGATAGTGCCTGATTTATTATGTATGATAATGCCTGATTTACTATGTATGATAATGCCTGATTTATTATGTATGATAATTCCTGATTTATTATGTATGATAATGCCTGATTTATTATGTATGATAGTGCCTGATTTATTATGTATGATAATGCCTGAATTATTATGTATGATAATGCCTGTTTTATTATATATGATAATGCCTGATGTAATATGTATGATAATGCCTGATTTAGTGTGTATGATAATGCCTGATTTATTATGTATGATAATGACTGATTTATTATATATGATAATGCCTGATTCATTATATATGATAATGCCTGATTTAATATGTATGATAATGCCTGATTTATTATGTATGATAATGCCTGATTTATTATGTATGATAGTGCCTGATTTAGTGTGTATGATAATGCCTGATTTAATATATATGATAATGCCTGATTTAGTGTGTATGATAGTGCCTGATTTAGTGTGTATGATAATGCCTGATTTATTATAAATGATAGTGACTGATTTAGTGTGTATGATAATGCCTGATTTATTATATATGATAATGCCTGATTTAATATGTATGATAATGCCTGATTTATTATGTATGATAATACCTGATTTATTATGTATGATAATGCCTGATTTATTATGTATGATAATGCCTGATTTATTATGTATGATAATGCCTGATTTATTATGTATGATAATGCCTGATTTATTATATATTATAGTGCCTGATTTATTATGTATGATAATGCCTGATTTATTATGTATGATAATGCCTGATTTAATATGTATGATAATGCCTGATTTATTATGTATGATAATACCTGATTTATTATGTATGATAATGCCTGATATATTATGTATGATAATGCCTGATTTATTATATATGATAATGCCTGATTTATTATGTATGATAATGCCTGATTTATTATGTCTGATAGTGCCTGATTTATTATGTATGATAATACCTGATTTATTATGTATGATAATGTCTGATTTATTATGTATGATAGTGCCTGATTTATTATGTATGATAATGCCTGATTTATTGTGTATGATAATAGCTTATTTGGTGTGTATGATAATGCCTGATTTTTTATGTATGATAGTGCCTGATTTATTATGTATGATAATGCCTGATTTAGTGTATATGATAATGCCTGATTTATTATATATGATAGTCACTGATTTAGTGTGTATGATAATGCCTGATTTATTATATATGATAATGCCTGATTTAATATGTATGATATTGACTGATTTATTATGTATGATAATGCCTGAATTATTATGTATGATAATGCCTGTTTTATTATATATGATAATGCCTGATTTAATATGTATGATAATGCCTGATTTAGTGTGTATGATAATGACTGATTTATTATGTATGATAATGACTGATTTATTATATATGATAATGCCTGATTCATTATATATGATAATGCCTGATTTAATATGTATGATAATGCCTGATTTATTATGTATGATAATGCCTGATTTATTATGTATGATAGTGCCTGATTTAGTGTGTATGATAATGCCTGATTTATTATATAAGATAGTGACTGATTTAGTGTGTATGATAATGCCTGATTTATTATATATGATAATGCCTGATTTAATATGTATGATAGTGCCTGATTTATTATGTATGATAATGCCTGATTTATTATGTATGATAATGCCTGATTTAGTGTGTATGATAGTGCCTGATTTATTATGTATGATAATGCCTGATTTATTATGTATGATACTGCCTGATTTATTATGTATGATAATGCCTGATTTATTATGTATGATAATAGCTGATTTAGTGTGTATGGTAATGCCTGATTTATTATGTATGATAGTGCCTGATTTATTATATATGATAATGCCTGATCTAGTGTGTATGATAATGCCTGATTTATTATATATGATAGTGACTGATTTAGTGTGTATGATAATGCCTGATTTATTATATATGATAATGCCTGATTTAATATGTATGATAGTGACTGATTTATTATGTATGATAATGCCTGATTTAATATGTATGATAATGCCTGATTTATTATGTATGATAGTGCCTGATTTGGTGTGTATGATAATGCCTGATTTATTATAAATGATAATGCCTGATTTAATATGTAAGATAATGCTTGATTTATTATGTATGATAATGCCTGATTTATTAGGTATGATAATGCCTGATTTATTATGTATGATAGTTCCTGATTTATTATGTATGATAATGCCTGATTTATTATGTATGATAATGCCTGATTTAGTGTGTATGATAGTGCCTGATTTATTATGTATGATAATGCCTGATTTATTATGTATGATAATGCCTGATTTATTATGTATGATAGTGCCTGATTTATTATGTATGATAGTACCTGATTTAGTGTGTATGATAGTGCCTGATTTATTATAAATGATAGTGACTGATTTATTGTGTATGATAATGCCTGATTTATTATGTATGATAGTGCCTGATTTATTATGTATGATAGTACCTGATTTATTATAAATGATAGTGACTGATTTAGTGTGTATGATAATGCCTGATTTATTATGTATGATAATGCCTGATTTAATATATATGATAATACCTGATTTAGTGTGTATGATAATGCCTGATTTATTATATATGATAATACCTGATTTAATATGTATGATAATGCCTGATTTAGTGTGTATGATAATGCCTGATTTATTATGTATGATAATGCCTGATTTAGTGTGTATGATAGTGCCTGATTTAGTGTGTATGATAGTGCCTGATTTATTATGTATGATAGTACCTGATTTATTATAAATGATAGTGACTGATTTATTATGTATGATAATACCTTATTTATTATGTATGATAATGCCTGATTTATTATATATGATAATGCCTGATTTAATATGTATGATAATGCCTGATTTATTATGTATGATAATACCTGATTTATTATGTATGATAATGCCTGATTTATTATGTATGATCATGCCTGATTTATTATGTCTGATAGTGCCTGATTTATTATGTATGATAATGCCTGATTTATTATGTATGATAGTGCCTGATTTATTATAAATGATAGTGACTGATTTATTATGTATGATAATGCCTGATTTATTATGTATGATAATGCCTGATTTATTATATATGATAATGCCTGATTTAATATGTATGATAATGCCTGATTTATTATGTATGATAATGCCTGATTTATTATGTATGATAATAGCTGATTTAGTGTGTATGATAGTGCCTGGTTTATTATGTATGATAATGCCTGATTTATTATGTATGATAGTGACTGATTTATTATGTATGATAATGCCTGATTTATTATGTATGATAGTGCCTGATATATTATGTATGATAATGCCTGATTTATTATGTATGATAATAGCTGATTTAGTGTGTATGATAGTGCCTGATTTATTATGTATGATAGTGACTGATTTATTATGTATGATAATGCCTGATTTATTATGTATGATAGTGCCTGATATATTATGTATGATAATGCCTGATTTATTATGTATGATAATAGCTGATTTAGTGTGTATGATAGTGCCTGATTTATTATGTATGATAATGCATGATTTATTATGTATGATAATGCCTGATTTATTATGTATGATAGTGCCTGATTTATTATGTATGATAGTGCCTGATTTATTATGTATGATAGTACCTGATTTATTATAAATGATAGTGACTGATTTAGTGTGTATGATAATGCCTGATTTATTATGTATGATAATAGCTGATTTAGTGTGTATGATAGTGCCTGATTTATTATGTATGATAATGCCTGATTTATTATGTATGATAATGCCTGATTTATTATGTATGATAGTGCCTGATTTAGTGTGTATGATAATGCCTGATTTATTATGTATGCTAATGACTGATTTAATATATATGATAATGCCTGATTTATTATGTATGATAGTGCCTGATTTAGTGTGTATGATAATGCCTGATTTATTATGTATGATAGTGCCTGATTTAGTGTGTATGATAGTGCCTGATTTATTATGTATGATAATGCCTGATTTAATATATATGATAATGCCTGATTTATTATGTATGATAGTGCCTGATTTAGTGTGTATGATAATGCCTGATTTATTATAAATGATAGTGACTGATTTAGTGTGTATGATAATGCCTGATTTATTATATATGATAATGCCTGATTTAATATGTATGATAATGCCTGATTTATTATGTATGATAATACCTGATTTATTATGTATGATAATGCCTGATTTATTATGTATGATAATGCCTGATTTATTATGTATGATAATGCCTGATTTATTATGTATGATAATGCCTGATTTATTATATATTATAGTGCCTGATTTATTATGTATGATAATGCCTGATTTATTATGTATGATAATGCCTGATTTAATATGTATGATAATGCCTGATTTATTATGTATGATAATACCTGATTTATTATGTATGATAATGCCTGATATATTATGTATGATAATGCCTGATTTATTATATATGATAATACCTGATTTATTATGTATGATAATGCCTGATTTATTATGTCTGATAGTGCCTGATTTATTATGTATGATAATACCTGATTTATTATGTATGATAATGTCTGATTTATTATGTATGATAGTGCCTGATTTATTATGTATGATAATGCCTGATTTATTGTGTATGATAATAGCTTATTTGGTGTGTATGATAATGCCTGATTTTTTATGTATGATAGTGCCTGATTTATTATGTATGATAATGCCTGATTTAGTGTATATGATAATGCCTGATTTATTATATATGATAGTCACTGATTTAGTGTGTATGATAATGCCTGATTTATTATATATGATAATGCCTGATTTAATATGTATGATATTGACTGATTTATTATGTATGATAATGCCTGATTTAATATGTATGATAATGCCTGATTTATTATGTATGATAGTGCCTAATTTGGTGTGTATGATAATGCCTGATTTATTATGTATGATAATGCCTGATTTAGTGTATATGATAATGCCTGATTTATTATAAATGATAATGCCTGATTTATTATGTATGATAATGCCTGATTTAGTGTGTATGATAGTGCCTGATTTATTATGTATGATAATGCCTGATTTATTATGTATGATAATGCCTGATTTATTATGTATGATAATGCCTGATTTATTATGTATGATAATGCCTGATTTATTATGTATGATAGTGCCTGATTTATTATGTATGATAATGCCTGATTTATTATGTATGATAATAGCTTATTTGGTGTGTATGATAATGCCTGATTTTTTATGTATGATAGTGCCTGATTTATTATGTATGATAATGCCTGATTTAGTGTATATGATAATGCCTGATTTATTATGTATGCTAATGCCTGATTTAATATATATGATAATGCCTGATTTAGTGTGTATGATAATGCCTGATTTATTATATATGATAATGCCTGATTTAATATGTATGATAATGCCTGATTTAGTGTGTATGATAATGCCTGATTTATTATGTATGATAATGCCTGATTTAGTGTGTATGATAATGCCTGATTTATTATGTATGATAATGCCTGATTTATTATAAATGATAGTGACTGATTTATTATGTATGATAATGCCTGATTTATTATATATGGTAATGCCTGATTTAATATGTATGATAATGCCTGATTTATTGTGTATGATAATGCCTGATTTGTTATGTATGATAATGCCTGATTTAGTGTGTATGATAATGCCTGATTTATTATGTATGATAATGCCTGATTTATTATGTATGATAGTGCCTGATTTAGTGTGTATGATAGTGCCTGATTTATTATGTATGATAATGCCTGATATAATATATATGATAATGCCTGATTTATTATGTATGATAGTGCCTGATTTAGTGTGTATGATAATGCCTGATCTATTATAAATGATAGTGACTGATTTAGTGTGTATGATAATGCCTGATTTATTATGTATTATAGTGCCTGATTTATTATGTATGATAATGCCTGATTTATTATGTATGATAATGCCTGATTTAATATGTATGATAATGCCTGATTTATTATGTATGATAATACCTGATTTATTATGTATGATAATGCCTGATTTATTATATATGATAATGCCTGATTTATTATGTATGATAATGCCTGATTTATTATGTCTGATAGTGCCTGATTTATTATGTATGATAATACCTGATTTATTATGTATGATAATGCCTGATTTATTATGTATGATAGTGCCTGATTTATTATGTATGATAATGCCTGATTTATTATGTATGATAATAGCTTATTTGGTGTGTATGATAATGCCTGATTTTTTATGTATGATAGTGCCTGATTTATTATGTATGATAATGCCTGATTTAGTGTATATGATAATGCCTGATTTATTATATATGATAGTGACTGATTTAGTGTGTATGATAATGCCTGATTTATTATGTATGATAATGCCTGATTTAATATGTATGATAATGCCTGATTTATTATGTATGATAGTGCCTAATTTGGTGTGTATGATAATGCCTGATTTATTATAAATGATAATGCCTGATTTAATATGTATTATAATGCCTGATTTATTATGTATGATAATGCCTGATTTAATATATATGATAATGCCTGATTTATTATGTATGATAGTGCCTGATTTAGTGTGTATGATAATGCCTGATTTATTATGTATGATAATGCCTGATTTATTATGTATGATAATGCCTGATTTATTATGTATGATAATGCCTGATTTATTATGTATGATAATGCCTGATTTATTATGTATGATAGTGCCTGATTTATTATGTATGATAATGCCTGATTTATTATGTATGATAATAGCTTATTTGGTGTGTATGATAATGCCTGATTTTTTATGTATGATAGTGCCTGATTTATTATGTATGATAATGCCTGATTTATTATGTATGATAATGCCTGATTTATTATGTATGATAGTGCCTGATTTATTATGTATGATAATGCCTGATTTATTATGTATGATAATAGCTTATTTGGTGTGTATGATAATGTCTGATTTATTATTTATGATAGTGCCTGATTTGGTGTGTATGATAATGCCTGATTTATTATGTATGTTAATGCCTGATTTATTATGTATGATAATGCCTGATTTATTATGTATGATAATGCCTGATTTATTATGTATGATAATGCTTGATTTAGTGTGTATGATAATGCCTGATTTATTATAAATGATAATGCCTGATTTATTATGTATGATAATGCCTGATTTATTATGTATGATAGTGCCTGATTTATTATGTATGATAATGCCTGATTTATTATGTATGATAATAGCTTATTTGGTGTGTATGATAATGCCTGATTTTTTATGTATGATAGTGCCTGATTTATTATGTATGATAATGCCTGATTTATTATATATGATAATGCCTGATTTAATATGTATGATATTGACTGATTTATTATGTATGATAATGCCTGATTTAATATGTATGATAATGCCTGATTTATTATGTATGATAATGCCTGATTTGGTGTGTATGATAATGCCTGATTTATTATAAATGATAGTGACTGATTTAGTGTGTATGATAATGCCTGATTTATTATGTATGATAATGCCTGATTTATTATAAATGATAGTGACTGATTTATTATGTATGATAATGCCTGATTTATTATGTATGATAATGCCTGATTTATTATATATGATAATGCCTGATTTAATATGTATGATAATGCCTGATTTAGTGTGTATGATAATGCCTGATTTATTATGTATGATAATGCCTGATTTAGTGTGTATGATAATGCCTGATTTATTATGTATGATAATGCCTGATTTATTATAAATGATAGTGACTGATTTAGTTTGTATGATAATGCCTGATTTATTATATAGGATAATGCCTGATTTAATATGTATGATAATGCCTGATTTATTATGTATGATAATGCCTGATTTATTATGTATGATAATGCCTGATTTAATATGTATGATAATGCCTGATTTATTATGTATGATAATACCTGATTTATTATGTATGATAATGCCTGATATATTATGTATGATAATGCCTGATTTATTATATATGATAATGCCTGATTTATTATGTATGATAATGCCTGATTTATTATGTCTGATAGTGCCTGATTTATTATGTATGATAATACCTGATTTATTATGTATGATAATGCCTGATTTATTATGTATGATAGTGCCTGATTTATTATGTATGATAATGCCTGATTTATTATGTATGATAATAGCTTATTTGGTGTGTATGATAATGCCTGATTTTTTATGTATGATAGTGCCTGATTTATTATGTATGATAATGCCTGATTTAGTGTGTATGATAATGCCTGATTTATTATAAATGATAATGCCTGATTTATTATGTATGATAATGCCTGATTTAGTGTGTATGATAGTGCCTGATTTATTATGTATGATAATGCCTGATTTATTATGTATGATAATGCCTGATTTATTATGTATGATAATGCCTGATTTATTATGTATGATAATGCCTGATTTATTATGTATGATAGTGCCTGATTTATTATGTATGATAATGCCTGATTTATTATGTATGATAATAGCTTATTTGGTGTGTATGATAATGCCTGATTTTTTATGTATGATAGTGCCTGATTTATTATGTATGATAATGCCTGATTTAGTGTATATGATAATACCTGATTTATTATATATGATAGTGACTGATTTAGTGTGTATGATAATACCTGATTTATTATATATGATAATGCCTGATTTAATATGTATGATATTGACTGATTTATTATGTATGATAATGCCTGATTTAATATGTATGATAATGCCTGATATATTATAAATGATAATGCCTGATTTATTATGTATGATAATGCCTGATTTGGTGTGTATGATAATGCCTGATTTATTATAAATCATAGTGACTGATTTAGTGTGTATGATAATGCCTGATTTATTATGTATGATAATGCCTGATTTATTATAAATGATAGTGACTGATTTATTATGTATGATAATGCCTGATTTATTATGTATGATAATGCCTGATTTATTATATATGATAATGCCTGATTTAATAGGTATGATAATGCCTGATTTAGTGTGTATGATAATGCCTGATTTATTATGTATGATAATGCCTGATTTAGTGTGTATGATAATGCCTGATTTAATATGTATGATAATGCCTGATTTATTATAAATGATAGTGACTGATTTAGTTTGTATGATAATGCCTGATTTATTATATAGGATAATGCCTGATTTAATATGTATGATAATGCCTGATTTAATATGTATGATAATGCCTGATTTATTATGTATGATAATACCTGATTTATTATGTATGATAATGCCTGATTTATTATGTATGATAATGCCTGATATATTATGTATGATAATGCCTGATTTATTATATATGATAATGCCTGATTTATTATGTATGATAGTGCCTGATTTAGTGTGTATGATAATGCCTGATTTTTTATAAATGATAGTGACTGATTTAGTGTGTGTGATAATGCCTGATTTATTATATATGATAATGCCTGATTTAATATGTATGTAATGCCTGATTTATTATGTATGATAATGCCTGATTTATTATGTATGATAATGCCTGATTTATTATGTATTATAGTGCCTGATTTATTATGTATGATAATGCCTGATTTATTATGTATGATAATGCCTGATTTAATATGTATGATAATGCCTGATTTATTATGTATGATAATACCTGATTTATTATGTATGATAATGCCTGATATATTATGTATGATAATGCCTGATTTATTATATATGATAATGCCTGATTTATTATGTATGATAATGCCTGATTTATTATGTCTGATAGTGCCTGATTTATTATGTATGATAGTGCCTGATTTATTATGTATGATAATGCCTGATTTAGTGTGTATGATAATGCCTGATTTATTATGTATGATAATGCCTGATTTAGTGTGTATGATAATGCCTGATTTATTATGTATGATAATGCCTGATTTATTATGTATGATAATGCCTGATTTATTATGTATGATAATGCCTGATTTATTATGTATGATAATGCCTGATTTATTATGTATGATAGTTCCTGATTTATTATGTATGATAATGCCTTATTTATTATGTATGATAATAGCTTATTTGGTGTGTATGATAATGCCTGGTTTTTTATGTATGATAGTGCCTGATTTATTATGTATGATAATGCCTGATTTAGTGTATATGATAATGCCTGATTTATTATATATGATAATGCCTGATTTAATATGTATGATATTGACTGATTTATTATGTATTATAATGCCTGATTTATTATGTATGATAATGCCTGATTTATTATGTATGATAATGCCTAATTTGGTGTGTATGATAATGCCTGATTTATTATAAATGATAGTGACTGATTTAGTGTATATGATAATGCCTGATTTATTATGTATGATAATGCCTGATTTATTATAAATGATAGTGCCTGATTTATTATGTATGATAATGCCTGATTTATTATGTATGATAATGCCTAATTTGGTGTGTATGATAATGCCTGATTTATTATAAATCATAGTGACTGATTTAGTGTGTATGATAATGCCTGATTTATTATGTATGATAATGCCTGATTTATTATAAATGATAGTGACTGATTTATTATGTATGATAATGCCTGATTTATTATGTATGATAATGCCTGATTTATTATATATGATAATGCCTGATTTAATAGGTATGATAATGCCTGATTTAGTGTGTATGATAATGCCTGATTTATTATGTATGATAATGCCTGATTTAGTGTGTATGATAATGCCTGATTTATTATGTATGATAATGCCTGATTTATTATAAATGATAGTGACTGATTTAGTTTGTATGATAATGCCTGATTTATTATATAGGATAATGCCTGATTTAATATGTATGATAATGCCTGATTTAATATGTATGATAATGCCTGATTTATTATGTATGATAATACCTGATTTATTATGTATGATAATGCCTGATTTATTATGTATGATAATGCCTGATATATTATGTATGATAATGCCTGATTTATTATATATGATAATGCCTGATTTATTATGTATGATAGTGCCTGATTTAGTGTGTATGATAATGCCTGATTTTTTATAAATGATAGTGACTGATTTAGTGTGTGTGATAATGCCTGATTTATTATATATGATAATGCCTGATTTAATATGTATGTAATGCCTGATTTATTATGTATGATAATGCCTGATTTATTATGTATGATAATGCCTGATTTATTATGTATTATAGTGCCTGATTTATTATGTATGATAATGCCTGATTTATTATGTATGATAATGCCTGATTTAATATGTATGATAATGCCTGATTTATTATGTATGATAATACCTGATTTATTATGTATGATAATGCCTGATATATTATGTATGATAATGCCTGATTTATTATATATGATAATGCCTGATTTATTATGTATGATAATGCCTGATTTATTATGTCTGATAGTGCCTGATTTATTATGTATGATAGTGCCTGATTTATTATGTATGATAATGCCTGATTTAGTGTGTATGATAATGCCTGATTTATTATGTATGATAATGCCTGATTTAGTGTGTATGATAATGCCTGATTTATTATGTATGATAATGCCTGATTTATTATGTATGATAATGCCTGATTTATTATGTATGATAATGCCTGATTTATTATGTATGATAATGCCTGATTTATTATGTATGATAGTTCCTGATTTATTATGTATGATAATGCCTTATTTATTATGTATGATAATAGCTTATTTGGTGTGTATGATAATGCCTGGTTTTTTATGTATGATAGTGCCTGATTTATTATGTATGATAATGCCTGATTTAGTGTATATGATAATGCCTGATTTATTATATATGATAATGCCTGATTTAATATGTATGATATTGACTGATTTATTATGTATTATAATGCCTGATTTATTATGTATGATAATGCCTGATTTATTATGTATGATAATGCCTAATTTGGTGTGTATGATAATGCCTGATTTATTATAAATGATAGTGACTGATTTAGTGTATATGATAATGCCTGATTTATTATGTATGATAATGCCTGATTTATTATAAATGATAGTGCCTGATTTATTATGTATGATAATGCCTGATTTATTATGTATGATAATGCCTAATTTGGTGTGTATGATAATGCCTGATTTATTATAAATGATAATGCCTGATTTAATATGTGTGATAATGCCTGATTTATTATGTATGATAATGCCTGATTTATTATATATGATAATGCCTGATTTAATATGTATGATAATGCCTGATTTATTATGTATGATAATACCTGATTTATTATGTATGATAATGCCTGATTTATTATGTATGATAATGCCTGATTTATTATGTATGATAATGCCTGATTTAGTGTGTATGATAATGCCTGATTTTTTATAAATGATAGTGACTGATTTAGTGTGTGTGATAATGCCAGATTTATTATATATGATAATGCCTGATTTAATATGTATGTAATGCCTGATTTATTATGTATGATAATGCCTGATTTATTATGTATGATAATGCCTGATTTATTATCTATTATAGTGCCTGATTTATTATGTATGATAATGCCTGATTTATTATGTATGATAATGCCTGATTTAATATGTATGATAATGCCTGATTTATTATGTATGATAATACCTGATTTATTATGTATGATAATGCCTGATATATTATGTATGATAATGCCTGATTTATTATATATGATAATGCCTGATTTATTATGTATGATAATGCCTGATTTATTATGTCTGATAGTGCCTGATTTATTATGTATGATAATGCCTGATTTATTATGTATGATAATGCCTGATTTAGTGTGTATGATAATGCCTGATTTATTATGTATGATAATGCCTGATTTATTATGTATTATAATGCCTGATTTATTATGTATGATAATGCCTGATTTATTATGTATGATAATGCCTGATTTATTATGTATGATAGTTCCTGATTTATTATGTATGATAATGCCTGATTTATTATGTATGACAATAGCTTATTTGGTGTATATGATAATGCCTGATTTATTATATATGATAGTGACTGATTTAGTGTGTATGATAATGCCTGATTTATTATATATGATAATGCCTGATTTAATATGTATGATATTGACTGATTTATTATGTATGATAATGCCTGATTTAATATGTATGATAATGCCTGATTTATTATGTATGATAATGCCTGATTTGGTGTGTATGATAATGCCTGATTTATTATAAATGATAGTGACTGATTTAGTGTGTATGATAATGCCTGATTTATTATGTATGATAATGCCTGATTTATTATAAATGATAGTGACTGATTTATTATGTATGATAATGCCTGATTTATTATGTATGATAATGCCAGATTTATTATATATGATAATGCCTGATTTAATATGTATGATAATGCCTGATTTAGTGTGTATGATAATGCCTGATTTATTATGTATGATAATGCCTGATTTAGTGTGTATGATAATGCCTGATTTATTATGTATGATAATGCCTGATTTATTATAAATGATAGTGACTGATTTAGTTTGTATGATAATGCCTGATTTATTATATAGGATAATGCCTGATTTATTATGTATGATAATGCCTGATTTAGTGTGTATGATAGTGCCTGATTTATTATGTATGATAATGCCTGATTTATTATGTATGATAATAGCTGATTTGGTGTGTATGATAATGCCTGATTTTTTATGTATGATAATGCCTGATTTATTATGTATGATAATGCCTGATTTAGTGTGTATGATAGTGCCTGATTTAGTGTGTATGATAATGCCTGATTTATTATGTATGATAATGCCTGATTTAATATGTATGATAATACCTGATTTATTATGTATGATAATGCCTGATTTAGTGTGTATGATAATGCCTGATTTATTATATATGATAATGCCTGATTTAATATGTATGATAATGCCTGATTTATTATGTATGATAATGCCTGATTTGGTGTGTATGATAGTGCCTGATTTATTATAAATGATAGTGACTGATTTAATATGTATGATAATGCCTGATTTATTATGTATGATAATGCCTGATTTAGTGTGTATGATAATGCCTGATTTATTATATATGATAATGCCTGATTTAATATGTATGATAATGCCTGATTTATTATGTATGATAATGCCTGATTTATTATGTATGATAGTGCCTGATTTATTATGTATGATAATGCCTGATTCAATATGTATGATAATGCCTGATTTATTATGTATGATAATGCCTGATTTATTATGTATGATAGTGCCTGATTTATTATGTATGATAATGACTAATTTATTATAAATGATAATGCCTGATTTATTATGTATGATAATGCCTGATTTATTATGTATGATAATGCCTGATTTATTATATATGATAATGCCTGATTTAATATGTATGATAATGCCTGATTTATTATGTATGATAATGCCTGATTTAGTGTGTATGATAATGCCTGATTTATTATATATGATAATGCCTGATTTAATATGTATGATAATGCCTGATTTATTATGTATGATAATGCCTGATTTATTATGTATGATAGTGCCTGATTTATTATGTATGATAATGCCTGATTTATTATGTATGATAATGCCTGATTTAGTGTGTATGATAGTGCCTGATTTATTATGTATGATAATACCTGATTTATTATGTATGATAATGCCTGATTTAGTGTGTATGATAGTGCCTGATTTATTATGTATGATAATGCCTGATTTATTATATATGATAATGCCTGATTTAATATGTATGATAATGCCTGATTTATTATGTATGATAATGCCTGATTTATTATGTATGATAGTGCCTGATTTATTATGTATGATAATGCCTGATTTATTATGTATGATAATGCCTAATTTAGTGTGTATGATAGTGCCTGATTTATTATGTATGATAATACCTGATTTATTATGTATGATAATGCCTGATTTAGTGTGTATGATAGTGCCTGATTTATTATGTATGATAATACCTGATTTATTATGTATGATAATGCCTGATTTAGTGTGTATGATAGTGCCTGATTTATTATGTATGATAATACCTGATTTATTATGTATGATAATGCCTGATTTAGTGTGTATGATGGTGCCTGATTTATTATGTATGATAATGCCTGATTTATTATGTATGATAGTGCCTAATTTGGTGTGTATGATAATGCCTGATTTATTATAAATGATAATGCCTGATTTAATATGTATGATAATGCCTGATTTATTATAAATGATAATGCCTGATTTATTATGTATGATAATGCCTGATTTGGTGTGTATGATAATGCCTGATATATTATAAATGATAGTGACTGATTTAGTGTGTATGATAATGCCTGATTTATTATATATGATAATGCCTGATTTAATATGTATGATAATGCCTGATTTAGTGTGTATAATAATGCCTGATTTATTATATATGATAATGCCTGATTTAATATGTATGATAATGCCTGATTTATTATGTATGATAATGCCTGATTTATTATGTATGATAGTGCCTGATTTATTATGTATGATAATGCCTGATTCAATATGTATGATAATGCCTGATTTATTATGTATGATAATGCCTGATTTATTATGTATGATAGTGCCTGATTTATTATGTATGGTAATGACTGATTTATTATAAATGATAATGCCTGATTTATTATGTATGATAATGCCTGATTTATTATGTATGATAATGCCTGATTTATTATATATGATAATGCCTGATTTAATATGTATGATAATGCCTGATTTAGTGTGTATGATAATGCCTGATTTATTATGTATGATAATGCCTGATTTAGTGTGTATGATAATGCCTGATTTATTATGTATGATAATGCCTGATTTATTATAAATGATAGTGACTGATTTAGTATGTATGATAATGCCTGATTTATTATATATGATAATGCCTGATTTAATATGTATGATAATGCCTGATTTATTATATATGATAATGCCTGATTTATTATGTATGATAGTGCCTGATTTATTATGTATGATAATGCCTGATTTATTATGTATGATAATGCCTGATTTAGTGTGTATGATAGTGCCTGATTTATTATGTATGATAATACCTGATTTATTATGTATGATAATGCCTGATTTAGTGTGTATGATAGTGCCTGATTTATTATGTATGATAATGCCTAATTTATTATGTATGATAATGCCTGATTTAGTGTGTATGATAGTGCCTTATTTATTATGTATGATAATACCTGATTTATTATGTATGATAATGCCTGATTTATTATGTATGATAATGCCTGATTTATTATGTATGATAATGCCTGATTTATTATGTATGATAGTGCCTGATTTATTATGTATGATAATACCTGATTTATTATGTATGATAATGCCTGATTTATTATGTATGATAATGCCTGATTTATTATGTATGATAATACCTGATTTATTATGTATGATAATGCCTGATTTATTATGTATGATAATACCTGATTTATTATGTATGATAATGCCTGATTTATTATGTATGATAATGCCTGATTTATTATGTATGATAATGCCTGATTTATTATGTATGATAGTGCCTGATTTAGTGTGTATGATAATGCCTGATTTATTATAAATGATAGTGACTGATTTAGTGTGTGTGATAATGCCTGATTTATTATATATGATAATGCTTGATTTAATATGTATGATAATTCCTGATTTATTATGTATGATAATGCCTGATTTATTATGTATTATAGTGCCTGATTTATTATGTATGATAATGCTTGATTTATTATGTATGATAATGCCTGATTTATTATATATGATAGTGCCTGATTTAGTGTGTATGATAGTGTCTGATTTAGTGTGTATGATAATGCCTGATTTATTATATAAGATAGTGACTGATTTAGTGTGTATAATAATGCCTGATTTATTATATATGATAATGCCTGATTTAATATGTATGATAGTGCCTGATTTATTATGTATGATAATGCCTGATTTAATATGTATGATAATGCCTGATTTATTATGTATGATAGTGCCTAATTTGGTGTGTATGATAATGCCTGATTTATTATAAATGATAATGCCTGATTTAATATGTATGATAATGCCTGATTTATTATGTATGATAATGCCTGATTTATTATGTATGATAATGCCTGATTTATTATGTATGATAGTGCCTGATTTATTATGTATGATAATGCCTGATTTATTATGTATGATAATGCCTGATTTAGTGTGTATGATAGTGCCTGATTTATTATGTATGATAATGCCTGATTTATTATGTATGATAATGCCTGATTTATTATGTATGATAGTACCTGATTTATTATAAATGATAGTGACTGATTTAGTGTGTATGATAATGCCTGATTTATTATGTATGATAATGCCTGATTTAATATATATGATAATGCCTGATTTAGTGTGTATGATAATGCCTGATTTATTATATATGATAATGCCTGATTTAATATGTATGATAATGCCTGATTTAGTGTGTATGATAATGCCTGATTTATTATGTATGATAATGCCTGATTTAGTGTGTATGATAATGCCTAATTTATTATGTATGATAATGCCTGATTTATTATAAATGATAGTGACTGATTTATTATGTATGATAATGCCTGATTTATTATGTATGATAATGCCTGATTTATTATATATGATAATGCCTGATTTAATATGTATGATAATGCCTGATTTAGTGTGTATGATAATGCCTGATTTATTATATATGATAATGCCTGATTTAATATGTATGATAATGCCTGATTTAGTGTGTATGATAATGCCTGATTTATTATGTATGATAATGCCTGATTTAGTGTATATGATAATGCCTGATTTATTATATATGATAATGCCTGATTTAATATGTATGATAATGCCTGATTTATTATGTATGATAATGCCTGATTTATTATGTATGATAGTGCCTGATTTAGTGTGTATGATAATGCCTGATTTATTATAAATGATAGTGACTGATTTAGTGTGTATGATAATGCCTGATTTATTATATATGATAATGCCTGATTTATTATGTATGATAATGCCTGATTTATTATGTATGATAGTGCCTGATTTATTATGTATGATAATGCCTGATTTATTATGTATGATAATGCCTGATTTAGTGTGTATGATAGTGCCTGATTTATTATAAATGATAATGACTGATTTATTATGTATGATAATGCCTGATTTATTATAAATGATAGTGACTGATTTAGTGTGTGTGATAATGCCTGATTTATTATATATGATAATGCTTGATTTAATATGTATGATAATGCCTGATTTATTATGTATGATAATGCCTGATTTATTATGTATGATAATGCCTGATTTATTATGTATGATAGTGCCTGATTTAGTGTGTATGATAATGTCTGATTTATTATATAAGATAGTGACTGATTTAGTGTGTATGATAATGCCTGATTTATTATATATGATAATGCCTGATTTAATATGTATGATAATGCCTGATTTATTATGTATGATAATGCCTGATTTATTATGTATGATAATGCCTGATTTATTATGTATGATAGTGCCTGATTTAGTGTGTATGATAATGCCTGATTTATTATAAATGATAGTGACTGATTTAGTGTGTGTAATAATGCCTGATTTATTATATATGATAATGCTTGATTTAATATGTATGATAATGCCTGATTTATTATGTATGATAATGCCTGATTTATTATGTATTATAGTGCCTGATTTATTATGTATGATAATGCTTGATTTATTATGTATGATAATGCCTGATTTAGTGTGTATGATAGTGTCTGATTTAGTGTGTATGATAATGCCTGATTTATTATATAAGATAGTGACTGATTTAGTGTGTATAATAATGCCTGATTTATTATATATGATAATGCCTGATTTAATATGTATGATAGTGCCTGATTTATTATGTATGATAATGCCTGATTTAATATGTATGATAATGCCTGATTTATTATGTATGATAGTGCCTAATTTGGTGTGTATGATAATGCCTGATTTATTATAAATGATAATGCCTGATTTAATATGTATGATAATGCCTGATTTATTATGTATGATAATGCCTGATTTATTATGTATGATAATGCCTGATTTATTATGTATGATAGTGCCTGATTTATTATGTATGATAATGCCTGATTTATTATGTATGATAATGCCTGATTTAGTGTGTATGATAGTGCCTGATTTATTATGTATGATAATGCCTGATTTATTATGTATGATAATGCCTGATTTATTATGTATGATAGTACCTGATTTATTATAAATGATAGTGACTGATTTAGTGTGTATGATAATGCCTGATTTATTATGTATGATAATGCCTGATTTAATATATATGATAATGCCTGATTTAGTGTGTATGATAATGCCTGATTTATTATATATGATAATGCCTGATTTAATATGTATGATAATGCCTGATTTAGTGTGTATGATAATGCCTGATTTATTATGTATGATAATGCCTGATTTAGTGTGTATGATAATGCCTAATTTATTATGTATGATAATGCCTGATTTATTATAAATGATAGTGACTGATTTATTATGTATGATAATGCCTGATTTATTATGTATGATAATGCCTGATTTATTATATATGATAATGCCTGATTTAATATGTATGATAATGCCTGATTTAGTGTGTATGATAATGCCTGATTTATTATATATGATAATGCCTGATTTAATATGTATGATAATGCCTGATTTAGTGTGTATGATAATGCCTGATTTATTATGTATGATAATGCCTGATTTAGTGTATATGATAATGCCTGATTTATTATATATGATAATGCCTGATTTAATATGTATGATAATGCCTGATTTATTATGTATGATAATGCCTGATTTATTATGTATGATAGTGCCTGATTTAGTGTGTATGATAATGCCTGATTTATTATAAATGATAGTGACTGATTTAGTGTGTATGATAATGCCTGATTTATTATATATGATAATGCCTGATTTATTATGTATGATAATGCCTGATTTATTATGTATGATAGTGCCTGATTTATTATGTATGATAATGCCTGATTTATTATGTATGATAATGCCTGATTTAGTGTGTATGATAGTGCCTGATTTATTATAAATGATAATGACTGATTTATTATGTATGATAATGCCTGATTTATTATAAATGATAGTGACTGATTTAGTGTGTGTGATAATGCCTGATTTATTATATATGATAATGCTTGATTTAATATGTATGATAATGCCTGATTTATTATGTATGATAATGCCTGATTTATTATGTATGATAATGCCTGATTTATTATGTATGATAGTGCCTGATTTAGTGTGTATGATAATGTCTGATTTATTATATAAGATAGTGACTGATTTAGTGTGTATGATAATGCCTGATTTATTATATATGATAATGCCTGATTTAATATGTATGATAGTGCCTGATTTATTATGTATGATAATGCCTGATTTATTATGTATGATAATGCCTGATTTATTATGTATGATAGTGCCTGATTTAGTGTGTATGATAATGTCTGATTTATTATATAAGATAGTGACTGATTTATTATTTATGATAATGCCTGATTTATTATGTATGATAATGCCTGATTTATTATAAATGATAATGCCTGATTTAATATGTATGATAATGCCTGATTTATTATGTATGATAATGCCTGATTTATTATGTATGATAATGCCTGATTTAGTGTGTATGATAGTGCCTGATTTATTATGTATGATAATGCCTGATTTATTATGTATGATAATGCCTGATTTATTATGTATGATAGTACCTGATTTAATATATATGATAATGCCTGATTTAGTGTGTATGATAATGCCTGATTTATTATATATGATAATGCCTGATTTAATATGTATGATAATGCCTGATTTAGTGTGTATGATAATGCCTGATTTATTATGTATGATAATGCCTGATTTAATATATATGATAATGCCTGATTTAATATATATGATAATGCCTGATTTAGTTTGTATGATAATGCCTGATTTATTATATATGATAATGCCTGATTTAATATGTATGATAATGCCTGATTTAGTGTGTATGATAATGCCTAATTTATTATGTATGATAATGCCTGATTTATTATAAATGATAGTGACTGATTTATTATGTATGATAATGCCTGATTTATTATGTATGATAATGCCTGATTTATTATATATGATAATGCCTGATTTAATATGTATGATAATGCCTGATTTAGTGTGTATGATAATGCCTGATTTATTACGTATGATAATGCCTGATTTAGTGTATATGATAATGCCTGATTTATTATATATGATAATGCCTGATTTAATATGTAAGATAGTGCCTGATTTAGTGTGTATGATAATGCCTGATTTATTATAAATGATAGTGACTGATTTAGTGTGTATGATAATGCCTGATTTATTATATATGATAGTGCCTGATTTAGTGTGTATGATAGTTCATGATTTATTATAAATGATAGTGACTGATTTAGTGTGTATAATAATGCCTGATTTAATATGTATGATAATGCCTGATTTATTATGTATGATAATGCCTGATTAATTATATATGATAATGCCTGAATTATTATGTATGATAGTGCCTGATGTAGTGTGTATGATAGTGCCTGATTTATTATATATGATAATGCCTGATTTAATATGTATGATAATGCCTGATTTATTATGTATGATAATGCCTGATTTATTATGTATGATAATGCCTGATTTAATATGTATGATAATGCCTGATTTATTATGTATGATAATGCCTGATTTATTATGTATGATAATGCCTGATTTATTATGTATGATAGTGCCTGATTTATTATGTATGATAATGCCTGATTTATTATGTATGATAATGCCTGATTTAGTGTGTATGATAGTGCCTGATTTATTATGTATGATAGTGCCTGATTTGTTATGTATGATAATGCCTGATTTAGTGTGTATGATAATGCCTAATTTATTATGTATGATAATGCCTGATTTATTATGTATGATAATGCCTGATTTATTATAAATGATAATGCCTGATTTAGTGTGTATGATAATGCCTAATTTATTATGTATGATAATGCCTGATTTATTATAAATGATAATGCCTGATTTATTATATATGATAATGCTTGATTTAATATGTATGATAGTGCCTGATTTATTATGTATGATAATGCCTGATTTAATATGTATGATAATGCCTGATTTAATATGTATGATAGTGCCTGGTTTATTATGTATGATAATGCCTGATTTAATATGTATGATAATGCCTGATTTATTATGTATGATAATGCCTGATTTGGTGTGTATGATAATGCCTGATTTATTATAAATGATAATGCCTGATTTAATATGTATGATAATGCCTGATTTATTATGTATGATAATGCCTGATTTATTATGTATGATAATGCCTGATTTATTATGTATGATAGTGCCTGATTTATTATGTATGATAATGCCTGATTTATTATGTATGATAATGCCTGATTTATTATGTATGATAATGCCTGATTTATTATGTATGATAGTGCCTGATTTATTATGTATGATAATGCCTGATTTATTATGTATGATAATGCCTGATTTAATATGTATGATAGTGCCTGATTTATTATGTATGATAATGCCTAATTTGGTGTGTATGATAATGTCTGATTTATTATATAAGATAGTGACTGATTTAGTGTGTATGATAATGCCTGATTTATTATATATGATAATGCCTGATTTAATATGTATGATAGTGCCTGATTTAATATGTATGATAATGCCTGATTTATTATGTATGATAATGCCTGATTTAATATGTATGATAATGCCTGATTTATTATGTATGATAATGCCTGATTTATTATGTATGATAATGCCTGATTTATTATGTATGATAGTGCCTGATTTATTATGTATGATAATGCCTGATTTATTATGTATGATAATGCCTGATTTAGTGTGTATGATAGTGCCTGATTTATTATGTATGATAATGCCTGATTTATTATGTATGATAATGCCTGATTTATTATGTATGATAGTACCTGATTTAATATATATGATAATGCCTGATTTAGTGTGTATGATAATGCCTGATTTATTATATATGATAATGCCTGATTTAATATGTATGATAATGCCTGATTTAGTGTGTATGATAATGCCTGATTTATTATGTATGATAATGCCCGATTTAATATATATGATAATGCCTGATTTAATATGTATGATAATGCCTGATTTATTATATATGATAATGCCTGATTTAGTGTGTATGATAATGCCTAATTTATTATGTATGATAATGCCTGATTTATTATAAATGATAGTGACTGATTTATTATGTATGATAATGCCTGATTTAGTGTGTATGATAATGCCTGATTTATTATGTATGATAATGCCTGATTTAGTGTGTATGATAATGCCTAATTTATTATGTATGATAATGCCTGATTTATTATAAATGATAGTGACTGATTTATTATGTATGATAATGCCTGCTTTATTGTGTATGATAATGCCTGATTTATTATGTATGATAATGCCTGATTTAGTGTGTATGATAATGCCTAATTTATTATGTATGATAATGCCTGATTTATTATAAATGATAGTGACTGATTTATTATGTATGATAATGCCTGATTTATTATGTATGATAATGCCTGATTTATTATATATGATAATGCCTGATTTAATATGTATGATAATGCCTGATTTAGTGTGTATGATAATGCCTGATTTATTATGTATGATAATGCCTGATTTAGTGTATATGATAATGCCTGATTTATTATATATGATAATGCCTGATTTAATATGTATGATAATGCCTGATTTATTATGTATGATAATGCCTGATTTATTATGTATGATAGTGCCTGATTTAGTGTGTATGATAATGCCTGATTTATTATAAATGATAGTGACTGATTTAGTGTGTATGATAATGCCTGATTTATTATATATGATAGTGCCTGATTTAGTGTGTATGATAGTTCCTGATTTATTATAAATGATAGTGACTGATTTAGTGTGTATGATAATGCCTGATTTATTATAAATGATAGTGACTGATTTATTATGTATGATAATGCCTGATTTATTATGTATGATAATGCCTGATTTATTATATATGATAATGCCTGAATTATTATGTATGATAGTGCCTGATGTAGTGTGTATGATAGTGCCTGATTTATTATATATGATAATGCCTGATTTAATATGTATGATAATGCCTGATTTATTATGTATGATAATGCCTGATTTATTATGTATGATAATGCCTGATTTAATATGTATGATAATGCCTGATTTATTATGTATGATAATGCCTGATTTATTATGTATGATAATGCCTGATTTAATATATATGATAATGCCTGATTTAATATATATGATAATGCCTGATTTAGTGTGTATGATAATGCCTGATTTATTATATATGATAATGCCTGATTTAATATGTATGATAATGCCTGATTTAGTGTGTATGATAATGCCTGATTTATTATGTATGATAATGCTTGATTTATTATAAATGATAGTGACTGATTTATTATGTATGATAATGCCTGATTTATTATGTATGATAATGCCTGATTTAGTGTGTATGATAATGCCTGATTTATTATGTATGATAATGCCTGATTTAGTGTATATGATAATGCCTGATTTATTATATATGATAATGCCTGATTTATTATGTATGATAGTGCCTGATTTATTATGTATGATAATGCCTGATTTATTATGTATGATAATGCCTGATTTAGTGTGTATGATAATGCTTGATTTATTATAAATGATAGTGACTGATTTATTATATATGATAATGCCTGATTTATTATGTATGATAGTGCCTGATTTAGTGTGTATGATAATGCCTGATTTATTATAAATGATAGTGACTTATTTAGTGTGTATAATAATGCCTGATTTAATATGTATGATAATGCCTGATTTATTATGTATGATAATGCCTGATTTATTATGTATGATAGTGACTGATTTAGTGTGTATAATAATGCCTGATTTAATATGTATGATAATGCCTGATTTATTATGTATGATAATGCCTGATTTATTATGTATGATAGTGACTGATTTAGTGTGTATAATAATGCCTGATTTAGTGTGTATAATAATGCCTGATTTATTATGTATGATAATGCCTGATTTAATATGTATGATAATGCCTGATTTATTATGTATGATAATGCCTGATTTATTATGTATGATAATGCCTGATTTATTATATATGATAATGCCTGAATTATTATGTATGATAGTGCCTGATGTAGTGTGTATGATAGTGCCTGATTTATTATAAATGATAATGCCTGATTTATTATGTATGATAATGCCTGATTTGGTGTGTATGATAATGCCTGATTTATTATAAATGATAATGCCTGATTTATTATGTATGATAATGCCTGATTTATTATGTATGATAATGCCTGATTTATTATGTATGATAATTCCTGATTTATTATGTATTATAGTGCCAGATTTATTATGTATGATAATGCCTTATTTATTATGTATGATAATGCCTGATTTAGTGTGTATGATAATGCCTGATTTATTATGTATGATAATGCCTGATTTATTATGCATGATAGTGCCTGATTTATTATGTATGATAATGCCTGATTTATTATGTATGATAATAGCTGATTTGGTGTGTATGATAATGCCTGATTTATTATGTATGATAATGCCTGATTTATTATGTATGATAATGCCTGATTTGGTGTGTATGATAATGCCTGATTTATTATAAATGATAATGCCTGATTTAATATGTATGATAATGCCTAATTTATTATGTATGATAATGCCTTATTTATTATGTATGATAATGCCTGATTTATTATGTATGATAGTGCCTGATTTATTATGTATGATAATGCCTGATTTATTATGTATGATAATGCCTGATTTAATATGTATGATAATGCCTAATTTATTATGTATGATAATGCCTGATTTATTATGTATGATAATGCCTGATTTATTATGTATGATAGTGCCTGATTTATTATGTATGATAATGCCTGATTTATTATGTATGATAATGCCTGATTTATTATGTATGATAGTACCTGATTTATTATAAATGATAGTGACTGATTTAGTGTGTATGATAATGCCTGATTTATTATGTATGATAATGCCTGATTTAATATATATGATAATGCCTGATTTAGTGTGTATGATAATGCCTGATTTATTATATATGATAATGCCTGATTTAATATGTATGATAATGCCTGATTTAGGGTGTATGTTAATGCCTGATTTATTATGTATGATAATGCCTGATTTAGTGTGTATGATAATGCCTAATTTATTATGTATGATAATGCCTGATTTATTATGTATGATAATGCCTGATTTATTATGTATGATAGTACCTGATTTATTATAAATGATAGTGACTGATTTATTATGTATGATAATGCCTGATTTATTATAAATGATAGTGACTGATTTATTATTTATGATAATGCCTGATTTATTATGTATGATAATGCCTGATTTATTATATATGATAATGCCTGATTTAATATGTATGATAATGCCTGATTTAGTGTGTATGATACTGCCTGATTTATTATGTATGGTAATGCCTGATTTAGTGTATATGATAATGCCTAATTTATTATATATGATAATGCCTGATTTAATATGTATGATAATGCCTGATTTATTATGTATGATAATGCCTGATTTATTATGTATGATAGTGCCTGATTTAGTGTGTATGATAATGCCTGATTTATTATAAATGATAGTGACTGATTTAGTGTGTATGATAATGCCTGATTTATTATGTATGATAATGCCTGATTTATTATGTATGATAATGCCTGATTTATTATGTATGATAATGCCTGATTTAATATGTATGATAATGCCTGATTTATTATGTATGATAATGCCTGATTTATTATGTATGATAATGCCTGATTTATTATGTATGATAGTGCCTGATTTAGTGTGTATGATAGTGCCTGATTTATTATGTATGATAGTGCCTGATTTATTATAAATGATAGTGACTGATTTATTATGTATGATAATGCCTGATTTATTATGTATGATAATGCCTGATTTATTATATATGATAATGCCTGATTTAATATGTATGATAATGCCTGATTTATTATGTATGATAGTGCCTGATTTATTATGTATGATAATGCCTGATTTATTATGTATGATAATGCCTGATTTAGTGTATATGATAGTGTCTGATTTATTATAAATGATAGTGACTGATTTATTATGTATGATAATGCCTGATTTATTATGTATGATAATGCCTGATTTATTATATATGATAATGCCTGATTTAATATGTATGATAATGCCTGATTTATTGTGTATGATAATGCCTGATTTATTATAAATGATAATGCCTGATTTATTATAAATGATAGTGACTGATTTAGTGTGTATGATAATGCCTGATTTATTATATATGATAATGCCTGATTTAATATGTATGATAATGCCTGATTTATTATGTATAATAATGCCTGATTTATTATGTATGATAATGCCTGATTTATTATGTATGATAGTGCCTGATTTATTATGTATGATAATGCCTGATTTATTATGTATAATAATGCCTGATTTAGTGTGTATGATAGTGCCTGATTTATTATGTATGATAATACCTGATGTATTATGTATGATAATGCCTGCTTTATTATGTATGATAATGCCTGATTTATTATGTATGATAGTGCCTGATTTAGTGTGTATGATAATGCCTGATTTATTATAAATGATAGTGACTGATTTAGTGTGTGTGATAATGCCTGATTTATTATATATGATAATGCTTGATTTAATATGTATGATAATGCCTGATTTATTATGTATGATAATGCCTGATTTATTATGTATTATAGTGCCTGATTTATTATGTATGATAATGCCTGATTTATTATGTATGATAATGCCTGATTTATTATGTATGATAATGCCTGATTTATTATGTATGATAGTGCCTGATTTAGTGTGTATGATAATGCCTGATTTATTATATAAGATAGTGACTGATTTAGTGTGTATGATAATGCCTGATTTATTATATATGATAATGCCTGATTTAATATGTATGATAGTGCCTGATTTATTATGTATGATAATGCCTGATTTAATATGTATGATAATGCCTGATTTATTATGTATGATAATGCCTGATTTTTTATGTATGATAGTGCCTGATTTATTATGTATGATAATGCCTGATTTAGTGTGTATGATAATGCCTGATTTATTATATATGATAGTGACTGATTTAGTGTGTATGATAATGCCTGATTTATTATGTATGATAGTTCCTGATTTATTATGTATGATAATGCCTGATTTAGTGTGTATGATAGTGCCTGATTTATTATGTATGATAATGCCTGATTTATTATGTATGATAATGCCTGATTAATTATGTATGATAGTGCCTGATTTATTATGTATGATAGTGACTGATTTAGTGTGTATGATAGTGCCTGATTTAGTGTGTATGATAGTGCCTGATTTATTATGTATGATAGTGCCTGATTTAGTGTGTATGATAGTGCCTGATTTATTATAAATGATAGTGACTGATTTAGTGTGTATGATAATTCCTGATTTATTATGTATGATAATGCCTGATTTAATATATATGATAATGCCTGATTTAGTGTGTATGATAATGCCTGATTTATTATATATGATAATGCCTGATTTAATATGTATGATAATGCCTAATTTATTATGTATGATAATGCCTGATTTATTATAAATGATAGTGACTGATTTATTATGTATGATAATGCCTGATTTATTATGTATGATAATGCCTGATTTATTATATATGATAATGCCTGATTTAATATGTATTATAATGCCTGATTTAGTGTGTATGATAATGCCTGATTTATTATGTATGATAATGCCTGATTTAGTGTATATGATAATGCCTGATTTATTATATATGATAATGCCTAATTTAATATGTATGATAATGCCTGATTTATTATGTATGATAATGCCTGATTTAGTGTGTATGATAGTGCCTGATTTATTATGTATGATAATGCCTGATTTATTATGTATGATAATGCCTGATTTATTATGTATGATAGTGCCTGATTTAGTGTGTATGATAGTTCCTGATTTATTATGTATGATAATGCCTGATTTAGTGTGTATGATAGTGCCTGATTTATTATGTATGATAATGCCTGATTTATTATGTATGATAATGCCTGATTTATTATGTATGATAGTGCCTGATTTAGTGTGTATGATAATGCCTGATTTATTATAAATGATGGTGACTGATTTAGTGTGTATGATAATGCCTGATTTATTATATATGATAATACCTGATTTAATATGTATGATAATGCCTGATTTATTATGTATGATAATGCCTGATTTATTATGTATGATAATGCCTGATTTATTATGTATGATAGTGCCTGATTTATTATGTATGATAATGCCTGATTTATTATGTATGATAATGCCTGATTTAGTGTGTATGATAGTGCCTGATTTATTATGTATGATAGTGCCTGATTTATTATGTATGATAATGCCTGATTTATTATGTATGATAATGCCTGATTTATTATGTATGATAGTGCCTGATTTAGTGTGTATGATAATGCCTGATTTATTATATATGATAATGCCTGATTTAATATGTATGATAATGCCTGATTTAGTGTGTATGATAGTGCCTGATTTATTATGTATGATAATGCCTGATTTATTATGTATGATAATGCCTGATTTAATATGTATGATAATGCCTGATTTAGTGTGTATGATAGTGCCTGATTTATTATGTATGATAATGCCTGATTTATTATGTATGATAATGCCTGATTTATTATGTATGATAATGCCTGATTTATTATGTATGATAGTGCCTGATTTAGTGTGTATGATAATGCCTGATTTATTATATATGATGCCTGATTTAATATGTATGATAATGCCCGATTTATTATGTATGATAATGCCTGATTTATTATAAATGATAATGCCTGATTTATTATGTATTATAGTGCCTGATTTATTATGTATGATAATGCCTGATTTATTATGTATGATAATGCCTGATTTATTATGTATGATAGTGCCTGATTTAGTGTGTATGATAATGCCTGATTTATTATATATGATAGTGACTGATTTAGTGTGTATGATAATGCCTGATTTATTATGTATGATAATGCCTGATTTAATATGTATGATAATTCCTGATTTATTATGTATGATAATGCCTGATTTATTATGTATGATAGTGACTGATTTAGTGTGTATGATAATGCCTGATTTATTATGTATGATAGTGTCTGATTTAGTGTGTATGATAGTACCTGATTTATTATGTATGATAGTGCCTGATTTATTATGTATGATAGTGCCTGATTTATTATAAATGATAGTGACTGATTTAGTGTGTATGATAATGCCTGATTTATTATGTATGATAATGCCTGATTTATTATGTATGATAATGCCTGATTTAATATGTATGATAATGCCTGATTTATTATGTATGATAATGCCTGATTTATTATGTATGATAGTGCCTGATTTAGTGGATATGATAGTGCCTGATTTATTATGTATGATAATGCCTGATTTATTATGTATGATAATGCCTGATTTAATATATATGATAATGCCTGATTTAGTGTGTATGATAATGCCTGATTTATTATATATGATAATGCCTGATTTAATATGTATTATAATGCCTGATTTATTATGTATGATAATGCCTGATTTATTATGTATGATAATGCCTGATTTATTATAAATGATAATGCCTGATTTAGTGTGTATGATAGTGCCTGATTTATTATATATGATAATGGCTGATTTATTATGTATGATAATGCCTGATTTATTATGTATGATAATGCCTGATTTATTATGTATGATAATGCCTGATTTATTATGTATGATAATGCCTGATTTATTATGTATGATAATGCCTGATTTATTATAAATGATAATGCCTGATTTAGTGTGTATGATAGTGCCTGATTTATTATATATGATAATGGCTGATTTATTATGTATGATAATGCCTGATTTATTATGTATGATAATGCCTGATTTATTATGTATGATAGTGCCTGATTTATTATGTATGATAATTCCTGATTTATTATGTATGATAATGCCTGATTTATTATGTATGATAGTGACTGATTTAGTGTGTATGATAATGCCTGATTTATTATGTATGATAATGCCTGATTTATTATGTATGATAATGCCTGATTTATTATGTATGATAGTGCCTGATTTATTATGTATGATAATGCCTGATTTATTATGTATGATAATGCCTGATTTATTATGTATGATAGTGCCTGATTTAGTGTGTATGATAATGCCTGATTTATTATATATGATAATGCCTTATTTATTATGTATGATAATGCCTGATTTATTATGTATGATAATGCCTGATTTAGTGTGTATGATAGTGCCTGATTTATTATGTATGATAATGCCTGATTTATTATGTATGATAATGCCTGATTTATTATGTATGATAATGCCTGATTTATTATGTATGATAATGCCTGATTTATTATGTATGATAGTGCCTGATTTATTATGTATGATAATGCCTGATTTATTATGTATGATAATGCCTGATTTAGTGTGTATGATAGTGCCTGATTTATTATGTATGATAATGCCTGATTTATTATGTATGATAATGCCTGATTTATTATGTATGATAATGCCTGATTTATTATGTATGATAGTGCCTGATTTAGTGTGTATGATAATGCCTGATTTATTATATATGATAATGCCTGATTTATTATGTATGATAATGCCTGATTTATTATGTATGATAATGCCTGATTTAGTGTGTATGATAGTGCCTGATTTATTATGTATGATAATGCCTGATTTATTATGTATGATAATGCCTGATTTAGTGTGTATGATAATGCCTGATTTATTATATATGATAGTGACTGATTTAGTGTGTATGATAATGCCTGATTTATTATATATGATAATGCCTGATTTATTATGTATGATAGTGCCTGATTTATTATGTATGATAATGCCTGATTTATTATGTATGATAGTGCCTGATTTATTATGTATGATAATGCCTGATTTATTATGTATGATAATGCCTGATTTAATATGTATGATAATGCCTGATTTATTATGTATGATAATGCCTGATTTATTATGTATGATAATACCTGATTTATTATGTATGATAGTGCCTGATTTATTATGTATGATAGTGCCTGATTTATTATAAATGATAGTGACTGATTTAGTGTGTATGATAATGCCTGATTTATTATGTATGATAATGCCTGATTTATTATGTATGATAATGCCTGATTTAATATGTATGATAATGCCTGATTTAATATATATGATAATGCCTGATTTAGTGTGTATGATAATGCCTGATTTATTATATATGATAATGCCTGATTTAATATGTATTATAATGCCTGATTTATTATGTATGATAATGCCTGATTTAGTGTGTATGATAATGCCTGATTTATTATGTATGATAATGCCTGATTTAGTATGTATGATAATGCCTGATTTATTATGTATGATAATGCCTGATTTATTATAAATGATAATGCCTGATTTATTATGTATGATAATGCCTGATTTATTATGTATGATAATGCCTGATTTATTATGTATGCTAATGCCTGATTTATTATGTATGATAATGCCTGATTTATTATGTATGATAATGCCTGATTTATTATGTATTATAATGCCTGATTTATTATGTATGATAATGCCTGATTTAGTGTGTATGATAATGCCTGATTTATTATGTATGATAATGCCTGATTTAGTGTGTATGATAATGCCTGATTTATTATGTATGAAAATGCCTGATTTATTATAAATGATAATGCCTGATTTAGTGTGTATGATAGTGCCTGATTTATTATGTATGATAATGCCTGATTTATTATGTATGATAGTGCCTGATTTAGTGTGTATGATAGTGCCTGGTTTATTATGTATGATAATGCCTGATTTATTATGTATGATAATGCCTGATTTAGTGTGTATGATAGTGACTGATTTATTATGTATGATAGTGCCTGATTTATTATGTATGATAATGCCTGATTTAGTGTGTATGATAATGCCTGATTTATTATAAATGATAGTGACTGATTTAGTGTGTATGATAACGCCTGATTTATTATATATGATGCCTGATTTAATATGTATGATAATGCCCGATTTATTATGTATGATAATGCCTGATTTATTATAAATGATAATGCCTGATTTATTATGTATTATAGTGCCTGATTTATTATGTATGATAATGCCTGATTTATTATGTATGATAATGCCTGATTTATTATGTATGATAGTGCCTGATTTAGTGTGTATGATAATGCCTGATTTATTATATATGATAGTGACTGATTTATTGTGTATGATAATGCCTGATTTATTATGTATGATAATGCCTGATTTAATATGTATGATAATTCCTGATTTATTATGTATGATAATGCCTGATTTATTATGTATGATAGTGACTGATTTAGTGTGTATGATAATGCCTGATTTATTATGTATGATAGTGTATGATTTAGTGTGTATGATAGTACCTGATTTATTATATATGATAGTGCCTGATTTATTATGTATGATAGTGCCTGATTTATTATAAATGATAGTGACTGATTTAGTGTGTATGATAATGCCTGATTTATTATGTATGATAATGCCTGATTTATTATAAATGATAATGCCTGATTTAGTGTGTATGATAATGCCTGATTTATTATGTATGATAATGCCTGATTTAGTATGTATGATAATGCCTGATTTATTATGTATGATAATGCCTGATTTATTATGTATGATAATACCTGATTTATTATGTATGATAATGCCTGATTTATTATGTATGATAATGCCTGATTTATTATGTATGATAATGCCTGATTTATTATGTATGATAATGCCTGATTTAGTGTGTATGATAGTGACTGATTTATTATGTATGATAGTGCCTGATTTATTATGTATGATAATGCCTGATTTAGTGTGTATGATAGTGCCTGATTTATTATGTATGATAGTGCCTGATTTATTATGTATGATAATGCCTGATTTATTATGTATGATAATGCCTGATTTATTATGTATGATAATGCCTGATTTAATATGTATGATAATGCCTGATTTAGTGTGTATGATAGTGCCTGATTTATTATGTATGATAATGCCTGATTTATTATGTATGATAATGCCTGATTTATTATGTATGATAATGCCTGATTTATTATGTATGATAGTGCCTGATTTAGTGTGTATGATAATGCCTGATTTATTATATATGATGCCTGATTTAATATGTATGATAATGCCCGATTTATTATGTATGATAATGCCTGATTTATTATAAATGATAATGCCTGATTTATTATGTATTATAGTGCCTGATTTATTATGTATGATAATGCCTGATTTATTATGTATGATAATGCCTGATTTATTATGTATGATAGTGCCTGATTTAGTGTGTATGATAATGCCTGATTTATTATATATGATAGTGACTGATTTAGTGTGTATGATAATGCCTGATTTATTATGTATGATAATGCCTGATTTAATATGTATGATAATTCCTGATTTATTATGTATGATAATGCCTGATTTATTATGTATGATAGTGACTGATTTAGTGTGTATGATAATGCCTGATTTATTATGTATGATAGTGTCTGATTTAGTATGTATGATAGTACCTGATTTATTATGTATGATAGTGCCTGATTTATTATGTATGATAGTGCCTGATTTATTATAAATGATAGTGACTGATTTAGTGTGTATGATAATGCCTGATTTATTATGTATGATAATGCCTGATTTATTATGTATGATAATGCCTGATTTAATATGTATGATAATGCCTGATTTATTATGTATGATAATGCCTGATTTATTATGTATGATAGTGCCTGATTTAGTGTGTATGATAATGCCTGATTTATTATATATGATAATGCCTGATTTATTATGAATGATAATGCCTGATTTATTATGTATGATAATGCCTGATTTAGTGTGTATGATAGTGCCTGATTTATTATGTATGATAATGCCTGATTTATTATGTATGATAATGCCTGATTTATTATGTATGATAATGCCTGATTTATTATGTATGATAATGCCTGATTTATTATGTATGATAGTGCCTGATTTATTATGTATGATAATGCCTGATTTATTATGTATGATAATGCCTGATTTAGTGTGTATGATAGTGCCTGATTTATTATGTATGATAATGCCTGATTTATTATGTATGATAATGCCTGATTTATTATGTATGATAATGCCTGATTTATTATGTATGATAGTGCCTGATTTAGTGTGTATGATAATGCCTGATTTATTATATATGATAATGCCTGATTTATTATGTATGATAATGCCTGATTTATTATGTATGATAATGCCTGATTTAGTGTGTATGATAGTGCCTGATTTATTATGTATGATAATGCCTGATTTATTATGTATGATAATGCCTGATTTAGTGTGTATGATAATGCCTGATTTATTATATATGATAGTGACTGATTTAGTGTGTATGATAATGCCTGATTTATTATATATGATAATGCCTGATTTATTATGTATGATAGTGCCTGATTTATTATGTATGATAATGCCTGATTTATTATGTATGATAGTGCCTGATTTATTATGTATGATAATGCCTGATTTATTATGTATGATAATGCCTGATTTAATATGTATGATAATGCCTGATTTATTATGTATGATAATGCCTGATTTATTATGTATGATAATACCTGATTTATTATGTATGATAGTGCCTGATTTATTATGTATGATAGTGCCTGATTTATTATAAATGATAGTGACTGATTTAGTGTGTATGAATAATGCCTGATTTATTATGTATGATAATGCCTGATTTATTATGTATGATAATGCCTGATTTAATATGTATGATAATGCCTGATTTATTATGTATGATAATGCCTGATTTATAATGTAAGATAATGCCTGATTTAGTGGGTATGATAGTGCGTGATTTATTATGTATGATAATGCCTGATTTATTATGTATGATAATGCCTGATTTATTATGTATGATAATGCCTGATTTAATATATATGATAATGCCTGATTTAGTGTGTATGATAATGCCTGATTTATTATATATGATAATGCCTGATTTAATATGTATTATAATGCCTGATTTATTATGTATGATAATGCCTGATTTAATGTGTATGATAATGCCTGATTTATTATGTATGATAATGCCTGATTTAGTATGTATGATAATGCCTGATTTATTATGTATGATAATGCCTGATTTATTATAAATGATAATGCCTGATTTATTATGTATGATAATGCCTGATTTATTATGTATGATAATGCCTGATTTATTATGTATGCTAATGCCTGATTTATTATGTATGATAATGCCTGATTTATTATGTATGATAATGCCTGATTTACTATGTATTATAATGCCTGATTTATTATGTATGATAATGCCTGATTTAGTGTGTATGATAATGCCTGATTTATTATGTATGATAATGCCTGATTTAGTGTGTATGATAATGCCTGATTTATTATGTATGAAAATGCCTGATTTATTATAAATGATAATGCCTGATTTAGTGTGTATGATAGTGCCTGATTTATTATGTATGATAATGCCTGATTTATTATGTATGATAGTGCCTGATTTAGTGTGTATGATAGTGCCTGGTTTATTATGTATGATAATGCCTGATTTATTATGTATGATAATGCCTGATTTAGTGTGTATGATAGTGACTGATTTATTATGTATGATAGTGCCTGATTTATTATGTATGATAATGCCTGATTTAGTGTGTATGATAATGCCTGATTTATTATAAATGATAGTGACTGATTTAGTGTGTATGATAACGCCTGATTTATTATATATGATGCCTGATTTAATATGTATGATAATGCCCGATTTATTATGTATGATAATGCCTGATTTATTATAAATGATAATGCCTGATTTATTATGTATTATAGTGCCTGATTTATTATGTATGATAATGCCTGATTTATTATGTATGATAATGCCTGATTTATTATGTATGATAGTGCCTGATTTAGTGTGTATGATAATGCCTGATTTATTATATATGATAGTGACTGATTTAGTGTGTATGATAATGCCTGATTTATTATGTATGATAATGCCTGATTTATTATATATGATAGTGACTGATTTAGTGTGTATGATAATGCCTGATTTATTATGTATGATAATGCCTGATTTATTATGTATGAAAGTGCCTGATTTATTATGTATGATAATTCCTGATTTATTATGTATGATAATGCCTGATTTATTATGTATGATAGTGACTGATTTAGTGTGTATGATAATGCCTGATTTATTATGTATGATAGTGTCTGATTTAGTGTGTATGATAGTACCTGATTTATTATGTATGATAGTGCCTGATTTATTATGTATGATAGTGCCTGATTTATTATAAATGATAGTGACTGATTTAGTGTGTATGATAATGCCTGATTTATTATGTATGATAATGCCTGATTTATTATAAATGATAATGCCTGATTTAGTGTGTATGATAATGCCTGATTTATTATGTATGATAATGCCTGATTTAGTATGTATGATAATGCCTGATTTATTATGTATGATAATGCCTGATTTATTATGTATGATAATACCTGATTTATTATGTATGATAATGCCTGATTTATTATGTATGATAATGCCTGATTTATTATGTATGATAATGCCTGATTTATTATGTATGCTAATGCCTGATTTATTATGTATGATAATGCCTGATTTATTATGTATGATAATGCCTGATTTATTATGTATTATAATGCCTGATTTATTATGTATGATAATGCCTGATTTAGTGTGTATGATAATGCCTGATTTATTATTTATGATAATGCCTGATTTAGTGTGTATGATAATGCCTGATTTATTATGTATGAAAATGCCTGATTTATTATAAATGATAATGCCTGATTTAGTGTGTATGATAGTGCCTGATTTATTATGTATGATAATGCCTGATTTATTATGTATGATAGTGCCTGATTTAGTGTGTATGATAGTGCCTGGTTTATTATGTATGATAATGCCTGATTTATTATGTATGATAATGCCTGATTTAGTGTGTATGATAATGCCTGATTTATTATGTATGATAATGCCTGATTTAATATGTATGATAATGCCTGATTTAGTGTGTATGATAGTGCCTGATTTATTATGTATGATAATGCCTGATTTATTATGTATGATAATGCCTGATTTATTATGTATGATAATGCCTGATTTATTATGTATGATAGTGCCTGATTTAGTGTGTATGATAATGCCTGATTTATTATATATGATGCCTGATTTAATATGTATGATAATGCCCGATTTATTATGTATGATAATGCCTGATTTATTATAAATGATAATGCCTGATTTATTATGTATGATAATGCCTGATTTATTATGTATGATAATGCCCGATTTATTATGTATGATAGTGCCTGATTTATTATGTATGATAATGCCTGATTTAATATGTATGATAATTCCTGATTTATTATGTATGATAATGCCTGATTTATTATGTATGATAGTGACTGATTTAGTGTGTATGATAATGCCTGATTTATTATGTATGATAGTGTCTGATTTAGTGTGTATGATAGTACCTGATTTATTATGTATGATAGTGCCTGATTTATTATGTATGATAGTGCCTGATTTATTATAAATGATAGTGACTGATTTAGTGTGTATGATAATGCCTGATTTATTATGTATGATAATGCCTGATTTATTATGTATGATAATGCCTGATTTAATATGTATGATAATGCCTGATTTAGTGTGTATGATAATGCCTGATTTATTATATATGATAATGCCTGATTTAATATGTATTATAATGCCTGATTTATTATGTATGATAATGCCTGATTTATTATGTATGATAATGCCTGATTTATTATAAATGATAATGCCTGATTTAGTGTGTATGATAGTGCCTGATTTATTATATATAATAATGGCTGATTTATTATGTATGATAATGCCTGATTTATTATGTATGATAATGCCTGATTTATTATGTATGATAGTGCCTGATTTATTATGTATGATAATGCCTGATTTATTATGTATGATAATGCCTGATTTAGTGTGTATGATAGTGCCTGATTTATTATGTATGATAATGCCTGATTTATTATGTATGATAATGCCTGATTTATTATGTATGATAATGCCTGATTTATTATGTATGATAGTGCCTGATTTAGTGTGTATGATAATGCCTGATTTATTATATATGATAATGCCTGATTTATTATGTATGATAATGCCTGATTTATTATGTATGATAATGCCTGATTTAGTGTGTATGATAGTGCCTGATTTATTATGTATGATAATGCCTGATTTATTATGTATGATAATGCCTGATTTATTATGTATGATAATGCCTGATTTATTATGTATGATAGTGCCTGATTTAATGTGTATGATAATGCCTGATTTATTATATATGATAATGCCTGATTTAATATGTATGATAATGCCTGATTTATTATGTATGATAATGCCTGATTTATTATAAATGATAATGCCTGATTTATTATGTATGATAATGCCTGATTTAGTGTGTATGATAGTGCCTGATTTATTATGTATGATAATGCCTGATTTATTATGTATGATAATGCCTGATTTATTATGTATGATAATGCCTGATTTATTATGTATGATAATGCCTGATTTATTATGTATGATAGTGCCTGATTTATTATGTATGATAATGCCTGATTTATTATGTATGATAATGCCTGATTTAGTGTGTATGATAGTGCCTGATTTATTATGTATGATAATGCCTGATTTATTATGTATGATAATGCCTGATTTATTATGTATGATAATGCCTGATTTATTATGTATGATAGTGCCTGATTTAGTGTGTATGATAATGCCTGATTTATTATATATGATAATGCCTGATTTATTATGTATGATAATGCCTGATTTATTATGTATGATAATGCCTGATTTAGTGTGTATGATAGTGCCTGATTTATTATGTATGATAATGCCTGATTTATTATGTATGATAATGCCTGATTTAGTGTGTATGATAATGCCTGATTTATTATATATGATAGTGACTGATTTAGTGTGTATGATAATGCCTGATTTATTATATATGATAATGCCTGATTTATTATGTATGATAGTGCCTGATTTATTATGTATGATAATGCCTGATTTATTATGTATGATAGTGCCTGATTTATTATGTATGATAATGCCTGATTTATTATGTATGATAATGCCTGATTTAATATGTATGATAATGCCTGATTTATTATGTATGATAATGCCTGATTTATTATGTATGATAATACCTGATTTATTATGTATGATAGTGCCTGATTTATTATGTATGATAGTGCCTGATTTATTATAAATGATAGTGACTGATTTAGTGTGTATGAATAATGCCTGATTTATTATGTATGATAATGCCTGATTTATTATGTATGATAATGCCTGATTTAATATGTATGATAATGCCTGATTTATTATGTATGATAATGCCTGATTTATAATGTAAGATAATGCCTGATTTAGTGGGTATGATAGTGCGTGATTTATTATGTATGATAATGCCTGATTTATTATGTATGATAATGCCTGATTTATTATGTATGATAATGCCTGATTTAATATATATGATAATGCCTGATTTAGTGTGTATGATAATGCCTGATTTATTATATATGATAATGCCTGATTTAATATGTATTATAATGCCTGATTTATTATGTATGATAATGCCTGATTTAATGTGTATGATAATGCCTGATTTATTATGTATGATAATGCCTGATTTAGTATGTATGATAATGCCTGATTTATTATGTATGATAATGCCTGATTTATTATAAATGATAATGCCTGATTTATTATGTATGATAATGCCTGATTTATTATGTATGATAATGCCTGATTTATTATGTATGCTAATGCCTGATTTATTATGTATGATAATGCCTGATTTATTATGTATGATAATGCCTGATTTACTATGTATTATAATGCCTGATTTATTATGTATGATAATGCCTGATTTAGTGTGTATGATAATGCCTGATTTATTATGTATGATAATGCCTGATTTAGTGTGTATGATAATGCCTGATTTATTATGTATGAAAATGCCTGATTTATTATAAATGATAATGCCTGATTTAGTGTGTATGATAGTGCCTGATTTATTATGTATGATAATGCCTGATTTATTATGTATGATAGTGCCTGATTTAGTGTGTATGATAGTGCCTGGTTTATTATGTATGATAATGCCTGATTTATTATGTATGATAATGCCTGATTTAGTGTGTATGATAGTGACTGATTTATTATGTATGATAGTGCCTGATTTATTATGTATGATAATGCCTGATTTAGTGTGTATGATAATGCCTGATTTATTATAAATGATAGTGACTGATTTAGTGTGTATGATAACGCCTGATTTATTATATATGATGCCTGATTTAATATGTATGATAATGCCCGATTTATTATGTATGATAATGCCTGATTTATTATAAATGATAATGCCTGATTTATTATGTATTATAGTGCCTGATTTATTATGTATGATAATGCCTGATTTATTATGTATGATAATGCCTGATTTATTATGTATGATAGTGCCTGATTTAGTGTGTATGATAATGCCTGATTTATTATATATGATAGTGACTGATTTAGTGTGTATGATAATGCCTGATTTATTATGTATGATAATGCCTGATTTATTATATATGATAGTGACTGATTTAGTGTGTATGATAATGCCTGATTTATTATGTATGATAATGCCTGATTTATTATGTATGAAAGTGCCTGATTTATTATGTATGATAATTCCTGATTTATTATGTATGATAATGCCTGATTTATTATGTATGATAGTGACTGATTTAGTGTGTATGATAATGCCTGATTTATTATGTATGATAGTGTCTGATTTAGTGTGTATGATAGTACCTGATTTATTATGTATGATAGTGCCTGATTTATTATGTATGATAGTGCCTGATTTATTATAAATGATAGTGACTGATTTAGTGTGTATGATAATGCCTGATTTATTATGTATGATAATGCCTGATTTATTATAAATGATAATGCCTGATTTAGTGTGTATGATAATGCCTGATTTATTATGTATGATAATGCCTGATTTAGTATGTATGATAATGCCTGATTTATTATGTATGATAATGCCTGATTTATTATGTATGATAATACCTGATTTATTATGTATGATAATGCCTGATTTATTATGTATGATAATGCCTGATTTATTATGTATGATAATGCCTGATTTATTATGTATGCTAATGCCTGATTTATTATGTATGATAATGCCTGATTTATTATGTATGATAATGCCTGATTTATTATGTATTATAATGCCTGATTTATTATGTATGATAATGCCTGATTTAGTGTGTATGATAATGCCTGATTTATTATTTATGATAATGCCTGATTTAGTGTGTATGATAATGCCTGATTTATTATGTATGAAAATGCCTGATTTATTATAAATGATAATGCCTGATTTAGTGTGTATGATAGTGCCTGATTTATTATGTATGATAATGCCTGATTTATTATGTATGATAGTGCCTGATTTAGTGTGTATGATAGTGCCTGGTTTATTATGTATGATAATGCCTGATTTATTATGTATGATAATGCCTGATTTAGTGTGTATGATAATGCCTGATTTATTATGTATGATAATGCCTGATTTAATATGTATGATAATGCCTGATTTAGTGTGTATGATAGTGCCTGATTTATTATGTATGATAATGCCTGATTTATTATGTATGATAATGCCTGATTTATTATGTATGATAATGCCTGATTTATTATGTATGATAGTGCCTGATTTAGTGTGTATGATAATGCCTGATTTATTATATATGATGCCTGATTTAATATGTATGATAATGCCCGATTTATTATGTATGATAATGCCTGATTTATTATAAATGATAATGCCTGATTTATTATGTATGATAATGCCTGATTTATTATGTATGATAATGCCCGATTTATTATGTATGATAGTGCCTGATTTATTATGTATGATAATGCCTGATTTAATATGTATGATAATTCCTGATTTATTATGTATGATAATGCCTGATTTATTATGTATGATAGTGACTGATTTAGTGTGTATGATAATGCCTGATTTATTATGTATGATAGTGTCTGATTTAGTGTGTATGATAGTACCTGATTTATTATGTATGATAGTGCCTGATTTATTATGTATGATAGTGCCTGATTTATTATAAATGATAGTGACTGATTTAGTGTGTATGATAATGCCTGATTTATTATGTATGATAATGCCTGATTTATTATGTATGATAATGCCTGATTTAATATGTATGATAATGCCTGATTTAGTGTGTATGATAATGCCTGATTTATTATATATGATAATGCCTGATTTAATATGTATTATAATGCCTGATTTATTATGTATGATAATGCCTGATTTATTATGTATGATAATGCCTGATTTATTATAAATGATAATGCCTGATTTAGTGTGTATGATAGTGCCTGATTTATTATATATAATAATGGCTGATTTATTATGTATGATAATGCCTGATTTATTATGTATGATAATGCCTGATTTATTATGTATGATAGTGCCTGATTTATTATGTATGATAATGCCTGATTTATTATGTATGATAATGCCTGATTTAGTGTGTATGATAGTGCCTGATTTATTATGTATGATAATGCCTGATTTATTATGTATGATAATGCCTGATTTATTATGTATGATAATGCCTGATTTATTATGTATGATAGTGCCTGATTTAGTGTGTATGATAATGCCTGATTTATTATATATGATAATGCCTGATTTATTATGTATGATAATGCCTGATTTATTATGTATGATAATGCCTGATTTAGTGTGTATGATAGTGCCTGATTTATTATGTATGATAATGCCTGATTTATTATGTATGATAATGCCTGATTTATTATGTATGATAATGCCTGATTTATTATGTATGATAGTGCCTGATTTAATGTGTATGATAATGCCTGATTTATTATATATGATAATGCCTGATTTAATATGTATGATAATGCCTGATTTATTATGTATGATAATGCCTGATTTATTATAAATGATAATGCCTGATTTATTATGTATTATACTGCCTGATTTATTATGTATGATAATGCCTGATTTATTATGTATGATAATGCCTGATTTATTATGTATGATAGTGCCTGATTTAGTGTGTATGATAATGCCTGATTTATTATATATGATAATGCCTGATTTATTATGTATGATAGTGCCTGATTTATTATGTATGATAATGCCTGATTTATTATGTATGATAGTGCCTGATTTATTATGTATGATAATGCCTGATTTATTATGTATGATAGTGCCTGATTTATTATGTATGATAATGCCTGATTTATTATGTATGATAATGCCTGATTTATTATAAATGATAATGCCTGATTTAGTGTGTATGATAATGCCTGATTTATTATGTATGATAATGCCTGATTTAGTATGTATGATAATGCCTGATTTATTATGTATGATAATGCCTGATTTATTATGTATGATAATACCTGATTTATTATGTATGATAATGCCTGATTTATTATGTATGATAATGCCTGATTTATTATGTATGATAATGCCTGATTTATTATGTATGCTAATGCCTGATTTATTATGTATGATAATGCCTGATTTATTATGTATGATAATGCCTGATTTATTATGTATTATAATGCCTGATTTATTATGTATGATAATGCCTGATTTAGTGTGTATGATAATGCCTGATTTATTATTTATGATAATGCCTGATTTAGTGTGTATGATAATGCCTGATTTATTATGTATGAAAATGCCTGATTTATTATAAATGATAATGCCTGATTTAGTGTGTATGATAGTGCCTGATTTATTATGTATGATAATGCCTGATTTATTATGTATGATAGTGCCTGATTTAGTGTGTATGATAGTGCCTGGTTTATTATGTATGATAATGCCTGATTTATTATGTATGATAATGCCTGATTTAGTGTGTATGATAATGCCTGATTTATTATGTATGATAATGCCTGATTTAATATGTATGATAATGCCTGATTTAGTGTGTATGATAGTGCCTGATTTATTATGTATGATAATGCCTGATTTATTATGTATGATAATGCCTGATTTATTATGTATGATAATGCCTGATTTATTATGTATGATAGTGCCTGATTTAGTGTGTATGATAATGCCTGATTTATTATATATGATGCCTGATTTAATATGTATGATAATGCCCGATTTATTATGTATGATAATGCCTGATTTATTATAAATGATAATGCCTGATTTATTATGTATGATAATGCCTGATTTATTATGTATGATAATGCCCGATTTATTATGTATGATAGTGCCTGATTTATTATGTATGATAATGCCTGATTTAATATGTATGATAATTCCTGATTTATTATGTATGATAATGCCTGATTTATTATGTATGATAGTGACTGATTTAGTGTGTATGATAATGCCTGATTTATTATGTATGATAGTGTCTGATTTAGTGTGTATGATAGTACCTGATTTATTATGTATGATAGTGCCTGATTTATTATGTATGATAGTGCCTGATTTATTATAAATGATAGTGACTGATTTAGTGTGTATGATAATGCCTGATTTATTATGTATGATAATGCCTGATTTATTATGTATGATAATGCCTGATTTAATATGTATGATAATGCCTGATTTAGTGTGTATGATAATGCCTGATTTATTATATATGATAATGCCTGATTTAATATGTATTATAATGCCTGATTTATTATGTATGATAATGCCTGATTTATTATGTATGATAATGCCTGATTTATTATAAATGATAATGCCTGATTTAGTGTGTATGATAGTGCCTGATTTATTATATATAATAATGGCTGATTTATTATGTATGATAATGCCTGATTTATTATGTATGATAATGCCTGATTTATTATGTATGATAGTGCCTGATTTATTATGTATGATAATGCCTGATTTATTATGTATGATAATGCCTGATTTAGTGTGTATGATAGTGCCTGATTTATTATGTATGATAATGCCTGATTTATTATGTATGATAATGCCTGATTTATTATGTATGATAATGCCTGATTTATTATGTATGATAGTGCCTGATTTAGTGTGTATGATAATGCCTGATTTATTATATATGATAATGCCTGATTTATTATGTATGATAATGCCTGATTTATTATGTATGATAATGCCTGATTTAGTGTGTATGATAGTGCCTGATTTATTATGTATGATAATGCCTGATTTATTATGTATGATAATGCCTGATTTATTATGTATGATAATGCCTGATTTATTATGTATGATAGTGCCTGATTTAATGTGTATGATAATGCCTGATTTATTATATATGATAATGCCTGATTTAATATGTATGATAATGCCTGATTTATTATGTATGATAATGCCTGATTTATTATAAATGATAATGCCTGATTTATTATGTATGATAATGCCTGATTTATTATGTATGATAGTGCCTGATTTATTATGTATGATAATGCCTGATTTATTATGTATGATAGTGCCTGATTTATTATGTATGATAATGCCTGATTTATTATGTATGATAATGCCTGATTTAATATGTATGATAATGCCTGATTTATTATGTATGATAATGCCTGATTTATTATGTATGATAATGCCTGATTTATTATGTATGATAGTGCCTGATTTATTATGTATGATAATGCCTGATTTATTATGTATGATAGTGCCTGATTTATTATGTATGATAATGCCTGATTTATTATGTATGATAGTGCCTGATTTATTATGTATGATAATGCCTGATTTATTATGTATGATAGTGCCTGATTTATTATGTATGATAATGCCTGATTTATTATGTATGATAATGCCTGATTTAATATGTATGATAATGCCTGATTTATTATGTATGATAATGCCTGATTTATTATGTATGATAATGCCTGATTTATTATGTATGATAGTGCCTGATTTATTATGTATGATAATGCCTGATTTATTATGTATGATAGTGCCTGATTTATTATGTATGATAATGCCTGATTTATTATGTATGATAATGCCTGATTTAATATGTATGATAATGCCTGATTTATTATGTATGATAATGCCTGATTTATTATGTATGATAATACCTGATTTATTATGTATGATAGTGCCTGATTTATTATGTATGATAGTGCCTGATTTATTATAAATGATAGTGACTGATTTAGTGTGTATGATAATGCCTGATTTATTATGTATGATAATGCCTGATTTATTATGTATGATAATGCCTGATTTAATATGTATGATAATGCCTGATTTATTATGTATGATAATGCCTGATTTATTATGTAAGATAATGCCTGATTTGGTGGGTATGATAGTGCCTGATTTATTATGTATGATAATGCCTGATTTATTATATATGATAATGCCTGATTTATTATGTATGATAATGCCTGATTTAATATATATGATAATGCCTGATTTAGTGTGTATGATAATGCCTGATTTATTATATATGATAATGCCTGATTTAATATGTATTATAATGCCTGATTTATTATGTATGATAATGCCTGATTTAGTGTGTATGATAATGCCTGATTTATTATGTATGATAATGCCTGATTTAGTATGTATGATAAAGCCTGATTTATTATGTATGATAATGCCTGATTTATTATAAATGATAATGCCTGATTTAGTGTGTATGATAATGCCTGATTTATTATGTATGATAATGCCTGATTTAGTATGTATGATAATGCCTGATTTATTATGTATGATAATGCCTGATTTATTATGTATGATAATACCTGATTTATTATGTATGATAATGCCTGATTTATTATGTATGATAATGCCTGATTTATTATGTATGATAATGCCTGATTTATTATGTATGCTAATGCCTGATTTATTATGTATGATAATGCCTGATTTATTATGTATGATAATGCCTGATTTATTATGTATTATAATGCCTGATTTATTATGTATGATAATGCCTGATTTAGTGTGTATGATAATGCCTGATTTATTATGTATGATAATGCCTGATTTAGTGTGTATGATAATGCCTGATTTATTATGTATGAAAATGCCTGATTTATTATAAATGATAATGCCTGATTTAGTGTGTATGATAGTGCCTGATTTATTATGTATGATAATGCCTGATTTATTATGTATGATAGTGCCTGATTTAGTGTGTATGATAGTGCCTGATTTATTATGTATGATAATGCCTGATTTATTATGTATGATAATGCCTGATTTAGTGTGTATGATAGTGACTGATTTATTATGTATGATAGTGCCTGATTTATTATATATGATAGTGACTGATTTAGTGTGTATGATAATGCCTGATTTATTATGTATGATAATGCCTGATTTATTATGTATGATAATGCCTGATTTATTATGTATGATAGTGCCTGATTTATTATGTATGATAATGCCTGATTTATTATGTATGATAGTGCCTGATTTATTATGTATGATAATGCCTGATTTATTATATATGATAGTGACTGATTTAGTGTGTATGATAATGCCTGATTTATTATGTATGATAATGCCTGATTTAATATGTATGATAATTCCTGATTTATTATGTATGATAATGCCTGATTTATTATGTATGATAGTGACTGATTTAGTGTGTATGATAATGCCTGATTTATTATGTATGATAGTGTCTGATTTAGTGTGTATGATAGTACCTGATTTATTATGTATGATAGTGCCTGATTTATTATGTATGATAGTGCCTGATTTATTATAAATGATAGTGACTGATTTAGTGTGTATGATAATGCCTGATTTATTATGTATGATAATGCCTGATTTAATATGTATGATAATGCCTGATTTAGTGTGTATGATAATGCCTGATTTATTATATATGATAATGCCTGATTTAATATGTATTATAATGCCTGATTTATTATGTATGATAATGCCTGATTTATTATGTATGATAATGCCTGATTTATTATAAATGATAATGCCTGATTTAGTGTGTATGATAGTGCCTGATTTATTATATATAATAATGGCTGATTTATTATGTATGATAATGCCTGATTTATTATGTATGATAATGCCTGATTTATTATGTATGATAGTGCCTGATTTATTATGTATGATAATGCCTGATTTATTATGTATGATAATGCCTGATTTAGTGTGTATGATAGTGCCTGATTTATTATGTATGATAATGCCTGATTTATTATGTATGATAATGCCTGATTTATTATGTATGATAATGCCTGATTTATTATGTATGATAGTGCCTGATTTAGTGTGTATGATAATGCCTGATTTATTATATATGATAATGCCTGATTTATTATGTATGATAATGCCTGATTTATTATGTATGATAATGCCTGATTTAGTGTGTATGATAGTGCCTGATTTATTATGTATGATAATGCCTGATTTATTATGTATGATAATGCCTGATTTATTATGTATGATAATGCCTGATTTATTATGTATGATAGTGCCTGATTTAATGTGTATGATAATGCCTGATTTATTATATATGATAATGCCTGATTTAATATGTATGATAATGCCTGATTTATTATGTATGATAATGCCTGATTTATTATAAATGATAATGCCTGATTTATTATGTATTATACTGCCTGATTTATTATGTATGATAATGCCTGATTTATTATGTATGATAATGCCTGATTTATTATGTATGATAGTGCCTGATTTAGTGTGTATGATAATGCCTGATTTATTATATATGATAATGCCTGATTTATTATGTATGATAGTGCCTGATTTATTATGTATGATAATGCCTGATTTATTATGTATGATAGTGCCTGATTTATTATATATGATAATGCCTGATTTATTATGTATGATAGTGCCTGATTTATTATGTATGATAATGCCTGATTTATTATGTATGATAATGCCTGATTTAATATGTATGATAATGCCTGATTTATTATGTATGATAATGCCTGATTTATTATGTATGATAATGCCTGATTTATTATGTATGATAGTGCCTGATTTATTATGTATGATAATGCCTGATTTATTATGTATGATAGTGCCTGATTTATTATGTATGATAATGCCTGATTTATTATGTATGATAGTGCCTGATTTATTATGTATGATAATGCCTGATTTATTATGTATGATAGTGCCTGATTTATTATGTATGATAATGCCTGATTTATTATGTATGATAATGCCTGATTTAATATGTATGATAATGCCTGATTTATTATGTATGATAATGCCTGATTTATTATGTATGATAATGCCTGATTTATTATGTATGATAGTGCCTGATTTATTATGTATGATAATGCCTGATTTATTATGTATGATAGTGCCTGATTTATTATGTATGATAATGCCTGATTTATTATGTATGATAATGCCTGATTTAATATGTATGATAATGCCTGATTTATTATGTATGATAATGCCTGATTTATTATGTATGATAATACCTGATTTATTATGTATGATAGTGCCTGATTTATTATGTATGATAGTGCCTGATTTATTATAAATGATAGTGACTGATTTAGTGTGTATGATAATGCCTGATTTATTATGTATGATAATGCCTGATTTATTATGTATGATAATGCCTGATTTAATATGTATGATAATGCCTGATTTATTATGTATGATAATGCCTGATTTATTATGTAAGATAATGCCTGATTTGGTGGGTATGATAGTGCCTGATTTATTATGTATGATAATGCCTGATTTATTATATATGATAATGCCTGATTTATTATGTATGATAATGCCTGATTTAATATATATGATAATGCCTGATTTAGTGTGTATGATAATGCCTGATTTATTATATATGATAATGCCTGATTTAATATGTATTATAATGCCTGATTTATTATGTATGATAATGCCTGATTTAGTGTGTATGATAATGCCTGATTTATTATGTATGATAATGCCTGATTTAGTATGTATGATAAAGCCTGATTTATTATGTATGATAATGCCTGATTTATTATAAATGATAATGCCTGATTTAGTGTGTATGATAATGCCTGATTTATTATGTATGATAATGCCTGATTTAGTATGTATGATAATGCCTGATTTATTATGTATGATAATGCCTGATTTATTATGTATGATAATACCTGATTTATTATGTATGATAATGCCTGATTTATTATGTATGATAATGCCTGATTTATTATGTATGATAATGCCTGATTTATTATGTATGCTAATGCCTGATTTATTATGTATGATAATGCCTGATTTATTATGTATGATAATGCCTGATTTATTATGTATTATAATGCCTGATTTATTATGTATGATAATGCCTGATTTAGTGTGTATGATAATGCCTGATTTATTATGTATGATAATGCCTGATTTAGTGTGTATGATAATGCCTGATTTATTATGTATGAAAATGCCTGATTTATTATAAATGATAATGCCTGATTTAGTGTGTATGATAGTGCCTGATTTATTATGTATGATAATGCCTGATTTATTATGTATGATAGTGCCTGATTTAGTGTGTATGATAGTGCCTGATTTATTATGTATGATAATGCCTGATTTATTATGTATGATAATGCCTGATTTAGTGTGTATGATAGTGACTGATTTATTATGTATGATAGTGCCTGATTTATTATGTATGATAGTGCCTGATTTATTATGTATGATAATGCTTGATTTATTATGTATGATAGTGCCTGATTTAGTGTGTATGATAATGCCTGATTTATTATATATGATAATGCCTGATTTAATATGTATGATAATGCTTGATTTATTATGTATGATAATGCCTGATTTATTATAAATGATAATGCCTGATTTATTATGTATTTTACTGCCTGATTTATTATGTATGATAATGCCTGATTTATTATGTATGATAATGCCTGATTTATTATGTATGATAGTGCCTGATTTAGTGTGTATGATAATGCCTGATTTATTATATATGATAGTGACTGATTTAGTGTGTATGATAATGCCTGATTTATTATATATGATAATGCCTGATTTAATATGTATGATAGTGCCTGATTTATTATGTATGATAATGCCTGATTTATTATGTATGATAATGCCTGATTTAATATGTATGATAATGCCTGATTTATTATGTATGATAGTGCCTGATTTAGTGTGTATGATAATGCCTGATTTATTATATATGATAGTGACTGATTTAGTGTGTATGATAATGCCTGATTTATTATATATGATAATGCCTGATTTATTATGTATGATAGTGCCTGATTTATTATGTATGATAATGCCTGATTTATTATGTATGATAGTGTCTGATTTATTATGTATGATAATGCCTGATTTATTATTTATGATAATGCCTGATTTAGTGTGTATGATAATGCCTGATTTATTATATATGATAGTGACTGATTTAGTGTGTATGATAATACCTGATTTATTATGTATGATAGTGCCTGATTTATTATGTATGATAGTGCCTGATTTATTATAAATGATAGTGACTGATTTAGTGTGTATGATAATGCCTGATTTATTATGTATGATAATGCCTGATTTATTATGTATGATAATGCCTGATTTAATATGTATGATAATGCCTGATTTATTATGTATGATAATGTCTGATTTATTATGTAAGATAATGCCTGATTTAGTGGGTATGATAGTGCCTGATTTATTATGTATGATAATGCCTGATTTATTATGTATGATAATGCCTGATTTATTATGTATGATAATGCCTGATTTAATATATATGATAATGCCTGATTTAGTGTATATGATAATGCCTGATTTATTATATATGATAATGCCTGATTTAATATGTATTATAATGCCTGATTTATTATGTATGATAATGCCTGATTTAGTGTGTATGATAATGCCTGATTTATTATGTATGATAATGCCTGATTTATTATGTATGATAATGCCTGATTTAATATGTATGATAATGCCTGATTTATTATGTATGATAATGCCTGATTTATTATGTATGATAATACCTGATTTATTATGTATGATAATGCCTGATTTATTATGTATGATAATACCTGATTTATTATGTATGATAATGCCTGATTTATTATGTATGATAATGCCTGATTTATTATGTATGATAATGCCTGATTTATTATGTATGATAATGCCTGATTTATTATATATGATAATGCCTGATTTATTATGTATGATAATACCTGATTTATTATGTATTATAATGCCTGATTTATTATGTATGATAATGCCTGATTTAGTGTGTATGATAATGCCTGATTTATTATGTATGATAATGCCTGATTTAGTGTGTATGATAATGCCTGATTTATTATGTATGAAAATGCCTGATTTATTATAAATGATAATGCCTGATTTAGTGTGTATGATAGTGCCTGATTTATTATGTATGATAATGCCTGATTTATTATGTATGATAGTGCCTGATTTATTATGTATGATAATGCCTGATTTAGTGTGTATGATAGTGACTGATTTATTATGTATGATAGTGCCTGATTTATTATGTATGATAGTGACTGATTTAGTGTGTATGATAGTGCCTGATTTATTATGTATGATAGTGTCTGATTTAGTGTGTATGATAGTACCTGATTTATTATGTATAATAGTGCCTGATTTATTATGTATTATAGTGCATGATTTATTATGTATGATAGTGCCTGATTTAGTGTGTATGATAATGCCTGATTTATTATTTATGATAATGCCTGATTTAATATGTATGATAATGCCTGATTTATTATGTATGATAATGCCTGATTTATTATGTATGATAGTGCCTGATTTAGTGTGTATGATAATGCCTGATTTATTATATATGATAGTGACTGATTTAGTGTGTATGATAATGCCTGATTTAATATATATGATAATGCCTGATTTATTATGTATGATAGTGACTGATTTATTATGTATGATAATGCCTGATTTATTATGTATGATAATGCCTGATTTAGTGTGTATGATAGTGCCTGATTTAGTGTGTATGATAGTACCTGATTTATTATGTATGATAGTATCTGATTTATTATGTATGATAGTGCCTGATTTATTATGTATGATAGTGCCTGATTTATTATAAATGATAGTGACTGATTTAGTGTGTATGATAATGCCTGATTTATTATGTATGATAATGCCTGATTTATTATGTATGATAATGCCTGATTTATTATGTATGATAATGCCTGATTTATTATGTAAGATAATGCCTGATTTAGTGGGTATGATAGTGCCTGATTTATTATGTATGATAATGCCTGATTTATTATGTATGATAATGCCTGATTTATTATGTATGATAATGCCTGATTTAATATATATGATAATGCCTGATTTAGTGTGTATGATAATGCCTGATTTATTATATATGATAATGCCTGATTTAATATGTATTATAATGCCTGATTTATTATGTATGATAATGCCTGATTTAGTGTGTATGATAATGCCTGATTTATTATGTATGATAATGCCTGATTTAGTATGTATGATAATGCCTGATTTATTATGTATGATAATGCCTGATTTATTATAAATGATAATGCCTGATTTAGTGTGTATGATAATGCCTGATTTATTATGTATGATAATGCCTGATTTAGTATGTATGATAATGCCTGATTTATTATGTATGATAATGCCTGATTTATTATGTATGATAATACCTGATTTATTATGTATGATAATGCCTGATTTATTATGTATGATAATGCCTGATTTATTATGTATTATAATGCCTGATTTATTATGTATGATAATGCCTGATTTAGTGTGTATGATAATACCTGATTTATTATGTATGATAATGCCTGATTTAGTGTGTATGATAATGCCTGATTTATTAAGTATGAAAATGCCTGATTTATTATAAATGATAATGCCTGATTTAGTGTGTATGATAGTGCCTGATTTATTATGTATGATAATGCCTGATTTATTATGTATGATAATGCCTGATTTAGTGTGTATGATAGTGCCTGATTTATTACGTATGATAATACCTGATTTATTATGTATGATAATGCCTGATTTATTATGTATGATAATGCCTGATTTATTATGTATTATAATGCCTGATTTATTATGTATGATAATGCCTGATTTAGTGTGTATGATAATACCTGATTTATTATGTATGATAATGCCTGATTTAGTGTGTATGATAATGCCGGATTTATTAAGTATGAAAATGCCTGATTTATTATAAATGATAATGCCTGATTTAGTGTGTATGATAGTGCCTGATTTATTATGTATAATAGTGCCTGATTTATTATGTATGATAATGCCTGATTTATTATGTATGATAATGCCTGATTTAGTGTGTATGATAGTGCCTGATTTATTATGTATGATAATACCTGATTTATTATGTATGATAATGCCTGATTTATTATGTATGATAATGCCTGATTTATTATGTATTATAATGCCTGATTTATTATGTATGATAATGCCTGATTTAGTGTGTATGATAATACCTGATTTATTATGTATGATAATGCCTGATTTAGTGTGTATGATAATGCCTGATTTATTAAGTATGAAAATGCCTGATTTATTATAAATGATAATGCCTGATTTAGTGTGTATGATAGTGCCTGATTTATTATGTATGATAATGCCTGATTTATTATGTATGATAATGCCTGATTTAGTGTGTATGATAGTGACTGATTTAGTGTGTATGATAGTACCTGATTTATTATGTATGATAATGCCTGATTTATTATGTATGATAATGCCTGATTTATTATGTATGATAGTGACTGATTTAGTGTGTATGATAGTGCCTGATTTATTATGTATGATAATGCCTGATTTATTATGTATGATAATGCCTGATTTATTATGTATAATAATGCCTGATTTATTATGTCTGATAGTGCCTGATTTAGTGTGTATGATAGTGCCTGATTTATTATGTATGATAATGCCTGATTTATTATATATGATAATGCCTGATTTATTATGTATGATAGTGCCTGATTTAGTGTGTATGATAATGCCTGATTTAGTGTGTATGATAGTGCCTGATTTATTATGTATGATAATGCCTGATTTAGTGTGTATGATAGTGCCTGATTTATTATGTATGATAATGCCTGATTTATTATGTATGATAATGCCTGATTTATTATGTATGATAATGCCTGATTTATTATGTATGATAATGCCTGATTTATTATAAATGATAATGCCTGATTTAGTGTGTATGATAGTGCCTGATTTATTATGTATGATAATGCCTGATTTATTATGTATGATAGTGCCTGATTTAGTGTGTATGATAGTGCCTGATTTATTATGTATGATAATGCCTGATTTATTATGTATGATAATGCCTGATTTAGTGTGTATGATAGTGACTGATTTAGTGTGTATGATAGTACCTGATTTATTATGTATGATAATGCCTGATTTATTATGTATGATAATGCCTGATTTATTATGTATGATAGTGACTGATTTAGTGTGTATGATAGAGCCTGATTTATTATGTATGATAATGCCCGATTTATTATGTATGATAATGCCTGATTTATTATGTATAATAATGCCTGATTTATTATGTCTGATAGTGCCTGATTTAGTGTGTATGATAGTGCCTGATTTATTATGTATGATAATGCCTGATTTATTATATATGATAATGCCTGATTTATTATGTATGATAGTGCCTGATTTAGTGTGTATGATAATGCCTGATTTAGTGTGTATGATAGTGCCTGATTTATTATGTATGATAATGCCTGATTTAGTGTGTATGATAGTGCCTGATCTATTATGTATGATAATGCCTGATTTATTATGTATGATAATGCCTGATTTATTATGTATGATAATGCCTGATTTATTATGTATGATAATGCCTGATTTATTATAAATGATAATGCCTGATTTATTATGTATGATAGTGCCTGATTTAGTGTGTATGATAATGCCTGATTTATTATATATGATAATGCCTGATTTATTATGTATGATAGTGCCTGATTTAGTGTGTATGATAATGCCTGATTTATTATGTATGATAATGCCTGATTTATTATGTATGATAATGCCTGATTTATTATGTATGATAATGCCTGATTTATTATGTATGATAGTGCCTGATTTAGTGTGTATGATAATGCCTGATTTATTATATATGATAATGCCTGATTTAATATGTATGATAATGCCTGATTTATTATGTATGATAATGCCTGATTTATTATAAATGATAATGCCTGATTTATTATGTATTATACTGCCTGATTTATTATGTATGATAATGCCTGATTTATTATGTATGATAATGCCTGATTTATTATGTATGATAGTGCCTGATTTAGTGTATATGATAATGCCTGATTTATTATATATGATAGTGACTGATTTAGTGTGTATGATAATGCCTGATTTATTATATGTGATAATGCCTGATTTATTATGTATGATAGTGCCTGATTTATTATGTATGATAATGCCTGATTTATTATGTATGATAGTGCCTGATTTATTATGTATGATAATGCCTGATTTATTATGTATGATAATGCCTGACTTAATATGTATGATAATGCCTGATTTATTATGTATGATAATGCCTGATTTATTATGTATGATAATACCTGATTTATTATGTATGATAGTGCCTGATTTATTATGTATGATAGTGCCTGATTTATTATAAATGATAGTGACTGATTTAGTGTGTATGATAATGCCTGATTTATTATGTATGATAATGCCTGATTTATTATGTATGATAATGCCTGATTTAATATGTATGATAATGCCTGATTTATTATGTATGATAATGCCTGATTTATTATGTAAGATAATGCCTGATTTAGTGGGTATGATAGTGCCTGATTTATTATGTATGATAATGCCTGATTTATTATGTATGATAATGCCTGATTTATTATGTATGATAATGCCTGATTTAATATATATGATAATGCCTGATTTAGTGTGTATGATAATGCCTGATTTATTATATATGATAATGCCTGATTTAATATGTATTATAATGCCTGATTTATTATGTATGATAATGCCTGATTTAGTGTGTATGATAATGCCTGATTTATTATGTATGATAATGCCTGATTTATTATGTATGATAATGCCTGATTTAATATGTATGATAATGCCTGATTTATTATGTATGATAATGCCTGATTTATTATGTATGATAATACCTAATTTATTATGTATGATAATGCCTGATTTATTATGTATGATAATACCTGATTTATTATGTATGATAATGCCTGATTTATTATGTATGATAATGCCTGATTTATTATGTATGATAGTGCCTGATTTAGTGTGTATGATAATGCCTGATTTATTATATATGATAATGCCTGATTTAATATGTATGATAATGCCTGATTTATTATGTATGATAATGCCTGATTTATTATGTATGATAGTGCCTGATTTAGTGTGTATGATAATGCCTGATTTATTATATATGATAGAGACTGATTCAGTGTGTATGATAATGCCTGATTTATTATATATGATAATGCCTGATATATTATGTATGATAGTGCCTGATTTATTATGTATGATAATGCCTGATTTATTATGTATGATAGTGCCTGATTTATTATGTAATATAATACCTGATTTATTATGTAAGATAATGCCTGATTTAGTGGGTATGATAGTGCCTGATTTATTATGTATGATAATGCCTGATTTATTATGTATGATAATGCCTGATTTATTATGTATGATAATGCCTGATTTAATATATATGATAATGCCTGATTTAGTGTGTATGATAATGCCTGATTTATTATATATGATAATGCCTGATTTAATATGTATTATAATGCCTGATTTATTATGTATGATAATGCCTGATTTAGTGTGTATGATAATGCCTGATTTATTATGTATGATAATGCCTGATTTAGTATGTATGATAATGCCTGATTTATTATGTATGATAATTCCTGATTTATTATAAATGATAATGCCTGATTTAGTGTGTATGATAATGCCTGATTTATTATATATGATAATGCCTGATTTAGTATGTATGATAATGCCTGATTTATTATGTATGATAATGCCTGATTTATTATGTATGATAATGCCTGATTTATTATGTATGATAATGCCTGATTTATTATTTATGATAATGCCTGATTTATTATGTATGATAATGCCTGATTTATTATGTATGATAATGCCTGATTTATTATGTATGATAATGCCTGATTTATTATGTATTATAATGCCTGATTTATTATGTATGATAATGCCTGATTTAGTGTGTATGATAATGCCTGATTAATTATGTATGATAATGCCTGATTTAGTGTGTATGATAATGCCTGATTTATTATGTATGATAATGCCTGATTTATTATAAATGATAATGCCTGATTTAGTGTGTATGATAGTGCCTGATTTATTATGTATTATAGTGCCTGATTTATTATGTATGATAGTGCCTGATTTAGTGTGTATGATAATGCCTGATTTATTATATATGATAATGCCTGATTTAATATGTATGATAATGCCTGATTTATTATGTATGATAATGCCTGATTTATTATAAATGATAATGCCTGATTTATTATGTATTATACTGCCTGATTTATTATGTATGATAGTGCCTGATTTATTATGTATGATAATGCCTGATTTATTATGTATGATAATGCCTGATTTATTATGTATGATAATGCCTGATTTATTATGTAGGATAATGCCTAATTTATTATGTATGATAGTGACTGATTTAGTGTGTATGATAATGCCTGATTTATTATGTATGATAATGCCTGATTTATTATGTATGATAATGCCTGATTTATTATGTATGATAATGCCTGATTTAATATGTATGATAATGCCTGATTTATTATGTATGATAATGCCTGATTTAGTGTGTATGATAATGCCTGATTTATTATGTATGATAATGCCTGATTTAGTATGTATGATAATGCCTGATTTATTATGTATGATAATGCCTGATTTATTATAAATGATAGTGACTGATTTAGTGTGTATGATAATGCCTGATTTATTATGTATGATAATGCCTGATTTATTATGTATGATAATGCCTGATTTATTATGTATGATAATGCCTGATTTAATATGTATGATAATGCCTGATTTATTATGTATGATAATGCCTGATTTAGTATGTATGATAATGCCTGATTTATTATGTATGATAATGCCTGATTTATTATAAATGATAATGCCTGATTTAGTGTGTATGATAGTGCCTGATTTATTATGTATGATAATGCCTGATTTATTATGTATGATAATGCCTGATTTATTATGTATGATAATGCCTGATTTATTATGTATGATAATGCCTGATTTATTATGTATGATAATGCCTGATTTATTATGTATGATAATGCCTAATTTATTATGTATGATAATGCCTGATTTAATATATATGATAATGCCTGATTTAGTGTGTATGATAATGCCTGATTTATTATATATGATAATGCCTGATTTAATATGTATTATAATGCCTGATTTATTATGTATGATAATGCCTGATTTAGTGTGTATGATAATGCCTGATTTATTATGTATGATAATGCCTGATTTAGTATGTATGATAATGCCTGATTTATTATGTATGATAATGCCTGATTTATTATAAATGATAATGCCTGATTTAGTGTGTATGATAATGCCTGATTTATTATGTATGATAATGCCTGATTTAGTATGTATGATAATGCCTGATTTATTATGTATGATAATGCCTGATTTATTATGTATGATAATACCTGATTTATTATGTATGATAATGCCTGATTTATTATGTATGATAATGCCTGATTTATTATGTATGATAATGCCTGATTTATTATGTATGATAATGCCTGATTTAGTGTGTATGATAGTGACTGATTTATTATGTATGATAGTGCCTGATTTATTATGTATTATAGTGCCTGATTTATTATGTATGATAGTGCCTGATTTAGTGTGTATGATAATGCCTGATTTATTATATATGATAGTGCCTGATTTATTATGTATGATAGTGCCTGATTTAGTGTGTATGATAATGCCTGATTTATTATATATGATAATGCCTGATTCAATATGTATGATAATGCCTGATTTATTATGTATGATAATGCCTGATTTATTATAAATGATAATGCCTGATTTATTATGTATTATACTGCCTGATTTATTATGTATGATAGTGCCTGATTTAGTGTGTATGATAATGCCTGATTTATTATATATGATAATGCCTGATTCAATATGTATGATAATGCCTGATTTATTATGTATGATAATGCCTGATTTATTATGTATGATAGTGCCTGATTTAGTGTGTATGATAATGCCTGATTTATTATATATGATAGTGACTGATTTAGGGTGTATGATAATGCCTGATTTATTATATATGATAATGCCTGATTTAATATATATGATAGTGCCTGATTTATTATGTATGATAATGCCTGATTTATTATGTATGATAATGCCTGATTTAGTGTGTATGATATTGCCTGATTTATTATATATGTTAATGCCTGATTTATTATGTATGATAATGCCTGATTTATTATGAATGATAATGCCTGATTTATTATGTATGATAATGCCTGATTTATTATGTATGATAATGCCTGATTTATTATGTATGATAATGCCTGATTTATTATGTATGATAATGCCTGATTTAGTATGTATGATAATGCCTGATTTATTATAAATGATAGTGACTGATTTAGTGTGTATGATAATGCCTGATTTATTATATATGATAATGCCTGATTTATTATGTATGATAATGCCTGATTTATTATGTATGATAATGCCTGATTTAATATGTATGATAATGCCTGATTTATTATGTATGATAATGCCGGATTTATTATGTAAGATAATGCCTGATTTAGTGGGTATGATAGTACCTGATTTATTATGTATGATAATGCCTGATTTATTATGTATGATAATGCCTGATTTATTATGTATGATAATGCCTGATTTAATATATATGATAATGCCTGATTTAGTGTGTATGATAATGCCTGATTTATTATATATGATAATGCCTGATTTAATATGTATTATAATGCCTGATTTATTATGTATGATAATGCCTGATTTAGTGTGTATGATAATGCCTGATTTATTATGTATGATAATGCCTGATTTAGTATGTATGATAATGCCTGATTTATTATGTATTATAATGCCTGATTTATTATGTATGATAATGCCTGATTTAGTGTGTATGATAATGCCTGATTTATTATGTATGTTAATGCCTGATTTATTATGTATGATAATGCCTGATTTATTATGTATGATAATGCCTGATTTATTATGTATGATAATGCCTGATTTATTATGTATGATAATGCCTGATTTATTATGTATGATAATGCCTGATTTAGTATGTATGATAATGCCTGATTTATTATAAATGATAGTGACTGATTTAGTGTGTATGATAATGCCTGATTTATTATATATGATAATGCCTGATTTATTATGTATGATAATGCCTGATTTATTATGTATGATAATGCCTGATTTATTATGTATGATAATGCCTGATTTATTATGTATGAAAGTGCCTGATTTATTATGTATGATAATGCCTGATTTATTATGTATGATAATGCCAGATTTATTATGTATGATAGTGCCTGATTTATTATGTATGATAATGCCTAATTTATTATGTATGATAGTGCCTGATTTAGTGTGTATGATAGTGCCTGATTTATTATAAATGATAGTGACAGATTTAGTGTGTATGATAATGCCTGATTTATTATATATGATAATGCCTGATTTAATATGTTTGATAATGCCTGATTTATTATGTATGATAATGCCTGATTTATTATGTATGATAATACCTGATTTATTATGTATGATAGTGCCTGATTTATTATGTATGATAATGCCTGATTTATTATGTATGATAATGCCTGATTTAGTGTGTATGATAGTGCCTGATTTATTATATATGATAATGCCTTATTTATTATGTATGATAATGCCTGATTTAGTGGGTATGATAGTACCTGATTTATTATGTATGATAATGCCTGATTTATTATGTATGATAATGCCTGATTTATTATGTATGATAATGCCTGATTTAATATATATGATAATGCCTGATTTAGTGTGTATGATAATGCCTGATTTATTATATATGATAATGCCTGATTTAATATGTATTATAATGCCTGATTTATTATGTATGATAATGCCTGATTTAGTGTGTATGATAATGCCTGATTTATTATGTATGATAATGCCTGATTTAGTATGTATGATAATGCCTGATTTATTATGTATTATAATGCCTGATTTATTATGTATGATAATGCCTGATTTAGTGTGTATGATAATGCCTGATTTATTATGTATGTTAATGCCTGATTTATTATGTATGATAATGCCTGATTTATTATGTATGATAATGCCTGATTTATTATGTATGATAATGCCTGATTTATTATGTATGATAATGCCTGATTTATTATGTATGATAATGCCTGATTTAGTATGTATGATAATGCCTGATTTATTATAAATGATAGTGACTGATTTAGTGTGTATGATAATGCCTGATTTATTATATATGATAATGCCTGATTTATTATGTATGATAATGCCTGATTTATTATGTATGATAATGCCTGATGTATTATGTATGATAATGCCTGATTTATTATGTATGAAAGTGCCTGATTTATTATGTATGATAATGCCTGATTTATTATGTATGATAATGCCAGATTTATTATGTATGATAGTGCCTGATTTATTATGTATGATAATGCCTAATTTATTATGTATGATAATGCCTGATTTAGTGTGTATGATAATGCCTGATTTATTATGTATGATAATGCCTGATTTATTATGTATGATAATGCCTGATTTATTATGTATGATAATGCCTGATTTAGTATGTATGATAATGCCGGATTTATTATAAATGATAGTGACTGATTTAGTGTGTATGATAATGCCTGATTTATTATATATGATAATGCCTGATTTATTATGTATGATAATGCCTGATTTATTATGTATGATAATGCCTGATTTATTATGTATGATAATGCCTGATTTATTATGTATGAAAGTGCCTGATTTATTATGTATGATAATGCCTGATTTATTATGTATGATAATGCCTGATTTAGTATGTATGATAATGCCGGATTTATTATAAATGATAGTGACTGATTTAGTGTGTATGATAATGCCTGATTTATTATATATGATAATGCCTGATTTATTATGTATGATAATGCCGGATTTATTATGTATGATAATGCCTGATTTAGTATGTATGATAATGCCGGATTTATTATAAATGATAGTGACTGATTTAGTGTGTATGATAATGCCTGATTTATTATATATGATAATGCCTGATTTATTATGTATGATAATGCCTGATTTATTATGTATGATAATGCCAGATTTATTATGTATGATAGTGCCTGATTTATTATGTATGATAATGCCTAATTTATTATGTATGATAGTGCCTGATTTAGTGTGTATGATAGTGCCTGATTTATTATAAATGATAGTGACAGATTTAGTGTGTATGATAATGCCTGATTTATTATATATGATAATGCCTGATTTAATATGTTTGATAATGCCTGATTTATTATGTATGATAATGCCTGATTTATTATGTATGATAATACCTGATTTATTATGTATGATAGTGCCTGATTTATTATGTATGATAATGCCTGATTTATTATGTATGATAATGCCTGATTTATTATGTATGATAATACCTGATTTATTATGTATGAAAGTGCCTGATTTATTATGTATGATAATGCCTGATTTATTATGTATGATAATGCCTGATTTAGTATGTATGATAATGCCGGATTTATTATAAATGATAGTGACTGATTTAGTGTGTATGATAATGCCTGATTTATTATATATGATAATGCCTGATTTATTATGTATGATAATGCCTGATTTATTATGTATGATAATGCCAGATTTATTATGTATGATAGTGCCTGATTTATTATGTATGATAATGCCTAATTTATTATGTATGATAGTGCCTGATTTAGTGTGTATGATAGTGCCTGATTTATTATAAATGATAGTGACAGATTTAGTGTGTATGATAATGCCTGATTTATTATATATGATAATGCCTGATTTAATATGTTTGATAATGCCTGATTTATTATGTATGATAATGCCTGATTTATTATGTATGATAATACCTGATTTATTATGTATGATAGTGCCTGATTTATTATGTATGATAATGCCTGATTTATTATGTATGATAATGCCTGATTTAGTGTGTATGATAGTGCCTGATTTATTATATATGATAATGCCTTATTTATTATGTATGATAATGCCTGATTTATTATGTATGATAATGCCTTATTTATTATGTATGATAGTGCCTGATTTTGTGTGTATGATAATGCCTGATTTATTATGTATGATAATGACTGATTTATTATAAATGATAGTGACTGATTTAGTGTGTATGATAATGCCTGATTTATTATATATGATAATGCCTGATTTAATATGTATGATAATGCCTGATTTATTATGTATGATAATGCCTGATTTATTATGTATGATAATGCCTGATTTATTATGTATGATAGTGCCTGATTTATTATAAATGATAGTGCCTGATTTATTATGTATGATAATGCCTGATTTATTATGTATGATAGTGACTGATTTATTATGTATGATAATGCCTGATTTATTATGTATGATAATGCCTGATTTATTATGTATGATAATGCCTGATTTATTATGTATGATAATGCCTGATTTATTATGTATGATAGTGCCTGATTTATTATGTATGATAATGCCTGATTTATTATGTATGATAATGCCTGATTTAGTGTGTATGATAGTGCCTGATTTATTATGTATGATAATGCCTGATTTATTATGTATGATAATGCCTGATTTATTATGTATGATAATGCCTGATTTATTATGTATGATAATGCCTGATTTATTATGTATGATTGTGCCTGATTTATTATAAATGATAGTGGCTGATTTAGTGTGTATGATAATGCCTGATTTATTATGTATGATAATGCCTGATTTATTATGTATGATAATGCCTAATTTATTATGTATGATAGTGCCTGATTTAGTGTGTATGATAGTGCCTGATTTATTATAAATGATAGTGACAGATTTAGTGTGTATGATAATGCCTGATTTATTATATATGATAATGCCTGATTTAATATGTTTGATAATGCCTGATTTATTATGTATGATAATGCCTGATTTATTATGTATGATAATACCTGATTTATTATGTATGATAGTGCCTGATTTATTATGTATGATAATGCCTGATTTATTATGTATGATAATGCCTGATTTAGTGTGTATGATAGTGCCTGATTTATTATATATGATAATGCCTTATTTATTATGTATGATAATGCCTGATTTATTATGTATGATAATGCCTTATTTATTATGTATGATAGTGCCTGATTTTGTGTGTATGATAATGCCTGATTTATTATGTATGATAATGACTGATTTATTATAAATGATAGTGACTGATTTAGTGTGTATGATAATGCCTGATTTATTATATATGATAATGCCTGATTTAATATGTATGATAATGCCTGATTTATTATGTATGATAATGCCTGATTTATTATGTATGATAATGCCTGATTTATTATGTATGATAGTGCCTGATTTATTATAAATGATAGTGCCTGATTTATTATGTATGATAATGCCTGATTTATTATGTATGATAGTGACTGATTTATTATGTATGATAATGCCTGATTTATTATGTATGATAATGCCTGATTTATTATGTATGATAATGCCTGATTTATTATGTATGATAATGCCTGATTTATTATGTATGATAGTGCCTGATTTATTATGTATGATAATGCCTGATTTATTATGTATGATAATGCCTGATTTAGTGTGTATGATAGTGCCTGATTTATTATGTATGATAATGCCTGATTTATTATGTATGATAATGCCTGATTTATTATGTATGATAATGCCTGATTTATTATGTATGATAATGCCTGATTTATTATGTATGATTGTGCCTGATTTATTATAAATGATAGTGGCTGATTTAGTGTGTATGATAATGCCTGATTTATTATGTATGATAATGCCTGATTTATTATGTATGATAGTGCCTGTTTTATTATAAATGATAGTGTCTGATTTAGTGTGTATGATAGTACCTGATTTATTATGTATGATAATGCCTGATTTATTATGTATGATAGTGACTGATTTAGTGTGTATGATAGTACCTGATTTATTATGTATGATAATGCCTGATTTATTATGTATGATAGTGCCTGATTTATTATAAATGATAGTGGCTGATTTAGTGTGTATGATAATGCCTGATTTATTATGTATGATAATGCCTGATTTATTATGTATGATAGTACCTGATTTATTATGTATGATAATGCCTGATTTATTATGTATGATAGTGACTGATTTAGTGTGTATGATAGTACCTGATTTATTATGTATGATAATGCCTGATTTATTATGTATGATAATGCCTGATTTATTATGTATGATAGTACCTGATTTATTATGTATGATAATGCCTGATTTATTATGTATGATAGTGCCTGATTTATTATAAATGATAGTGGCTGATTTAGTGTGTATGATAATGCCTGATTTATTATAAATGATAGTGCCTGATTTATTATATATGATAGTGTCTGATTTAGTGTGTATGATAGTACCTGATTTATTATGTATGATAGTGCCTGATTTATTATAAATGATAGTGGCTGATTTAGTATGTATGATAATGCCTGATTTATTATGTATGATAGTGCCTGATTTATTATGTATGATAGTGCCTGATTTATTATGTATGATAATGCCTGATTTATTATATATGATAATGCCTGATTTATTATATATGATAGTGTCTGGTTTAGTGTGTATGATAGTACCTGATTTATTATGTATGATAGTGCCTGATTTAATATATATGATAATGCCTGATTTAGTGTGTATGATAATGCCTGATTTATTATATATGATAATGCCTGATTTATTATGTATGATAATGCCTGATTTATTATATATGATAATGCCTGATTTATTATGTATGATAATGCCTGATTTATTATGTATGATAGTACCTGATTTATTATGTATGATAGTGCCTGATTTATTATGTATGATAATGCCTGATTTATTATGTATGATAGTGCCTGATTTAGTGTGTATGATAATACCTGATTTATTATGTATGATGATGCCTGATTTAGTGTGTATGATAGTGACTGATTTATTATGTATGATAGTGCCTGATTTATTATGTATTATAGTGCCTGATTTATTATGTATGATAGTGCCTGATTTAGTGTGTATGATAATGCCTGATTTATTATATATGATAATGCCTGATTCAATATGTATGATAATGCCTGATTTATTATGTATGATAATGCCTGATTTATTATAAATGATAATGCCTGATTTATTATGTATTATACTGCCTGATGTATTATGTATGATAATGCCTGATTTATTATGTATGATAATGCCTGATTTATTATTTATGATAGTGCCTGATTTAGTGTGTATGATAATGCCTGATTTATTATATATGATAGTGACTGATTTAGTGTGTATGATAATGCCTGATTTATTATATATGATAATGCCTGATTTAATATGTATGATAGTGCCTGATTTATTATGTATGATAATGCCTGATTTATTATGTATGATAATGCCTGATTTAGTGTGTATGATAGTGCCTGATTTATTATATATGTTAATGCCTGATTTATTATGTATGATAATGCCTGATTTATTATGTATGATAATGCCTGATTTATTATGTATGATAATGCCTGATTTATTATGTATGATAATGCCTGATTTATTATGTATGATAATGCATGATTTAGTATGTATGATAATGCCTGATTTATTATAAATGATAGTGACTGATTTAGTGTGTATGATAATGCCTGATTTATTATATATGATAATGCCTGATTTATTATGTATGATAATGCCTGATTTATTATGTATGATAATGCCTGATTTATTATGTATGATAATGCCTGATTTAATATATATGATAATGCCTGATTTAGTGTGTATGATAATGCCTGACTTATTATGTATGATAATGCCTGATTTAGTATGTATGATAATGCCTGATTTATTATATATGATAATGCCTGATTTATTATGTATGATAATGCCTGATTTATTATATATGATAATGCCTGATTTAATATGTATTATAATGCCTGATTTATTATGTATGATAATGCCTGATTTAGTGTGTATGATAATGCCTGATTTATTATGTATGATAATGCCTGATTTAGTATGTATGATAATGCCTGATTTATTATGTATTATAATGCCTGATTTATTATGTATGGTAATGCCTGATTTAGTGTGTATGATAATGCCTGATTTATTATGTATGATAATGCCTGATTTAGTGTGTATGATAATGCCTGATTTATTATGTATGATAATGCCTGATTTATTATAAATGATAATGCCTGATTTAGTGTGTATGATAGTGCCTGATTTATTATGTATGATAATGCCTGATTTATTATAAATGATAATGCCTGATTTAGTGTGTATGATAGTGCCTGATTTATTATATATGATAATGCCTGATTTAATATGTTTGATAATGCCTGATTTATTATGTATGATAATGCCTGATTTATTATGTATGATAATACCTGATTTATTATGTATGATAGTGCCTGATTTATTATGTATGATAATGCCTGATTTATTATGTATGATAATGCCTGATTTAGTGTGTATGATAGTGCTTGATTTATTATATATGATAATGCCTGATTTATTATGTATGATAATGCCTGATTTATTATGTATGATAATGCCTTATTTATTATGTATGATAGTGCCTGATTTATTATGTATGATAATGCCTGATTTAGTGTGTATGATAGTACCTGATTTATTATGTATGATAGTGCCTGATTTAATATATATGATAATGCCTGATTTAGTGTGTATGATAATGCCTGATTTATTATATATGATAATGCCTGATTTATTATGTATGATAATGCCTGATTTATTATATATGATAATGCCTGATTTATTATGTATGATAATGCCTGATTTAGTGTGTATGATAGTGCCCGATTTATTATGTATGATAGTGCCTGATTTATTATAAATGATAGTGCCTGATTTATTATGTATGATAGTGTCTGATTTAGTGTGTATGATAGTACCTGATTTATTATGTATGATAGTGCCTGATTTATTATGTATGATAATGCCTGATTTAGTGTGTATGATAATGCCTGATTTATTATGTATGATAATGCCTGATTTATTATAAATGATAATGCCTGATTTAGTGTGTATGATAGTGCCTGATTTATTATGTATGATAATGCCTGATTTATTATAAATGATAATGCCTGATTTAGTGTGTATGATAGTGCCTGATTTAATATGTTTGATAATGCCTGATTTATTATGTATGATAATGCCTGATTTATTATGTATGATAATACCTGATTTATTATGTATGATAGTGCCTGATTTATTATGTATGATAATGCCTGATTTATTATGTATGATAATGCCTGATTTAGTGTGTATGATAGTGCTTGATTTATTATATATGATAATGCCTGATTTATTATGTATGATAATGCCTGATTTATTATGTATGATAATGCCTTATTTATTATGTATGATAGTGCCTGATTTTGTGTGTATGATAATGCCTGATTTATTATGTATGATAATGCCTGATTTATTCTAAATGATAGTGACTGATTTAGTGTGTATGATAATGCCTGATTTATTATATATGATAATGCCTGATTTAATATGTATGATAATGCCTGATTTATTATGTATGATAATGCCTGATTTATTATGTATGATAATGCCTGATTTATTATGTATGATAGTGCCTGATTTATTATGTATGATAGTGCCTGATTTATTATGTATGATAATGCCTGATTTATTATGTATGATAATGCCTGATTTATTATGTATGATAATGCCTGATTTATTATATATGATAGTGTCTGATTTAGTGTATATGATAGTACCTGATTTATTATGTATGATAGTGCCTGATTTAATATATATGATAATGCCTGATTTAGTGTGTATGATAGTGCCTGATTTATTATAAATAATAGTGCCTGATTTATTATGTATGATAGTGTCTGATTTAGTGTGTATGATAGTACCTGATTTATTATGTATGATAGTGCCTGATTTATTATAAATGATAGTGGCTGATTTAGTGTGTATGATAGTGTCTGATTTAGTGTGTATGATAATGCCTGATTTATTATGTATGATAATGCCTGATTTATTATGTATGATAGTGCCTGATTTATTATGTATGATAGTGCCTGATTTATTATGTATGATAATGCCTGATTTAGTGTGTATGATAGTACCTGATTTATTATGTATGATAGTGCCTGATTTAATATATATGATAATGCCTGATTTAGTGTGTATGATAATGCCTGATTTATTATATATGATAATGCCTGATTTATTATGTATGATAATGCCTGATTTATTATATATGATAATGCCTGATTTATTATGTATGATAATGCCTGATTTATTATGTATGATAGTGCCCGATTTATTATGTATGATAGTGCCTGATTTATTATAAATGATAGTGCCTGATTTATTATGTATGATAGTGTCTGATTTAGTGTGTATGATAGTACCTGATTTATTATGTATGATAGTGCCTGATTTATTATAAATGATAGTGACTGATTTAGTGTGTATGATAATGCCTGATTTATTATAAATGATAATGCCTGATTTAATATATATGATAATGCCTGATTTAGTGTGTATGATAATGCCTGATATATTATATATGATAATGCCTGATTTATTATGTATGATAATGCCTGATTTATTATGTATGATAGTGCCTGATTTATTATAAATGATAGTGACTGATTTAGTGTGTATGATAGTGCCTGATTTATTATAAATGATAGTGACTGATTTAGTGTATATGATAATGCCTGATTTAGTGTGTATGATAATGCCTGATTTATTATAAATGATAGTGACTGATTTAGTGTGTATGATAGTGCCTGATTTATTATAAATGATAGTGACTGATTTAGTGTATATGATAATGCCTGATTTGGTGTGTATGATAATGCCTGATTTATTATGTATGATAATGCCTGATTTATTATTTATGATAATGCCTGATTTAATATATATGATAATGCCTGATTTATTATGTATGATAGTGCCTGATTTAGTGTGTATGATAATGCCTAATTTATTATGTATGATAATGCCTGATTAAATATGTATGATAATGCCTGATTTATTATGTATGATAATGCCTGATTTATTATATATGATAATGCCTGAATTATTATGTATGATAATGCCTGATTTATTATGTATGATAATGCCTGATTTAGTGTGCATGATAATGCCTGATTTATTATATATGATAATGCCTGATTTAATATGTATAATAATGCCTGATTTATTATGTATGATAATGCCTGATTTAGTGTGTATGATAATGCCTGATTTATTATGTATGATAATGCCTGATTTAGTGTGTATGATAATGCCTGATTTATTATGTACGATAATGCCTGATTTATTATAAATGATAATGCCTGATTTAGTGTGTATGATAATGCCTGATTTATAATGTATGATAGTGCCTGATTTATTATAAATTATAGTGACTGATTTAGTGTGTATGATAATGCCTGATTTATTATGTATGATAATGCCTGATTTATTATGTATGATAATGTCTGATTTATTATGTATGATAGTGCTTGATTTAGTGTGTATGATAATGCCTGATTTATTATGTATGATAATGCCTGATTTATTATGTATGATAATGCCTGATTTATTATAAATGATAATGACTGATTTAGTGTGTATGATAATGCCTGATTTATTATATATGATAATGCCTGATTTAATTTGTATGATAATGCCTGATTTATTATGTATGATAATGCCTGATTTATTATGTATGATAGTGCTTGATTTAGTGTGTATGATAATGCCTGATTTATTATAAATGATAATGACTGATTTAGTGTGTATGATAATGCCTGATTTATTATATATGATAATGCCTGATTTAGTGTGTATAATAATGCCTGATTTATTATGTATGATAGTGACTGATTTAGTGTATATGATAATGCCTGATTTAGTGTGTATGATAATGCCTGATTTATTATAAATGATAATGCCTGATTTATTATGTATGATAGTGCCTGATTTAGTGTGTATGATAGTGCCTGATTTATTATGTATGATAATGCCTGATTTATTATGTATGATAATGCCTGATTTAATATATATGATAATGCCTGATTTAGTGTGTATGATAATGCCTGATTTATTATATATGATAATGCCTGATTTATTATGTATGATAGTGCCTGATTTATTATGTATGATAATGCCTGATTTATTATATATGATAATGCCTGATTTATTATGTATGATAATGCCTGATTTAGTGTGTATGATTGTGCCTGATTTATTATAAATGATAGTGCCTGATTTATTATGTATGATAGTGTCTGATTTAGTGTGTATGATAGTACCTGATTTATTATGTATGATAGTGCCTGATTTATTATGTATGATAATGCCTGATTTAGTGTATATGATAATGCCTGATTTATTATGTATGATAATGCCTGATTTATTATAAATGATAATGCCTGATTTAGTGTGTATGATAGTGCCTGATTTATTATGTATGATAATGCCTGATTTATTATAAATCATAATGCCTGATTTAGTGTGTATGATAGTGCCTGATTTATTATATATGATAATGCCTGATTTAATATGTTTGATAATGCCTGATTTATTATGTATGATAATGCCTGATTTATTATGTATGATAATACCTGATTTATTATGTATGATAGTGCCTGATTTATTATGTATGATAATGCCTGATTTATTATGTATGATAATGCCTGATTTAGTGTGTATGATAGTGCTTGATTTATTATATATGATAATGCCTGATTTATTATGTATGATAATGCCTGATTTATTATGTATGATAATGCCTTATTTATTATGTATGATAGTGCCTGATTTTGTGTGTATGATAATGCCTGATTTATTATGTATGATAATGCCTGATTTATTCTAAATGATAGTGACTGATTTAGTGTGTATGATAATGCCTGATTTATTATATATGATAGTGCCTGATTTATTATGTATGATAGTGCCTGATTTATTATGTATGATAATGCCTGATTTATTATGTATGATAATGCCTGATTTATTATGTATGATAATGCCTGATTTATTATATATGATAGTGTCTGATTTAGTGTGTATGATAGTACCTGATTTATTATGTATGATAGTGCCTGATTTAATATATATGATAATGCCTGATTTAGTGTGTATGATAGTGCCTGATTTATTATAAATAATAGTGCCTGATTTATTATGTATGATAGTGTCTGATTTAGTGTGTATGATAGTACCTGATTTATTATGTATGATAGTGCCTGATTTATTATAAATGATAGTGGCTGATTTATTATGTATGATAGTGCCTGATTTATTATGTATGATAGTGCCTGATTTATTATGTATGATAGTGCCTGATTTATTATGTATGATAATGCCTGATTTAGTGTGTATGATAGTACCTGATTTATTATGTATGATAGTGCCTGATTTAATATATATGATAATGCCTGATTTAGTGTGTATGATAATGCCTGATTTATTATATATGATAATGCCTGATTTATTATGTATGATAATGCCTGATTTATTATATATGATAATGCCTGATTTATTATGTATGATAATGCCTGATTTATTATGTATGATAGTGCCCGATTTATTATGTATGATAGTGCCTGATTTATTATAAATGATAGTGCCTGATTTATTATGTATGATAGTGTCTGATTTAGTGTGTATGATAGTACCTGATTTATTATGTATGATAGTGCCTGATTTATTATAAATGATAGTGACTGATTTAGTGTGTATGATAATGCCTGATTTATTATAAATGATAATGCCTGATTTAATATATATGATAATGCCTGATTTAGTGTGTATGATAATGCCTGATATATTATATATGATAATGCCTGATTTATTATGTATGATAATGCCTGATTTATTATGTATGATAGTGCCTGATTTATTATAAATGATAGTGACTGATTTAGTGTGTATGATAGTGCCTGATTTATTATAAATGATAGTGACTGATTTAGTGTATATGATAATGCCTGATTTAGTGTGTATGATAATGCCTGATTTATTATAAATGATAGTGACTGATTTAGTGTGTATGATAGTGCCTGATTTATTATAAATGATAGTGACTGATTTAGTGTATATGATAATGCCTGATTTGGTGTGTATGATAATGCCTGATTTATTATGTATGATAATGCCTGATTTATTATTTATGATAATGCCTGATTTAATATATATGATAATGCCTGATTTATTATGTATGATAGTGCCTGATTTAGTGTGTATGATAATGCCTAATTTATTATGTATGATAATGCCTGATTAAATATGTATGATAATGCCTGATTTATTATGTATGATAATGCCTGATTTATTATATATGATAATGCCTGATTTATTATGTATGATAATGCCTGATTTATTATGTATGATAATGCCTGATTTAGTGTGCATGATAATGCCTGATTTATTATATATGATAATGCCTGATTTAATATGTATAATAATGCCTGATTTATTATGTATGATAATGCCTGATTTAGTGTGTATGATAATGCCTGATTTATTATGTATGATAATGCCTGATTTAGTGTGTATGATAATGCCTGATTTATTATGTACGATAATGCCTGATTTATTATAAATGATAATGCCTGATTTAGTGTGTATGATAATGCCTGATTTATAATGTATGATAGTGCCTGATTTATTATAAATTATAGTGACTGATTTAGTGTGTATGATAATGCCTGATTTATTATGTATGATAATGCCTGATTTATTATGTATGATAATGCCTGATTTATTATAAATGATAATGACTGATTTAGTGTGTATGATAATGCCTGATTTATTATATATGATAATGCCTGATTTAATTTGTATGATAATGCCTGATTTATTATGTATGATAATGCCTGATTTATTATGTATGATAGTGCTTGATTTAGTGTGTATGATAATGCCTGATTTATTATAAATGATAATGACTGATTTAGTGTGTATGATAATGCCTGATTTATTATATATGATAATGCCTGATTTAGTGTGTATAATAATGCCTGATTTATTATGTATGATAGTGACTGATTTAGTGTATATGATAATGCCTGATTTAGTGTGTATGATAATGCCTGATTTATTATAAATGATAATGCCTGATTTATTATGTATGATAGTGCCTGATTTAGTGTGTATGATAGTGCCTGATTTATTATGTATGATAATGCCTGATTTATTATGTATGATAATGCCTGATTTAATATATATGATAATGCCTGATTTAGTGTGTATGATAATGCCTGATTTATTATGTATGATAATGCCTGATTTATTATGTATGATAATGCCTGATTTAGTGTGTATGATAATGCCTGATTTATTATGTATGATAATGCCTGATTTATTTTAAATGATAATGCCTGATTTAGTGTGTATGATAGTGCCTGATTTATTATGTATGATAATGCCTGATTTATTATGTATGATAATGCCTGATTTATTATGTATGATAGTGCCTGATTTAGTGTGTATGATAGTGCCTGATTTATTATGTATGATAATGCCTGATTTATTATGTATGATAGTGCTTGATTTAGTGTGTATGATAATGCCTGATTTATTATAAATGATAATGACTGATTTAGTGTGTATGATAATGCCTGATTTATTATATATGATAATGCCTGATTTAGTGTGTATAATAATGCCTGATTTATTATGTATGATAGTGACTGATTTAGTGTATATGATAATGCCTGATTTAGTGTGTATGATAATGCCTGATTTATTATAAATGATAATGCCTGATTTATTATGTATGATAGTGCCTGATTTAGTGTGTATGATAGTGCCTGATTTATTATGTATGATAATGCCTGATTTATTATATATGATAGTGCCTGATTTATTATAAATTATAGTGACTGATTTAGTGTATATGATAATGCCTGATTTAGTGTGTATGATAATGCCTGATTTATTATAAATGATAATGCCTGATTTATTATGTATGATAATGCCTGATTTATTATGTATGATAGTGACTGATTTAGTGTATATGATGCCTGATTTAGTGTGTATGATAATGCCTGATTTATTATGTATGATAATGCCTGATTTAATATGTATGATAATGCCTGATTTATTATGTATGATAATGCCTGATTTATTATGTATGATAATGCCTGATTTATTATGTATGATGGTGCCTGATTTATTATGTATGATAATGCCTGATTTAATATGTATGATAATGCCTGATTTATTATGTATGATAGTGCCTGATTTAGTGTGTATGATAGTGCCTGATTTATTATGTATGATAATGCTTGAATTATTATGTATGATAATGCCTGATTTATTATGTATGATAATGCCTGATTTATTATGTATTATAGTGCCTGATTTATTATGTATGATAGTACCTGATTTATTATGTATGATAGTGCCTGATTTAATATATATGATAATGCCTGATTTAGTGTGTATGATAGTGCCTGATTTATTATAAATAATAGTGCCTGATTTATTATGTATGATAGTGTCTGATTTAGTGTGTATGATAGTACCTGATTTATTATGTATGATAGTGCCTGATTTATTATAAATGATAGTGGCTGATTTAGTGTGTATGATAGTGTCTGATTTAGTGTGTATGATAATGCCTGATTTATTATGTATGATAATGCCTGATTTATTATGTATGATAGTGCCTGATTTATTATGTATGATAGTGCCTGATTTATTATGTATGATAATGCCTGATTTAGTGTGTATGATAGTACCTGATTTATTATGTATGATAGTGCCTGATTTAATATATATGATAATGCCTGATTTAGTGTGTATGATAATGCCTGATTTATTATATATGATAATGCCTGATTTATTATGTATGATAATGCCTGATTTATTATATATGATAATGCCTGATTTATTATGTATGATAATGCCTGATTTATTATGTATGATAGTGCCCGATTTATTATGTATGATAGTGCCTGATTTATTATAAATGATAGTGCCTGATTTATTATGTATGATAGTGTCTGATTTAGTGTGTATGATAGTACCTGATTTATTATGTATGATAGTGCCTGATTTATTATAAATGATAGTGACTGATTTAGTGTGTATGATAATGCCTGATTTATTATAAATGATAATGCCTGATTTAATATATATGATAATGCCTGATTTAGTGTGTATGATAATGCCTGATATATTATATATGATAATGCCTGATTTATTATGTATGATAATGCCTGATTTATTATGTATGATAGTGCCTGATTTATTATAAATGATAGTGACTGATTTAGTGTGTATGATAGTGCCTGATTTATTATAAATGATAGTGACTGATTTAGTGTATATGATAATGCCTGATTTAGTGTGTATGATAATGCCTGATTTATTATAAATGATAGTGACTGATTTAGTGTGTATGATAGTGCCTGATTTATTATAAATGATAGTGACTGATTTAGTGTATATGATAATGCCTGATTTGGTGTGTATGATAATGCCTGATTTATTATGTATGATAATGCCTGATTTATTATTTATGATAATGCCTGATTTAATATATATGATAATGCCTGATTTATTATGTATGATAGTGCCTGATTTAGTGTGTATGATAATGCCTAATTTATTATGTATGATAATGCCTGATTAAATATGTATGATAATGCCTGATTTATTATGTATGATAATGCCTGATTTATTATATATGATAATGCCTGATTTATTATGTATGATAATGCCTGATTTATTATGTATGATAATGCCTGATTTAGTGTGCATGATAATGCCTGATTTATTATATATGATAATGCCTGATTTAATATGTATAATAATGCCTGATTTATTATGTATGATAATGCCTGATTTAGTGTGTATGATAATGCCTGATTTATTATGTATGATAATGCCTGATTTAGTGTGTATGATAATGCCTGATTTATTATGTACGATAATGCCTGATTTATTATAAATGATAATGCCTGATTTAGTGTGTATGATAATGCCTGATTTATAATGTATGATAGTGCCTGATTTATTATAAATTATAGTGACTGATTTAGTGTGTATGATAATGCCTGATTTATTATGTATGATAATGCCTGATTTATTATGTATGATAATGTCTGATTTATTATGTATGATAGTGCTTGATTTAGTGTGTATGATAATGCCTGATTTATTATGTATGATAATGCCTGATTTATTATGTATGATAGTGCCTGATTTATTATAAATGATAATGACTGATTTAGTGTGTATGATAATGCCTGATTTATTATATATGATAATGCCTGATTTAATTTGTATGATAATGCCTGATTTATTATGTATGATAATGCCTGATTTATTATGTATGATAGTGCTTGATTTAGTGTGTATGATAATGCCTGATTTATTATAAATGATAATGACTGATTTAGTGTGTATGATAATGCCTGATTTATTATATATGATAATGCCTGATTTAGTGTGTATAATAATGCCTGATTTATTATGTATGATAGTGACTGATTTAGTGTATATGATAATGCCTGATTTAGTGTGTATGATAATGCCTGATTTATTATAAATGATAATGCCTGATTTATTATGTATGATAGTGCCTGATTTAGTGTGTATGATAGTGCCTGATTTATTATGTATGATAATGCCTGATTTATTATGTATGATAATGCCTGATTTAATATATATGATAATGCCTGATTTAGTGTGTATGATAATGCCTGATTTATTATGTATGATAATGCCTGATTTAATATATATGATAATGCCTGATTTAGTGTGTATGATAATGCCTGATTTATTATATATGATAATGCCTGATTTAATATGTATTATAATGCCTGATTTATTATGTATGATAATGCCTGATTTAGTGTGTATGATAATGCCTGATTTATTATGTATGATAATGCCTGATTTATTTTAAATGATAATGCCTGATTTAGTGTGTATGATAGTGCCTGATTTATTATGTATGATAATGCCTGATTTATTATGTATGATAATGCCTGATTTATTATGTATGATAGTGCTTGATTTAGTGTGTATAATAATGCCTGATTTATTATGTATGATAGTGACTGATTTAGTGTATATGATAATGCCTGATTTAGTGTGTATGATAATGCCTGATTTATTATAAATGATAATGCCTGATTTATTATGTATGATAGTGCCTGATTTAGTGTGTATGATAGTGCCTGATTTATTATGTATGATAATGCCTGATTTATTATATATGATAGTGCCTGATTTATTATAAATTATAGTGACTGATTTAGTGTATATGATAATGCCTGATTTAGTGTGTATGATAATGCCTGATTTATTATAAATGATAATGCCTGATTTATTATGTATGATAATGCCTGATTTATTATGTATGATAGTGACTGATTTAGTGTATATGATGCCTGATTTAGTGTGTATGATAATGCCTGATTTATTATGTATGATAATGCCTGATTTAATATGTATGATAATGCCTGATTTATTATGTATGATAATGCCTGATTTATTATGTATGATAATGCCTGATTTATTATGTATGATAGTGCCTGATTTATTATGTATGATAATGCCTGATTTAATATGTATGATAATGCCTGATTTATTATGTATGATAGTGCCTGATTTAGTGTGTATGATAGTGCCTGATTTATTATGTATTATAGTGCCTGATTTATTATGTATGATAATGCCTGATTTAATATGTATGATAATGCCTGATTTATTATGTATGATAGTGCCTGATTTAGTGTGTATGATAGTGCCTGATTTATTATGTATGATAATGCCTGAATTATTATGTATGATAATGCCTGATTTATTATATATGATAGTGCCTGATTTATTATGTATGATAGTGCTTGATTTATTATGTATGATAATGCATGCTTTATTATAAATGATAGTGACTGATTTAGTGTGTATGATAATGCCTGATTTATTATACATGATAATGCCTGATTTAATATGTATGATAATGCCTGATTTATTATGTATGATAATGCCTGATTTATTATGTATTATAATGCCTGATTTAGTGTGTATGATAGTACCTGATTTATTAAGTATGATAATGCCTGATTTAGTGTGTATGATAGTGCTTGATTTATTATGTATGATAATGCCTGATTTATTATGTATGATAATGCCTGATTTATTATGTATGATAATGCCTGATTTATTATGTATGATAGTGCCTGATTTAATATGTATGATAATGCCTGATTTATTATGTATGATAATGCCTGATCTATTATGTATGATAATGCCTGATTTATTATGTATGATAATGCCTAATTTATTATGTATGATAGTGCCTGATTTATTATGTATGATAATGCCTGATTTATTATGTATGATAATGCCTGATTTATTATGTATGATAATGCCTGATTTATTATGTATGATAATGCCTGATTTATTATGTATGATAATGCCTGATTTATTATGTATGATAGTGCCTGATTTAGTGTGTATGATAATGCCTGATTTATTATAAATGATAGTGACTGATTTAGTGTGTATGATAAAGCCTGATTTATTATATATGATAATGCCTGATTTATTATGTATGATAATGCCTGATTTATTATGTATGATAGTGCCTGATTTATTATGTATGATAATGCCTGATTTATTATATATAATGATAGTGCCTGATTTAGTGTGTATGATAATACCTGATTTATTATATATGATAATGCCTGACTTAATATGTATGCTAGTGCCTGATTTATTATGTATGATAATGCCTGATTTATTATGTATGATAGTGCCTGATTTAGTGTGTATGATAGTGCCTGATTTATTATGTATGATAATGCCTGATTTATTATGTATGATAATGCCTGATTTATTATGTATGATAATGCCTGATTTATTATGTATGATAGTGCCTGATTTAGTGTGTATGATAGTGCCTGATTTATTATGTATGTTAATGCCTGATTTATTATGTATGATAATGCCTGATTTATTATGTATGATAATGCCTGATTTATTATGTATGATAGTGCCTGATTTAGTGTGTATGATAATGCCTGATTTATTATATATGATAATGCCTGATTTAATATGTATGATAATGCCTGATTTATTATGTATGATAATGCCTGATTTATTATATATGATAATGCCTGATTTATTATGTATGATAGTGCCTGATTTATTATGTATGATAATGCCTGATTTATTATGTATGATAGTGCCTGATTTAGTGTATATGATAGTGACTGATTTAGTGTGTATGATAATGCCTGATTTATTATATATGATAATGCCTGATTTATTATGTATGATAATGCCTGATTTATTATGTATGATAATGCCTGATTTATTATGTATGATAATGCCTGATTTATTATGTATGATAATGCCTGATTTATTATGTATGATAGTGTCTGATTTATTATGTATGATAATGCCTGATTTATTATAAATGATAGTGACTGATTTAGTATGTATGATAATGCCTGATTTATTATGTATGATAGTGCCTGATTTAGTGTGTATGATAGTGCCTGATTTATTATGTATGATAATGCCTGATTTATTATGTATGATAATGCCTGATTTATTATATATGATAGTGCCTGATTTAATATGTATGATAATGCCTGATTTATTATGTATGATAATGCCTGATTTATTATGTATGATAGTGCCTGGTTTAGTGTGTATGATAATGCCTGATTTATTATGTATGATAATGCCTGATTTATTATGTATGATAGTGCCTGATTTATTATATATGATAATGCCTGATTTAATATGTATGATAGTGCATGATTTATTATGTATGATAATGCCTGATTTAATATGTATGATAATGCCTGATTTATTATGTATGATAATGCCTGATTTATTATGTATGATAGTGCCTGATTTATTATGTATGATAATGCCTGATTTAATATGTATGATAATGCCTGATTTATTATGTATGATAGTGCCTGATTTAGTGTGTATGATAGTGCCTGATTTATTATGTATGATAATGCCTGAATTATTATGTATGATAATGCCTGATTTATTATGTATGATAATACCTGATTTATTATGTATTATAATGCCTGATTTAATATGTATGATAGTGCCTGATTTATTATGTATGATAATGCCTGATTTAATATGTATGATAATGCCTGATTTATTATGTATGATAGTGCCTGATTTAGTGTGAATGATAGTGCCTGATTTATTATGTATGATAATGCCTGATTTATTATGTATGATAATGCCTGATTTAATATGTATGATAATGCCTGATTTATTATGTATGATAGTGCCTGATTTAGTGTGTATGATAGTGCCTGATTTATTATGTATGATAATGCCTGAATTATTATGTATGATAATGCCTGATTTATTATATATGATAGTGCCTGATTTATTATGTATGATAGTGCTTGATTTATTATGTATGATAATGCATGTTTTATTATAAATGATAGTGACTGATTTAGTGTGTATGATAATGCCTGATTTATTATACATGATAATGCCTGATTTAATATGTATGATAATGCCTGATTTATTATGTATGATAATGCCTGATTTATTATGTATTATAATGCCTGATTTAGTGTGTATGATAGTGCCTGATTTATTAAGTATGATAATGCCTGATTTAGTGTGTATGATAGTGCTTGATTTATTATGTATGATAATGCCTGATTTATTATGTATGATAATGCCTGATTTATTATGTATGATAATGCCTGATTTATTATGTATGATAGTGCCTGATTTAATATGTATGATAATGCCTGATTTATTATGTATGATAATGCCTGATCTATTATGTATGATAATGCCTGATTTATTATGTATGATAATGCCTAATTTATTATGTATGATAGTGCCTGATTTATTATGTATGATAATGCCTGATTTATTATGTATGATAATGCCTGATTTATTATGTATGATAATGCCTGATTTATTATGTATGATAATGCCTGATTTATTATGTATGATAATGCCTGATTTATTATGTATGATAGTGCCTGATTTAGTGTGTATGATAATGCCTGATTTATTATAAATGATAGTGACTGATTTAGTGTGTATGATAAAGCCTGATTTATTATATATGATAATGCCTGATTTAATATGTATGATAATGCCTGATTTATTATGTATGATAATGGCTGATTTATTATGTATGATAATGCCTGATTTATTATGTATGATAGTGCCTGATTTATTATGGATGATAATGCCTGATTTATTATATATAATGATAGTGCCTGATTTAGTGTGTATGATAATACCTGATTTATTATATATGATAATGCCTGACTTAATATGTATGATAGTGCCTGATTTATTATGTATGATAATGCCTGATTTATTATGTATGATAGTGCCTGATTTAGTGTGTATGATAGTGCCTGATTTATTATGTATGATAATGCCTGATTTATTATGTATGATAATGCCTGATTTATTATGTATGATAATGCCTGATTTATTATGTATGATAGTGCCTGATTTAGTGTGTATGATAGTGCCTGATTTATTATGTATGTTAATGCCTGATTTATTATGTATGATAATGCCTGATTTATTATGTATGATAATGCCTGATTTATTATGTATGATAGTGCCTGATTTAGTGTGTATGATAATGCCTGATTTATTATATATGATAATGCCTGATTTAATATGTATGATAATGCCTGATTTATTATGTATGATAATGCCTGATTTATTATATATGATAATGCCTGATTTATTATGTATGATAGTGCCTGATTTATTATGTATGATAATGCCTGATTTATTATGTATGATAGTGCCTGATTTAGTGTATATGATAGTGACTGATTTAGTGTGTATGATAATGCCTGATTTATTATATATGATAATGCCTGATTTAATATGTATGATAGTGCCTGATTTATTATGTATGATAATGCCTGATTTATTATGTATGATAATGCCTGATTTATTATGTATGATAATGCCTGATTTATTATGTATGATAATGCCTGATTTATTATGTATGATAGTGTCTGATTTATTATGTATGATAATGCCTGATTTATTATAAATGATAGTGACTGATTTAGTGTGTATGATAATGCCTGATTTATTATGTATGATAGTGCCTGATTTAGTGTGTATGATAGTGCCTGATTTATTATGTATGATAATGCCTGATTTATTATGTATGATAATGCCTGATTTATTATATATGATAGTGCCTGATTTAATATGTATGATAATGCCTGATTTATTATGTATGATAATGCCTGATTTATTATGTATGATAGTGCCTGATTTGGTGTGTATGATAATGCCTGATTTATTATGTATGATAATGCCTGATTTATTATGTATGATAGTGCCTGATTTAATATGTATGATAATGCCTGATTTATTATGTATGATAATGCCTGATTTATTATATAAGATAGTGACTGATTTATTATGTATGATAGTGCCTGATTTAGTGTGTATGATAGTGCCTGATTTATTATATATGATAATGCCTGATTTAGTGTGTATGATGATGCCTGATTTATTATGTATGATAATGCCTGATTTATTATGTATGATAATGCCTGATTTATTATGTATGATAGTGCCTGATTTATTATGTATGATAATGCCTGATTTATTATGTATGATAATGCCTGACTTATTATGTATGATAATGCCTGATTTATTATGTATGATAATGCCTGATTTATTATGTATGATAGTGCCTGATTTATTATGTATGATAATGCCTGATTTATTATGTATGATAATGCCTGATTTATTATGTATGATAATGCCTGATTTATTATGTATGATAGTGCCTGATTTAGTGTGTATGATAGTGCCTGATTTATTATGTATGATAATGCCTGATTTATTATGTATGATAATGCCTGATTTAGTGTGTATGATAGTGCCTGATTTATTATAAATGATAGTGCCTGATTTATTATAAATGATAGTGCCTGATTTATTATGTATGATAATGCCTGATTTATTATGTATGATAGTGCCTGATTTAGTGTGTATGATAATGACTGATTTATTATAAATGATAGTGACTGATTTAGTGTATATGATAATGCCTGATTTATTATGTATAATAATGCCTGATTTATTATGTATGATAGTGTCTGATTTAATATGTATGATAATGCCTGATTTATTATGTATGATAATGCCTGATTTATTATGTATGATAATGCCTGATTTATTATGTATGATAATGCCTGATTTATTATGTATGATAATGCCTGATTTATTATGTATGATAGTGCCTGATTTAGTGTGTATGATAGTGTCTGATTTAATATGTATGATAATGCCTGATTTATTATGTATGATAATGCCTGATTTATTATGTATGATAATGCCTGATTTATTATGTATGATAATGCCTGATTTATTATGTATGATAATGCCTGATTTAATATGTATGATAATGCCTGATTTATTATGTATGATAATGCCTGATTTATTATGTATGATAGTGCCTGATTTAGTGTGTATGATAGTGCCTGATTTATTATGTATGATAATGCCTGATTTATTATAAATGATAGTGCCTGATTTATTATAAATGATAGTGCCTGATTTATTATGTATGATAATGCCTGATTTATTATGTATGATATTGCCTGATTTAGTGTGTATGATAATGCCTGATTTATTATGTATAATAATGCCTGATTTATTATGTATGATAGTGCCTGATTTAATATGTATGATAATGCCTGATTGCTTATGTATGATAATGCCTGATTTATTATGTATGATAATGCCTGATTTATTATGTATGATAATGCCTGATTTATTATGTATGATAATGCCTGATTTAATATGTATGATAATGCCTGATTTATTATGTATGATAATGCCTGATTTATTATGTATGATAGTGCCTGATTTAGTGTGTATGATAGTGCCTGATTTATTATGTATGTTAATGCCTGATTTATTAAGTATGATAATGCCTGATTTATTATGTATGATAATGCCTGATTTATTATGTATGATAGTGCCTGATTTAGTGTGTATGATAATGCCTGATTTATTATATATGATAATGCCTGATTTAATATGTATGATAATGCCTGATTTATTATGTATGATAATGCCTGATTTATTATATATGATAATGCCTGATTTATTATGTATGATAGTGCCTGATTTATTATGTATGATAATGCCTGATTTATTATGTATGATAGTGCCTGATTTAGTGTATATGATAGTGACTGATTTAGTGTGTATGATAATGCCTGATTTATTATATATGATAATGCCTGATTTAATATGTATGATAGTGCCTGATTTATTATGTATGATAATGCCTGATTTATTATGTATGATAATGCCTGATTTATTATGTATGATAATGCCTGATTTATTATGTATGATAATGCCTGATTTATTATGTATGATAGTGTCTGATTTATTATGTATGATAATGCCTGATTTATTATAAATGATAGTGACTGATTTAGTGTGTATGATAATGCCTGATTTATTATGTATGATAATGCCTGATTTATTATATATGATAGTGCCTGATTTAATATGTATGATAATGCCTGATTTATTATGTATGATAATGCCTGATTTATTATGTATGATAGTGCCTGATTTAGTGTGTATGATAATGCCTGATTTATTATGTATGATAATGCCTGATTTATTATGTATTATAATGCCTGATTTATTATGTATGATAATGCCTGATTTATTATGTATGATAGTGCCTGATTTAGTGTGTATGATAATGACTGATTTATTATAAATGATAGTGACTGATTTAGTGTATATGATAATGCCTGATTTATTATGTATAATAATGCCTGATTTATTATGTATGATAGTGTCTGATTTAATATGTATGATAATGCCTGATTTATTATGTATGATAATGCCTGATTTATTATGTATGATAATGCCTGATTTATTATGTATGATAATGCCTGATTTATTATGTATGATAATGCCTGATTTATTATGTATGATAGTGCCTGATTTAGTGTGTATGATAGTGTCTGATTTAATATGTATGATAATGCCTGATTTATTATGTATGATAATGCCTGATTTATTATGTATGATAATGCCTGATTTATTATGTATGATAATGCCTGATTTATTATGTATGATAATGCCTGATTTAATATGTATGATAATGCCTGATTTATTATGTATGATAATGCCTGATTTATTATGTATGATAGTGCCTGATTTAGTGTGTATGATAGTGCCTGATTTATTATGTATGATAATGCCTGATTTATTATAAATGATAGTGCCTGATTTATTATAAATGATAGTGCCTGATTTATTATGTATGATAATGCCTGATTTATTATGTATGATATTGCCTGATTTAGTGTGTATGATAATGCCTGATTTATTATGTATAATAATGCCTGATTTATTATGTATGATAGTGCCTGATTTAATATGTATGATAATGCCTGATTGCTTATGTATGATAATGCCTGATTTATTATGTATGATAATGCCTGATTTATTATGTATGATAATGCCTGATTTATTATGTATGATAATGCCTGATTTAATATGTATGATAATGCCTGATTTATTATGTATGATAATGCCTGATTTATTATGTATGATAGTGCCTGATTTAGTGTGTATGATAGTGCCTGATTTATTATGTATGTTAATGCCTGATTTATTAAGTATGATAATGCCTGATTTATTATGTATGATAATGCCTGATTTATTATGTATGATAGTGCCTGATTTAGTGTGTATGATAATGCCTGATTTATTATATATGATAATGCCTGATTTAATATGTATGATAATGCCTGATTTATTATGTATGATAATGCCTGATTTATTATATATGATAATGCCTGATTTATTATGTATGATAGTGCCTGATTTATTATGTATGATAATGCCTGATTTATTATGTATGATAGTGCCTGATTTAGTGTATATGATAGTGACTGATTTAGTGTGTATGATAATGCCTGATTTATTATATATGATAATGCCTGATTTAATATGTATGATAGTGCCTGATTTATTATGTATGATAATGCCTGATTTATTATGTATGATAATGCCTGATTTATTATGTATGATAATGCCTGATTTATTATGTATGATAATGCCTGATTTATTATGTATGATAGTGTCTGATTTATTATGTATGATAATGCCTGATTTATTATAAATGATAGTGACTGATTTAGTGTGTATGATAATGCCTGATTTATTATGTATGATAATGCCTGATTTATTATATATGATAGTGCCTGATTTAATATGTATGATAATGCCTGATTTATTATGTATGATAATGCCTGATTTATTATGTATGATAGTGCCTGATTTAGTGTGTATGATAATGCCTGATTTATTATGTATGATAATGCCTGATTTATTATGTATGATAATGCCTGATTTATTATGTATGATAATGCCTGATTTATTATGTATGATAGTGCCTGATTTAGTGTGTATGATAATGCCTGATTTATTATATATGATAATGCCTGATTTAGTATGTATGATAGTGCCTGATTTAGTGTATATGATAGTGACTGATTTAGTGTGTATGATAATGCCTGATTTATTATATATGATAATGCCTGATTTAATATGTATGATAGTGCCTGATTTATTATGTATGATAATGCCTGATTTAATATGTATGATAATGCCTGATTTATTATGTATGATAGTGCCTAATTTGGTATGTATGATAATGCCTGATTTATTATAAATGATAATGCCTGATTTAATATGTATGATAATGCCTGATTTATTATGTATGATAATGCCTGATTTGGTGTGTATGATAATGCCTGATTTATTATAAATGATAATGCCTGATTTAATATGTATGATAATGCCTGATTTATTATGTATGATAATGCCTGATTTACTATGTATGATAATGCCTGATTTATTATGTATGATAGTGCCTGATTTATTATGTATGATAATACCTGATTTATTATATATGATAATGCCTGATTTATTATGTATGATAATGCCTGATTTATTATGTATGATAATGCCTGATTTAATATATAGGATAATGCCTGATTTAGTGTGTATGATAATGCCTGATTTATTATATATGATAATGCCTGATTTAATATATAGGATAATGCCTGATTTAGTGTGTATGATAGTGCCTGATTTAGTGTGTATGATAATGCCTGATTTATTATAAATGATAGTGACTGATTTAGTGTGTATGATAATGCCTGATTTATTATATATGATAATGCCTGATTTATTATGTATGATAATACCTGATTTATTATGTATGATAATACCTGATTTATTATATATGATAATGCCTGATTTAATATGTATGATAATGCATGATTTAGTGTGTATGATAATGCCTGATTTATTATGTATGATAATGCCTGATTTATTATGTATAATAGTGCCTGATTTAGTGTATATGATAATGCCTGATTTATTATAAATGATAGTGACTGATTTAGTGTGTATGATAATGCCTGATTTATTATATATGATAATGCCTGATTTAATATGTATGATAATGCCTGATTTATTATGTATGATAATGCCTGATTTATTATGTATGATAATGCCTGATTTATTATGTATGATAATGCCTGATTTATTATGTATGATAGTGCCTGATTTAGTGTGTATGATAATGCCTGATTTATTATATATGATAATGCCTGATTTAATATGTATGATAATGCCTGATTTATTATGTATGATAATGCCTGATTTATTATATATGATAATGCCTGATTTATTATGTATGATAGTGCCTGATTTATTATGTATGATAGTGCCTGATTTAGTGTATATGATAGTGACTGATTTAGTGTGTATGATAATGCCTGATTTATTATATATGATAATGCCTGATTTAATATGTATGATAGTGCCTGATTTATTATGTATGATAATGCCTGATTTAATATGTATGATAATGCCTGATTTATTATGTATGATAGTGCCTAATTTGGTATGTATGATAATGCCTGATTTATTATGTATGATAATGCCTGATTTATTATGTATGATATTGCCTGATTTAGTGTGTATGATAATGCCTGATTTATTATGTATAATAATGCCTGATTTATTATGTATGATAGTGCCTGATTTAATATGTATGATAATGCCTGATTTATTATGTATGATAGTGCCTGATTTAGTGTATATGATAATGCCTGATTTCTTATGTATGATAATGCCTGATTTATTATGTATGATAATGCCTGATTTATTATGTATGATAGTGCCTGATTTAGTGTGTATGATAGTGCCTGATTTATTATGTATGTTAATGCCTGATTTATTATGTATGATAATGCCTGATTTATTATGTATGATAATGCCTGATTTATTATGTATGATAGTGCCTGATTTATTGTGTATGATAATGCCTGATTTATTATATATGATAATGCCTTATTTATTATGTATGATAATGCCTGATTTATTATGTATGATAGTGCCTGATTTATTATGTATGATAATGCCTGATTTATTATAAATGATAATGCCTGATTTAATATGTATGATACTGCCTGATTTATTATGTATGATAATGCCTGGTTTATTATGTATGATAATGCCTGATTTATTATATATGATAATGCCTGATTTATTATGTATGATAGTGCCTGATTTATTATGTATGATAATGCTTGATTTATTATGTATGATAGTGCCTGATTTAGTGTAAATGATAGTGACTGATTTAGTGTGTATGAGAATGCCTGATTTATTATATATGATAATGCCTGATTTAATATGTATGATAGTGCCTGATTTATTATGTATGATAATGCCTGATTTAATATGTATGATAATGCCTGATTTATTATGTATGATAATGCCTGATTTAATATGTATGATAATGCCTGATTTATTATGTATGATAATGCCTGATTTATTATGTATGATAGTGCCTGATTTAGTGTGTATGATAGTGCCTGATTTATTATGTATGATAATGCCTGATTTATTATAAATGATAGTGCCTGATTTATTATAAATGATAGTGCCTGATTTATTATGTATGATAATGCCTGATTTATTATGTATGATATTGCCTGATTTAGTGTGTATGATAATGCCTGATTTATTATGTATAATAATGCCTGATTTATTATGTATGATAGTGCCTGATTTAATATGTATGATAATGCCTGATTTATTATGTATGATAGTGCCTGATTTAGTATATATGATAATGCCTGATTTCTTATGTATGATAATGCCTGATTTATTATGTATGATAATGCCTGATTTATTATGTATGATAGTGCCTGATTTAGTGTGTATGATAGTGCCTGATTTATTATGTATGTTAATGCCTGATTTATTATGTATGATAATGCCTGATTTATTATGTATGATAATGCCTGATTTAATATGTATGATAATGCCTGATTTATTATGTATGATAATGCCTGATTTATTATGTATGATAGTGCCTGATTTAGTGTGTATGATAGTGCCTGATTTATTATGTATGTTAATGCCTGATTTATTATGTATGATAATGCCTGATTTATTATGTATGATAATGCCTGATTTATTATGTATGATAGTGCCTGATTTAGTGTGTATGATAATGCCTGATTTATTATATATGATAATGCCTGATTTAATATGTATGATAATGCCTGATTTATTATGTATGATAATGCCTGATTTATTATATATGATAATGCCTGATTTATTATGTATGATAGTGCCTGATTTATTATGTATGATAATGCCTGATTTATTATGTATGATAGTGCCTGATTTAGTGTATATGATAGTGACTGATTTAGTGTGTATGATAATGCCTGATTTATTATATATGATAATGCCTGATTTAATATGTATGATAGTGCCTGATTTAGTATGTATGATAATGCCTGATTTATTATGTATGATAATGCCTGATTTATTATGTATGATAATGCCTGATTTATTATGTATGATAATGCCTGATTTATTATGTATGATAGTGTCTGATTTATTATGTATGATAATGCCTGATTTATTATAAATGATAGTGACTGATTTAGTGTGTATGATAATGCCTGATTTATTATGTATGATAGTGCCTGATTTAGTGTGTATGATAGTGTCTGATTTATTATGTATGATAATGCCTGATTTATTATGTATGATAATGCCTGATTTATTATATATGATAGTGCCTGATTTAATATGTATGATAATGCCTGATTTATTATGTATGATAATGCCTGATTTATTATGTATGATAGTGCCTGATTTAGTGTGTATGATAATGCCTGATTTATTATGTATGATAATGCCTGATTTATTATGTATGATAATGCCTGATTTATTATGTATGATAATGCCTGATTTATTATGTATGATAATGCCTGATTTATTATGTATGATAATGCCTGATTTATTATGTATGATAGTGCCTGATTTAGTGTGTATGATAATGCCTGATTTATTATATATGATAATGCCTGATTTATTATGTATGATAGTGCCTGATTTAGTGTATATGATAGTGACTGATTTAGTGTGTATGATAATGCCTGATTTATTATATATGATAATGCCTGATTTAATATGTATGATAGTGCCTGATTTATTATGTATGATAATGCCTGATTTAATATGTATGATAATGCCTGATTTATTATGTATGATAGTGCCTAATTTGGTATGTATGATAATGCCTGATTTATTATAAATGATAATGCCTGATTTAATATGTATGATAATGCCTGATTTATTATGTATGATAATGCCTGATTTGGTGTGTATGATAATGCCTGATTTATTATAAATGATAATGCCTGATTTAATATGTATGATAATGCCTGATTTATTATGTATGATAATGCCTGATTTACTATGTATGATAATGCCTGATTTATTATGTATGATAGTGCCTGATTTATTATGTATGATAATACCTGATTTATTATATATGATAATGCCTGATTTATTATGTATGATAATGCCTGATTTATTATGTATGATAATGCCTGATTTAATATATAGGATAATGCCTGATTTAGTGTGTATGATAATGCCTGATTTATTATATATGATAATGCCTGATTTAATATATAGGATAATGCCTGATTTAGTGTGTATGATAGTGCCTGATTTAGTGTGTATGATAATGCCTGATTTATTATAAATGATAGTGACTGATTTAGTGTGTATGATAATGCCTGATTTATTATATATGATAATGCCTGATTTATTATGTATGATAATACCTGATTTATTATGTATGATAATACCTGATTTATTATATATGATAATGCCTGATTTAATATGTATGATAATGCCTGATTTAGTGTGTATGATAATGCCTGATTTATTATGTATGATAATGCCTGATTTATTATGTATGATAGTGCCTGATTTAGTGTGTATGATAATGCCTGATTTATTATAAATGATAGTGACTGATTTAGTGTGTATGATAATGCCTGATTTATTATATATGATAATGCCTGATTTAATATGTATGATAATGCCTGATTTATTATGTATGATAATGCCTGATTTATTATGTATGATAATGCCTGATTTATTATGTATGATAATGCCTGATTTATTATGTATGATAGTGCCTGATTTAGTGTGTATGATAATGCCTGATTTATTATATATGATAATGCCTGATTTAATATGTATGATAATGCCTGATTTATTATGTATGATAATGCCTGATTTATTATATATGATAATGCCTGATTTATTATGTATGATAGTGCCTGATTTATTATGTATGATAGTGCCTGATTTAGTGTATATGATAGTGACTGATTTAGTGTGTATGATAATGCCTGATTTATTATATATGATAATGCCTGATTTAATATGTATGATAGTGCCTGATTTATTATGTATGATAATGCCTGATTTAATATGTATGATAATGCCTGATTTATTATGTATGATAGTGCCTAATTTGGTATGTATGATAATGCCTGATTTATTATGTATGATAATGCCTGATTTATTATGTATGATATTGCCTGATTTAGTGTGTATGATAATGCCTGATTTATTATGTATAATAATGCCTGATTTATTATGTATGATAGTGCCTGATTTAATATGTATGATAATGCCTGATTTATTATGTATGATAGTGCCTGATTTAGTGTATATGATAATGCCTGATTTCTTATGTATGATAATGCCTGATTTATTATGTATGATAATGCCTGATTTATTATGTATGATAGAGCCTGATTTAGTGTGTATGATAGTGCCTGATTTATTATGTATGTTAATGCCTGATTTATTATGTATGATAATGCCTGATTTATTATGTATGATAATGCCTGATTTATTATGTATGATAGTGCCTGATTTAGTGTGTATGATAATGCCTGATTTATTATATATGATAATGCCTTATTTATTATGTATGATAATGCCTGATTTATTATGTATGATAGTGCCTGATTTATTATGTATGATAATGCCTGATTTATTATAAATGATAATGCCTGATTTAATATGTATGATAATGCCTGATTTAATATGTATGATAATGCCTGATTTAATATGTATGATAATGCCTGGTTTATTATGTATGATAATGCCTGATTTATTATATATGATAATGCCTGATTTATTATGTATGATAGTGCCTGATTTAATATGTATGATAATGCCTTATTTATTATGTATGATAATGCCTGATTTATTATGTATGATAGTGCCTGATTTATTATGTATGATAATGCCTGATTTATTATAAATGATAATGCCTGATTTAATATGTATGATAATGCCTGATTTAATATGTATGATAATGCCTGATTTAATATGTATGATAATGCCTGGTTTATTATGTATGATAGTGCCTGATTTAGTGTGTATGATAATGCCTGATTTATTATAAATGATAGTGACTGATTTAGTGTGTATGATAATGCCTGATTTATTATATATGATAATGCCTGATTTAATATGTATGATAATGCCTGATTTATTATGTATGATAATGCCTGATTTATTATGTATGATAATGCCTGATTTATTATGTATGATAGTGCCTGATTTATTATGTATGATAATGCCTGATTTATTATATATAATGATAGTGCCTGATTTAGTGTGTATGATAATACCTGATTTATTATATATGATAATGCCTGATTTAATATGTATGATAGTGCATGATTTATTATGTATGATAATGCCTGATTTAATATGTATGATAATGCCTGATTTATTATGTATGATAATGCCTGATTTATTATGTATGATAATGCCTGATTTATTATGTATGATAGTGCCTGATTTATTATGTATGATAATGCCTGATTTAATATGTATGATAATGCCTGATTTATTATGTATGATAGTGCCTGATTTAGTGTATATGATAGTGACTGATTTAGTGTGTATGATAATGCCTGATTTATTATATATGATAATGCCTGATTTAATATGTATGATAGTGCCTGATTTATTATGTATGATAATGCCTGATTTAATATGTATGATAATGCCTGATTTATTATGTATGATAGTGCCTAATTTGGTATGTATGATAATGCCTGATTTATTATGTATGATAATGCCTGATTTATTATGTATGATATTGCCTGATTTAGTGTGTATGATAATGCCTGATTTATTATGTATAATAATGCCTGATTTATTATGTATGATAGTGCCTGATTTAATATGTATGATAATGCCTGATTTATTATGTATGATAGTGCCTGATTTAGTGTATATGATAATGCCTGATTTCTTATGTATGATAATGCCTGATTTATTATGTATGATAATGCCTGATTTATTATGTATGATAGTGCCTGATTTAGTGTGTATGATAGTGCCTGATTTATTATGTATGTTAATGCCTGATTTATTATGTATGATAATGCCTGATTTATTATGTATGATAATGCCTGATTTATTATGTATGTAGTGCCTGATTTAGTGTGTATGATAATGCCTGATTTATTATATATGATAATGCCTTATTTATTATGTATGATAATGCCTGATTTATTATGTATGATAGTGCCTGATTTATTATGTATGATAATGCCTGATTTATTATAAATGATAATGCCTGATTTAATATGTATGATAATGCCTGATTTATTATGTATGATAATGCCTGGTTTATTATGTATGATAATGCCTGATTTATTATATATGATAATGCCTGATTTATTATGTATGATAGTGCCTGATTTATTATGTATGATAATGCTTGATTTATTATGTATGATAGTGCCTGATTTAGTGTAAATGATAGTGACTGATTTAGTGTGTATGAGAATGCCTGATTTTTTATATATGATAATGCCTGATTTAATATGTATGATAGTGCCTGATTTATTATGTATGATAATGCCTGATTTAATATGTATGATAATGCCTGATTTATTATGTATGATAATGCCTGATTTAATATGTATGATAATGCCTGATTTATTATGTATGATAATGCCTGATTTATTATGTATGATATTGCCTGATTTAGTGTGTATGATAATGCCTGATTTATTATGTATAATAATGCCTGATTTATTATGTATGATAGTGCCTGATTTAATATGTATGATAATGCCTGATTTATTATGTATGATAGTGCCTGATTTAGTGTATATGATAATGCCTGATTTCTTATGTATGATAATGGCTGATTTATTATGTATGATAATGCCTGATTTATTATGTATGATAGTGCCTGATTTAGTGTGTATGATAGTGCCTGATTTATTATGTATGTTAATGCCTGATTTATTATGTATGATAATGCCTGATTTGTTATGTATGATAATGCCTGATTTATTATGTATGATAGTGCCTGATTTAGTGTGTATGATAATGCCTGATTTATTATATATGATAATGCCTTATTTATTATGTATGATAATGCCTGATTTATTATGTATGATAGTGCCTGATTTATTATGTATGATAATGCCTGATTTATTATAAATGATAATGCCTGATTTAATATGTATGATAATGCCTGATTTATTATGTATGATAATGCCTTATTTAATATGTATGATAATGCCTGATTTAATATGTATGATAATGCCTGGTTTATTATGTATGATAATGCCTGATTTATTATATATGATAATGCCTGATTTATTATGTATGATAGTGCCTGATTTATTATGTATGATAATGCTTGATTTATTATGTATGATAGTGCCTGATTTAGTGTAAATGATAGTCACTGATTTAGTGTGTATGAGAATGCCTGATTTATTATATATGATAATGCCTGATTTAATATGTATGATAGTGCCTGATTTATTATGTATGATAATGCCTGATTTAATATGTATGATAATGCCTGATTTATTATGTATGATAGTGCCTAATTTGGTATGTATGATAATTCTTGATTTATTATAAATGATAATGCCTGATTTAATATGTATGATAATGCCTGATTTATTATGTATGATAATGCCTGATTTGGTGTGTATGATAATGCCTGATTTATTATAAATGATAATGCCTGATTTAATATATATGATAATGCCTGATTTATTATGTATGATAATGCCTGATTTACTATGTATGATAATGCCTGATTTATTATGTATGATAGTGCCTGATTTATTATGTATGATAATGCCTGATTTATTATGTATGATAATGCCTGATTTAATATATAGGATAATGCCTGATTTAGTGTGTATGATAATGCCTGATTTATTATATATGATAATGCCTGATTTAATATGTATGATAATGCCTGATTTAGTGTGTATGATAATGCCTGATTTATTATGTATGATAATGCCTGATTTATTATGTATGATAGTGCCTGATTTAGTGTGTATGATAATGCCTGATTTATTATAAATGATAGTGACTGATTTAGTGTGTATGATAATGCCTGATTTATTATATATGATAATGCCTGATTTAATATGTATGATAATGCCTGATTTATTATGTATGATAATGCCTGATTTATTATGTATGATAATGCCTGATTTATTATGTATGATAGTGCCTGATTTATTATGTATGATAATGCCTGATTTATTATATATAATGATAGTGCCTGATTTAGTGTGTATGATAATACCTGATTTATTATATATGATAATGCCTGATTTAATATGTATGATAGTGCATGATTTATTATGTATGATAATGCCTGATTTAATATGTATGATAATGCCTGATTTATTATGTATGATAATGCCTGATTTATTATGTATGATAATGCCTGATTTATTATGTATGATAGTGCCTGATTTATTATGTATGATAATGCCTGATTTAATATGTATGATAATGCCTGATTTATTATGTATGATAGTGCCTGATTTAGTGTGTATGATAGTGCCTGATTTATTATGTATGATAATGCCTGAATTATTATGTATGATAATGCCTGATTTATTATGTATGATAATGCCTGATTTATTATGTATGATAGTGCCTGATTTATTATGTATGATAATGCCTGATTTAATATGTATGATAATGCCTGATTTATTATGTATGATAGTGCCTGATTTAGTGTGTATGATAGTGCCTGATTTATTATGTATGATAATGCCTGAATTATTATGTATGATAATGCCTGATTTATTATATATGATAGTGCCTGATTTATTATGTATGATAGTGCTTGATTTATTATGTATGATAATGCATGCTTTATTATAAATGATAGTGACTGATTTAGTGTGTATGATAATGCCTGATTTATTATACATGATAATGCCTGATTTAATATGTATGATAATGCCTGATTTATTATGTATGATAATGCCTGATTTATTATGTATCATAATGCCTGATTTAGTGTGTATGATAGTGCTTGATTTATTAAGTATGATAATGCCTGATTTAGTGTGTATGATAGTGCTTGATTTATTATGTATGATAATGCCTGCTTTATTATGTATGATAATGCCTGATTTATTATGTATGATAATGCCTGATTTATTATGTATGATAGTGCCTGATTTAATATGTATGATAATGCCTGATTTATTATGTATGATAATGCCTGATTTATTATGTATGATAATGCCTGATTTATTATGTATGATAATGCCTGATTTATTATGTATGATAATGCCTGATTTATTATGTATGATAATGCCTGATTTATTATGTATGATAATGCCTGATTTATTATGTATGATAATGCCTGATTTATTATGTATGATAGTGCCTGATTTAGTGTGTATGATAATGCCTGATTTATTATAAATGATAGTGACTGATTTAGTGTGTATGATAAAGCCTGATTTATTATATATGATAATGCCTGATTTAATATGTATGATAATGCCTGATTTATTATGTATGATAATGCCTGATTTATTATGTATGATAATGCCTGATTTATTATGTATGATAATGCCTGATTTATTATGTATGATAATGCCTGATTTATTATGTATGATAATGCCTGATTTATTATGTATGATAGTGCCTGATTTATTATGTATGATAATGCCTGATTTATTATATATAATGATAGTGCCTGATTTAGTGTGTATGATAATACCTGATTTATTATATATGATAATGCCTGATTTAATATGTATGACAGTGCCTGATTTATTATGTATGATAATGCCTGATTTAATATGTATGATAATGCCTGATTTATTATGTATGATAGTGCATGATTTAGTGTGTATGATAGTGCCTGATTTATTATGTATGATAATGCCTGAATTATTATGTATGATAATGCCTGATTTATTATGTATGATAATGCCTGATTTATTATGTATGATAGTGCCTGATTTATTATGTATGATAATGCCTGATTTAATATGTATGATAATGCCTGATTTATTATATATGATAGTGCCTGATTTATTATGTATGATAGTGCTTGATTTATTATGTATGATAATGCATGCTTTATTATAAATGATAGTGACTGATTTAGTGTGTATGATAATGCCTGATTTATTATACATGATAATGCCTGATTTAATATGTATGATAATGCCTGATTTATTATGTATGATAATGCCTGATTTATTATGTATGATAATGCCTGATTTAGTGTGTATGATAATGCCTGATTTATTATGTATGATAATGCCTGATTTATTATGTATGATAATGCCTGATTTAGTGTGTATGATAATGCCTGATTTAATATGTATGATAATGCCTGATTTATTATATATGATAGTGCCTGATTTATTATGTATGATAGTGCTTGATTTATTATGTATGATAATGCATGCTTTATTATAAATGATAGTGACTGATTTAGTGTGTATGATAATGCCTGATTTATTATACATGATAATGCCTGATTTAATATGTATGATAATGCCTGATTTATTATGTATGATAATGCCTGATTTATTATGTATGATAATGCCTGATTTAGTGTGTATGATAATGCCTGATTTATTATGTATGATAATGCCTGATTTAGTGTGTATGATAATGCCTGATTTATTATGTATGATAATGCCTGATTTATTATGTATGATAATGCCTGATTTAGTGTGTATGATAATGCCTGATTTATTATGTATGATAGTGCCTGATTTATTATAAATGATAGTGCCTGATTTATTATGTATGATAGTGCCTGATTTATTATAAATGATAGTGCCTGATTTATTATAAATGATAGTGCCTGATTTATTATGTATGATAGTGCCTGATTTATTATAAATGATAGTGCCTGATTTATTATAAATGATAATTCCTGATTTAGTGTGTATGATAATGCCAGATTTATTATGTATGATAATGCCTGATTTATTATGTATGATAATGCCTGATTTAGTGTGTATGATAATGCCTGATTTATTATGTATGATAGTGCCTGATTTATTATAAATGATAGTGCCTGATTTATTATGTATGATAGTGCCTGATTTATTATAAATGATAGTGCCTGATTTATTATAAATGATAGTGCCTGATTTATTATGTATGATAGTGCCTGATTTATTATAAATGATAGTGCCTGATTTATTATAAATGATAATTCCTGATTTAGTGTGTATGATAATGCCAGATTTATTATGTATGATAATGCCTGATTTAGTGTGTATGATAGTGCCTGATTTATTATGTATGATAGTGCCTGATTTATTATAAATGATAATTCCTGATTTAGTGTGTATGATAATGCCAGATTTATTATGTATGATAATGCCTGATTTAGTGTGTATGATAGTGCCTGATTTATTATGTATGATAATGCCTGATTTATTATGTATGATAATGCCTGATTTAGTGTGTATGATAATGCCTGATTTATTATGTATGATAATGCCTGATTTATTATAATTGATAGTGCCTGATTTATTATAAATGATAGTGCCTGATTTATTATGTATGATAATGCCTGATTTATTATGTATGATAATGCCTGATTTATTATGTATGATAATGCCTGATTTATTATGTATGATAGTGCCTGATTTAATATGTATGATAATGCCTGATTTATTATGTATGATAATGCCTGATTTATTATGTATGATAATGCCTGATTTATTATAATTGATAGTGCCTGATTTATTATAAATGATAGTGCCTGATTTATTATGTATGATAATGCCTGATTTATTATGTATGATAATGCCTGATTTATTATGTATGATAATGCCTGATTTATTATGTATGATAGTGCCTGATTTAATATGTATGATAATGCCTGATTTATTATGTATGATAATGCCTGATTTATTATGTATGATAATGCCTGATTTATTATATATGATAGTGCCTGATTTATTATGTATGATAATGCCTGATTTATTATGTATGATAATGCCTGATTTATTATGTATGATAGTGCCTGATTTATTATGTATGATAGTGCCTGATTTAGTGTGTATGATAGTGCCTGATTTATTATGTATGATAATGCCTGATTTATTATGTATGATAATGCCTGATTTATTATGTATGATAATGCCTGATTTATTATGTATGATAATGCCTGATTTAATATGTATGATAATGCCTGATTTATTATATATGATAGTGCCTGATTTATTATGTATGATAGTGCTTGATTTATTATGTATGATAATGCATGCTTTATTATAAATGATAGTGACTGATTTAGTGTGTATGATAATGCCTGATTTATTAAGTATGATAATGCCTGATTTAGTGTGTATGATAGTGCTTGATTTATTATGTATGATAATGCCTGATTTATTATGTATGATAATGCCTGATTTATTATGTATGATAATGTCTGATTTATTATGTATGATAATGCCTGATTTATTATGTATGATAATGCCTGATTTAATATGTATGATAATGCCTGATTTATTATATATGATAGTGCCTGATTTATTATGTATGATAGTGCTTGATTTATTATGTATGATAATGCATGCTTTATTATAAATGATAGTGACTGATTTAGTGTGTATGATAGTGCCTGATTTATTAAGTATGATAATGCCTGATTTAGTGTGTATGATAGTGCTTGATTTATTATGTATGATAATGCCTGATTTATTATGTATGATAATGCCTGATTTATTATGTATGATAATGTCTGATTTATTATGTATGATAATGCCTGATTTATTATGTATGCTAATGCCTGATTTATTATGTATGATAATGCCTGATTTATTATGTATGATAATGCCTAATTTATTATGTATGATAATGCCTGATTTATTATGTATGATAATGCCTGATTTAGTGTGTATGATAATGCCTGATTTATTATGTATGATAATGCCTGATTTATTATGTATGCTAATGCCTGATTTATTATGTATGATAATGCCTGATTTATTATGTATGATAATGCCTAATTTATTATGTATGATAATGCCTGATTTATTATGTATGATAATGCCTGATTTAGTGTGTATGATAATGCCTGATTTATTATGTATGATAATGCCTGATTTATTATGTATGATAATGCCTGATTTATTATGTATGATAATGCCTGATTTAGTGTGTATGATAATGCCTGATTTATTATGTATGATAGTGCCTGATTTATTATAAATGATAGTGCCTGATTTATTATGTATGATAGTGCCTGATTTATTATAAATGATAGTGCCTGATTTATTATAAATGATAGTGCCAGATTTATTATGTATGATAGTGCCTGATTTATTATGTATGATAGTGCCTGATTTATTATAAATGATAGTGCCTGATTTATTATAAATGATAATTCCTGATTTAGTGTGTATGATAATGCCAGATTTATTATGTATGATAATGCCTGATTTAGTGTGTATGATAGTGCCTGATTTATTATGTATGATAGTGCCTGATTTATTATAAATGATAATTCCTGATTTAGTGTGTATGATAATGCCTGATTTATTATGTATGATAGTGCCTGATTTATTATAAATGATAATTCCTGATTTAGTGTGTATGATAATGCCTGATTTATTATGTATGATAGTGCCTGATTTATTATGTATGATAGTGCCTGATTTAGTGTGTATGATAGTGCCTGATTTATTATGTATGATAATGCCTGATTTATTATGTATGATAATGCCTGATTTAGTGTGTATGATAGTGCCTGATTTATTATGTATGATAATGCCTGATTTATTATATATGATAATGCCTGATTTAGTGTGTATGATAATGCCAGATTTATTATGTATGATAATGCCTGATTTAGTGTGTATGATAGTGCCTGATTTATTATGTATGATAATGCCTGATTTATTATGTATGATAATGCCTGATTTAGTGTGTATGATAGTGCCTGATTTATTATAATTGATAGTGCCTGATTTATTATAAATGATAGTGCCTGATTTATTATGTATGATAATGCCTGATTTATTATGTATGATAATGCCTGATTTATTATGTATGATAATGCCTGATTTATTATGTATGATAGTGCCTGATTTAATATGTATGATAATGCCTGATTTATTATGTATGATAATGCCTGATTTATTATGTATGATAATGCCTGATTTATTATATATGATAGTGCCTGATTTATTATGTATGATAATGCCTGATTTATTATGTATGATAATGCCTGATTTATTATGTATGATAGTGCCTGATTTATTATGTATGATAGTGCCTGATTTAGTGTGTATGATAGTGCCTGATTTATTATGTATGATAATGCCTGATTTATTATGTATGATAATGCCTGATTTAGTGTGTATGATAGTGCCTGATTTATTATAAATGATAGTGCCTGATTTATTATAAATGATAGTGCCTGATTTATTATGTATGATAATGCCTGATTTATTATGTATGATAATGCCTGATTTATTATGTATGATAATGCCTGATTTATTATGTATGATAATGCCTGATTTATTATGTATGATAATGCCTGAATTATTATGTATGATAATGCCTGATTTATTATGTATGATAATGCCTGATTTATTATGTATGATAGTGCCTGATTTATTATGTATGATAATGCCTGATTTAATATGTATGATAATGCCTGATTTATTATATATGATAGTGCCTGATTTATTATGTATGATAGTGCTTGATTTATTATGTATGATAATGCATGCTTTATTATAAATGATAGTGACTGATTTAGTGTGTATGATAATGCCTGATTTATTATACATGATAATGCCTGATTTAATATGTATGATAATGCCTGATTTATTATGTATGATAATGCCTGATTTAGTGTGTATGATAGTGCCTGATTTATTAAGTATGATAATGCCTGATTTAGTGTGTATGATAGTGCTTGATTTATTATGTATGATAATGCCTGATTTATTATGTATGATAATGCCTGATTTATTATGTATGATAATGCCTGATTTATTATGTATGATAGTGCCTGATTTATTATGTATGTTAATGCCTGATTTATTATGTATGCTAATGCCTGATTTATTATGTATGATAATGCCTGATTTATTATGTATGATAATGCCTAATTTATTATGTATGATAATGCCTGATTTATTATGTATGATAATGCCTGATTTAGTGTGTATGATAATGCCTGATTTATTATGTATGATAGTGCCTGATTTATTATAAATGATAGTGCCTGATTTATTATGTATGATAGTGCCTGATTTATTATAAATGATAGTGCCTGATTTATTATAAATGATAGTGCCTGATTTATTATGTATGATAGTGCCTGATTTATTATAAATGATAGTGCCTGATTTATTATAAATGATAGTGCCTGATTTATTATAAATGATAATTCCTGATTTAGTGTGTATGATAATGCCAGATTTATTATGTATGATAATGCCTGATTTAGTGTGTATGATAGTGCCTGATTTATTATGTATGATAATGCCTGATTTATTATGTATGATAATGCCTGATTTAGTGTGTATGATAGTGCCTGATTTATTATAATTGATAGTGCCTGATTTATTATAAATGATAGTGCCTGATTTATTATGTATGATAATTCCTGATTTATTATGTATGATAATGCCTGATTTATTATGTATGATAATGCCTGATTTATTATGTATGATAGTGCCTGATTTAATATGTATGATAATGCCTGATTTATTATGTATGATAATGCCTGATTTATTATGTATGATAATGCCTGATTTATTATATATGATAGTGCCTGATTTATTATGTATGATAATGCCTGATTTATTATGTATGATAATGCCTGATTTATTATGTATGATAGTGCCTGATTTATTATGTATGATAGTGCCTGATTTAGTGTGTATGATAGTGCCTGATTTATTATGTATGATAATGCCTGATTTATTATGTATGATAATGCCTGATTTAGTGTGTATGATAGTGCCTGATTTATTATAAATGATAGTGCCTGATTTATTATAAATGATAGTGCCTGATTTATTATGTATGATAATGCCTGATTTATTATGTATGATAATGCCTGATTTATTATGTATGATAATGCCTGATTTATTATGTATGATAATGCCTGATTTATTATGTATGATAATGCCTGATTTATTATGTATGATAATGCCTGATTTATTATGTATGATAATGCCTGATTTAGTGTGTATGAAAGTGCCTGATTTATTATGTATGAAAGTGCCTGATTTATTATGTATGATAATGCCTGATTTATTATATATGATAATGCCTGATTTAATATGTATGATAATGCCTGATTTATTATGTATGATAGTGCCTGATTAATGTGTATGATAATGCCTGATTTATTATAAATGATAGTGACTGATTTAGTGTGTATGATAATGCCTGATTTATTATATATGATAATGCCTGATTTAATATGTATGATAATGCCTTATTTATTATGTATGATAATGCCTGATTTATTATAAATGATAGTGACTGATTTAGTGTGTATGATAATGCCTGATTTATTATGTATGATAATGCCTGATTTATTATGTATGATAATGCCTGATTTATTATGTATGATAGTGCCTGATTTATTATGTATGATAATGCCTGATTTATTATGTATGATAGTGCCTGATTTAGTGTGTATGATAATGCCTGATTTATTATATATGATAGTGACTGATTTAGTGTGTATGATAATGCCTGATTTATTATATATGATAATGCCTGATTTAATATGTATGCCTGTGCCTGATTTATTATGTATGATAATGCCTGATTTAATATGTATGATAATGCCTAATTTATTATGTATGATAATGCCTGATTTATTATGTATGATAATGCCTGATGTATTATGTATGATAATGCCTGATTTATTATAAATGATAATGCCTGATTTAATATGTATGATAATGCCTGATTTATTATGTATGATAATGCCTGATTTGGTGTGTATGATAATGCCTGATTTATTATAAATGATAATGCCTGATTTAATATGTATGATAATGCCTGATTTATTATGTATGATAATGACTGATTTATTATGTATGATAATGCCTGATTTATTATGTATGATAGTGCCTGATTTATTATGTATGATAATGCCTGATTTATTATGTATGATAATGCCTGATTTATTATGTATGATAATGCCTGATTTATTATGTATGATAATGCCTGATTTATTATGTATGATAGTGCCTAATTTGGTATGTATGATAATGCCTGATTTATTATAAATGATAATGCCTGATTTAATATGTATGATAATGCCTGATTTATTATGTATGATAATGCCTGATTTGGTGTGTATGATAGTGCCTGATTTATTATAAATGATAATTCCTGATTTAGTGTGTATGATAATGCCAGATTTATTATGTATGATAATGCCTGATTTAGTGTGTATGATAGTGCCTGATTTATTATGTATGATAATGCCTGATTTATTATGTATGATAATGCCTGATTTAGTGTGTATGATAGTGCCTGATTTATTATAATTGATAGTGCCTGATTTATTATAAATGATAGTGCCTGATTTATTATGTATGATAATGCCTGATTTATTATGTATGATAATGCCTGATTTATTATGTATGATAATGCCTGATTTATTATGTATGATAGTGCCTGATTTAATATGTATGATAATGCCTGATTTATTATGTATGATAATGCCTGATTTATTATGTATGATAATGCCTGATTTATTATATATGATAGTGCCTGATTTATTATGTATGATAATGCCTGATTTATTATGTATGATAATGCCTGATTTATTATGTATGATAGTGCCTGATTTATTATGTATGATAGTGCCTGATTTAGTGTGTATGATAGTGCCTGATTTATTATGTATGATAATGCCTGATTTATTATGTATGATAATGCCTGATTTAGTGTGTATGATAGTGCCTGATTTATTATAAATGATAGTGCCTGATTTATTATAAATGATAGTGCCTGATTTATTATGTATGATAATGCCTGATTTATTATGTATGATAATGCCTGATTTATTATGTATGATAATGCCTGATTTATTATGTATGATAATGCCTGATTTATTATGTATGATAATGCCTGATTTATTATGTATGATAATGCCTGATTTATTATGTATGATAATGCCTGATTTAGTGTGTATGAAAGTGCCTGATTTATTATGTATGAAAGTGCCTGATTTATTATGTATGATAATGCCTGATTTATTATATATGATAATGCCTGATTTAATATGTATGATAATGCCTGATTTATTATGTATGATAGTGCCTGATTAATGTGTATGATAATGCCTGATTTATTATAAATGATAGTGACTGATTTAGTGTGTATGATAATGCCTGATTTATTATATATGATAATGCCTGATTTAATATGTATGATAATGCCTTATTTATTATGTATGATAATGCCTGATTTATTATAAATGATAGTGACTGATTTAGTGTGTATGATAATGCCTGATTTATTATGTATGATAATGCCTGATTTATTATGTATGATAATGCCTGATTTATTATGTATGATAGTGCCTGATTTATTATGTATGATAATGCCTGATTTATTATGTATGATAGTGCCTGATTTAGTGTGTATGATAATGCCTGATTTATTATATATGATAGTGACTGATTTAGTGTGTATGATAATGCCTGATTTATTATATATGATAATGCCTGATTTAATATGTATGCCTGTGCCTGATTTATTATGTATGATAATGCCTGATTTAATATGTATGATAATGCCTAATTTATTATGTATGATAATGCCTGATTTATTATGTATGATAATGCCTGATGTATTATGTATGATAATGCCTGATTTATTATAAATGATAATGCCTGATTTAATATGTATGATAATGCCTGATTTATTATGTATGATAATGCCTGATTTATTATAAATGATAATGCCTGATTTAATATGTATGATAATGCCTGATTTATTATGTATGATAATGACTGATTTATTATGTATGATAATGCCTGATTTATTATGTATGATAGTGCCTGATTTATTATGTATGTTAATGCCTGATTTATTATGTATGATAATGCCTGATTTATTATGTATGATAATGCCTGATTTATTATGTATGATAGTGCCTGATTTAGTGTGTATGATAATGCCTGATTTATTATATATGATAATGCCTGATTTAATATGTATGATAATGCCTGATTTATTATGTATGATAATGCCTGATTTATTATATATGATAATGCCTGATTTATTATGTATGATAGTGCCTGATTTATTATGTATGATAATGCCTGATTTATTATGTATGATAGTGCCTGATTTAGTGTATATGATAGTGACTGATTTAGTGTGTATGATAATGCCTGATTTATTATATATGATAATGCCTGATTTAATATGTATGATAGTGCCTGATTTATTATGTATGATAGTGCCTGATTTAGTGTGTATGATAATGCCTGATTTATTATATATGATAGTGACTGATTTAGTGTGTATGATAATGCCTAATTTGGTATGTATGATAATGCCTGATTTATTATAAATGATAATGCCTGATTTAATATGTATGATAATGCCTGATTTATTATGTATGATAATGCCTGATTTGGTGTGTATGATAATGCCTGATTTATTATAAATGATAATGCCTGATTTAATATGTATGATAATGCCTGATTTAGTGTGTATGATAGTGCCTGATTTATTATGTATGATAATGCCTGATTTATTATGTATGATAATGCCTGATTTAGTGTGTATGATAGTGCCTGATTTATTATAATTGATAGTGCCTGATTTATTATGTATGTTAATGCCTGATTTATTATGTATGATAATGCCTGATTTATTATGTATGATAATGCCTGATTTAATATGTATGATAATGCCTGATTTATTATGTATGTTAATGCCTGATTTATTATGTATGATAATGCCTGATTTATTATGTATGATAATGCCTGATTTATTATGTATGATAGTGCCTGATTTAGTGTGTATGATAATGCCTGATTTATTATATATGATAATGCCTGATTTAATATGTATGATAATGCCTGATTTATTATGTATGATAATGCCTGATTTATTATATATGATAATGCCTGATTTATTATGTATGATAGTGCCTGATTTATTATGTATGATAATGCCTGATTTATTATGTATGATAGTGCCTGATTTAGTGTATATGATAGTGACTGATTTAGTGTGTATGATAATGCCTGATTTATTATATATGATAATGCCTGATTTAATATGTATGATAGTGCCTGATTTATTATGTATGATAATGCCTGATTTATTATGTATGATAATGCCTGATTTATTATGTATGATAATGCCTGATTTATTATGTATGATAATGCCTGATTTATTATGTATGATAGTGTCTGATTTATTATGTATGATAATGCCTGATTTATTATAAATGATAGTGACTGATTTAGTGTGTATGATAATGCCTGATTTATTATGTATGATAGTGCCTGATTTAGTGTGTATGATAGTGCCTGATTTATTATGTATGATAATGCCTGATTTATTATGTATGATAATGCCTGATTTATTATATATGATAGTGCCTGATTTAATATGTATGATAATGCCTGATTTATTATGTATGATAATGCCTGATTTATTATGTATGATAGTGCCTGATTTATTATAAATGATAGTGACTGATTTAGTGTGTATGATAATGCCTGATTTATTATGTATGATAGTGCCTGATTTAGTGTGTATGATAGTGCCTGATTTATTATGTATGATAATGCCTGATTTATTATGTATGATAATGCCTGATTTATTATATATGATAGTGCCTGATTTAATATGTATGATAATGCCTGATTTATTATGTATGATAATGCCTGATTTATTATGTATGATAGTGCCTGATTTAGTGTGTATGATAATGCCTGATTTATTATGTATGATAATGCCTGATTTATTATGTATGATAATGCCTGATTTATTATGTATGATAATGCCTGATTTATTATGTATGATAATGCCTGATTTATTATGTATGATAATGCCTGATTTATTATGTATGATAGTGCCTGATTTAGTGTGTATGATAATGCCTGATTTATTATATATGATAATGCCTGATTTATTATGTATGATAGTGCCTGATTTAGTGTATATGATAGTGACTGATTTAGTGTGTATGATAATGCCTGATTTATTATATATGATAATGCCTGATTTAATATGTATGATAGTGCCTGATTTATTATGTATGATAATGCCTGATTTAATATGTATGATAATGCCTGATTTATTATGTATGATAGTGCCTAATTTGGTATGTATGATAATGCCTGATTTATTATAAATGATAATGCCTGATTTAATATGTATGATAATGCCTGATTTATTATGTATGATAATGCCTGATTTGGTGTGTATGATAATGCCTGATTTATTATAAATGATAATGCCTGATTTAATATGTATGATAATGCCTGATTTATTATGTATGATAATGCCTGATTTACTATGTATGATAATGCCTGATTTATTATGTATGATAGTGCCTGATTTATTATGTATGATAATACCTGATTTATTATATATGATAATGCCTGATTTATTATGTATGATAATGCCTGATTTATTATGTATGATAGTGCCTGATTTAGTGTGTATGATAATGCATGATTTATTATAAATGATAGTGACTGATTTAGTGTGTATGATAATGCCTGATTTATTATGTATGATAATGCCTGATTTATTATGTATGATAGTGCCTGATTTATTATGTATGATAATGCCTGATTTATTATGTATGATAGTGCCTGATTTAGTGTGTATGATAATGCCTGATTTATTATATATGATAGTGACTGATTTAGTGTGTATGATAATGCCTGATTTATTATATATGATAATGCCTGATTTAATATGTATGATAATGCCTAATTTATTATGTATGATAGTGCCTAATTTGGTATGTATGATAATGCCTGATTTATTATAAATGATAATGCCTGATTTAATATGTATGATAATGCCTGATTTATTATGTATGATAATGCCTGATTTGGTGTGTATGATAATGCCTGATTTATTATAAATGATAATGCCTGCTTTAATATGTATGATAATGCCTGATTTATTATGTATGATAATGACTGATTTATTATGTATGATAATGCCTGATTTATTATGTATGATAGTGCCTGATTTATTATGTATGATAATGCCTGATTTATTATGTATGATAATGCCTGATTTATTATGTATGATAATGCCTGATTTATTATGTATGATAATGCCTGATTTATTATGTATGATAGTGCCTAATTTGGTATGTATGATAATGCCTGATTTATTATAAATGATAATGCCTGATTTAATATGTATGATAATGCCTGATTTATTATGTATGATAATGCCTGATTTGGTGTGTATGATAATGCCTGATTTATTATAAATGATAATGCCTGATTTAATATGTATGATAATGCCTGATTTAGTGTGTATGATAGTGCCTGATTTATTATGTATGATAATGCCTGATTTATTATGTATGATAATGCCTGATTTAGTGTGTATGATAGTGCCTGATTTATTATAATTGATAGTGCCTGATTTATTATGTATGTTAATGCCTGATTTATTATGTATGATAATGCCTGATTTATTATGTATGATAATGCCTGATTTAATATGTATGATAATGCCTGATTTATTATGTATGATAATGCCTGATTTATTATGTATGATTATGCCTGATTTAGTGTGTATGATAGTGCCTGATTTATTATGTATGTTAATGCCTGATTTATTATGTATGATAATGCCTGATTTATTATGTATGATAATGCCTGATTTATTATGTATGATAGTGCCTGATTTAGTGTGTATGATAATGCCTGATTTATTATATATGATAATGCCTGATTTAATATGTATGATAATGCCTGATTTATTATGTATGATAATGCCTGATTTATTATATATGATAATGCCTGATTTATTATGTATGATAGTGCCTGATTTATTATGTATGATAATGCCTGATTTATTATGTATGATAGTGCCTGATTTAGTGTATATGATAGTGACTGATTTAGTGTGTATGATAATGCCTGATTTATTATATATGATAATGCCTGATTTAATATGTATGATAGTGCCTGATTTATTATGTATGATAATGCCTGATTTATTATGTATGATAATGCCTGATTTATTATGTATGATAATGCCTGATTTATTATGTATGATAATGCCTGATTTATTATGTATGATAGTGCCTGATTTATTATAAATGATAATGCCTGATTTAGTGTGTATGATAGTGCCTGATTTATTATGTATGATAGTGCCTGATTTATTATAAATGATAATTCCTGATTTAGTGTGTATGATAATGCCAGATTTATTATGTATGATAATGCCTGATTTAGTGTGTATGATAGTGCCTGATTTATTATGTATGATAATGCCTGATTTATTATGTATGATAATGCCTGATTTAGTGTGTATGATAGTGCCTGATTTATTATAATTGATAGTGCCTGATTTATTATAAATGATAGTGCCTGATTTATTATGTATGATAATGCCTGATTTATTATGTATGATAATGCCTGATTTATTATGTATGATAATGCCTGATTTATTATGTATGATAGTGCCTGATTTAATATGTATGATAATGCCTGATTTATTATGTATGATAATGCCTGATTTATTATGTATGATAATGCCTGATTTATTATATATGATAGTGCCTGATTTATTATGTATGATAATGCCTGATTTATTATGTATGATAATGCCTGATTTATTATGTATGATAGTGCCTGATTTATTATGTATGATAGTGCCTGATTTAGTGTGTATGATAGTGCCTGATTTATTATGTATGATAATGCCTGATTTATTATGTATGATAATGCCTGATTTAGTGTGTATGATAGTGCCTGATTTATTATAAATGATAGTGCCTGATTTATTATAAATGATAGTGCCTGATTTATTATGTATGATAATGCCTGATTTATTATGTATGATAATGCCTGATATATTATGTATGATAATGCCTGATTTATTATGTATGATAATGCCTGATTTATTATGTATGATAATGCCTGAATTATTATGTATGATAATGCCTGATTTATTATGTATGATAATGCCTGATTTATTATGTATGATAGTGCCTGATTTATTATGTATGATAATGCCTGATTTAATATGTATGATAATGCCTGATTTATTATATATGATAGTGCCTGATTTATTATGTATGATAGTGCTTGATTTATTATGTATGATAATGCATGCTTTATTATAAATGATAGTGACTGATTTAGTGTGTATGATAATGCCTGATTTATTATACATGATAATGCCTGATTTAATATGTATGATAATGCCTGATTTATTATGTATGATAATACCTGATTTATTATGTATGATAGTGCCTGATTTATTATGTATGTTAATGCCTGATTTATTATGTATGCTAATGCCTGATTTATTATGTATGATAATGCCTGATTTATTATGTATGATAATGCCTAATTTAGTGTGTATGATAATGCCTGATTTATTATGTATGATAGTGCCTGATTTATTATAAATGATAGTGCCTGATTTATTATGTATGATAGTGCCTGATTTATTATAAATGATAGTGCCTGATTTATTATAAATGATAGTGCCTGATTTATTATAAATGATAATTCCTGATTTAGTGTATATGATAGTGCCTGATTTATTAAGTATGATAATGCCTGATTTAGTGTGTATGATAGTGCTTGATTTATTATGTATGATAATGCCTGATTTATTATGTATGATAATGCCTGATTTATTATGTATGATAATGCCTGATTTATTATGTATGATAGTGCCTGATTTATTATGTATGTTAATGCCTGATTTATTATGTATGCTAATGCCTGATTTATTATGTATGATAATGCCTGATTTATTATGTATGATAATGCCTAATTTATTATGTATGATAATGCCTGATTTATTATGTATGATAATGCCTGATTTAGTGTGTATGATAATGCCTGATTTATTATGTATGATAGTGCCTGATTTATTATAAATGATAGTGCCTGATTTATTATGTATGATAGTGCCTGATTTATTATAAATGATAGTGCCTGATTTATTATAAATGATAGTGCCTGATTTATTATAAATGATAATTCCTGATTTAGTGTGTATGATAATGCCAGATTTATTATGTATGATAATGCCTGATTTAGTGTGTATGATAGTGCCTGATTTATTATGTATGATAATGCCTGATTTATTATGTATGATAATGCCTGATTTAGTGTGTATGATAGTGCCTGATTTATTATAATTGATAGTGCCTGATTTATTATAAATGATAGTGCCTGATTTATTATGTATGATAATGCCTGATTTATTATGTATGATAATGCCTGATTTATTATGTATGATAATGCCTGATTTATTATGTATGATAGTGCCTGATTTAATATGTATGATAATGCCTGATTTATTATGTATGATAATGCCTGATTTATTATGTATGATAATGCCTGATTTATTATATATGATAGTGCCTGATTTATTATGTATGATAATGCCTGATTTATTATGTATGATAATGCCTGATTTATTATGTATGATAGTGCCTGATTTATTATGTATGATAGTGCCTGATTTAGTGTGTATGATAGTGCCTGATTTATTATGTATGATAATGCCTGATTTATTATGTATGATAATGCCTGATTTAGTGTGTATGATAGTGCCTGATTTATTATAAATGATAGTGCCTGATTTATTATAAATGATAGTGCCTGATTTATTATGTATGATAATGCCTGATTTATTATGTATGATAATGCCTGATTTATTATGTATGATAATGCCTGATTTATTATGTATGATAATGCCTGATTTATTATGTATGATAGTGCCTGATTTATTATGTATGATAATGCCTGATTTAGTGTGTATGAAAGTGCCTGATTTATTATGTATGATAATGCCTGATTTAATATGTATGATAATGCCTGATTTATTATGTATGATAGTGCCTGATTAATGTGTATGATAATGCCTGATTTATTATAAATGATGGTGACTGATTTAGTGTGTATGATAATGCCTGATTTATTATGTATGATAATGCCTGATTTATTATGTATGATAATGCCTGATTTAGTGTGTATGAAAGTGCCTGATTTATTATGTATGAAAGTGCCTGATTTATTATGTATGATAATGCCTGATTTATTATATATGATAATGCCTGATTTAATATGTATGATAATGCCTGATTTATTATGTATGATAGTGCCTGATTAATGTGTATGATAATGCCTGATTTATTATAAATGATAGTGACTGATTTAGTGTGTATGATAATGCCTGATTTATTATATATGATAATGCCTGATTTAATATGTATGATAATGCCTTATTTATTATGTATGATAATGCCTGATTTATTATAAATGATAGTGACTGATTTAGTGTGTATGATAATGCCTGATTTATTATATATGATAGTGACTGATTTAGTGTGTATGATAATGCCTGATTTATTATATATGATAATGCCTGATTTATTATGTATGATAGTGCCTGATTTATTATGTATGATAATGCCTGATTTATTATGTATGATAGTGCCTGATTTAGTGTGTATGATAATGCCTGATTTATTATATATGATAGTGACTGATTTAGTGTGTATGATAATGCCTGATTTATTATATATGATAATGCCTGATTTAATATGTATGCCTGTGCCTGATTTATTATGTATGATAATGCCTGATTTAATATGTATGATAATGCCTAATTTATTATGTATGATAGTGCCTAATTTGGTATGTATGATAATGCCTGATTTATTATAAATGATAATGCCTGATTTAATATGTATGATAATGCCTGATTTATTATGTATGATAATGCCTGATTTGGTGTGTATGATAATGCCTGATTTATTATAAATGATAATGCCTGATTTATTATGTATGATAATGACTGATTTATTATGTATGATAATGCCTGATTTATTATGTATGATAGTGCCTGATTTATTATGTATGATAATGCCTGATTTATTATGTATGATAATGCCTGATTTATTATGTATGATAATGCCTGATTTATTATGTATGATAGTGCCTAATTTGGTATGTATGATAATGCATGATTTATTATAAATGATAATGCCTGATTTAATATGTATGATAATGCCTGATTTATTATGTATGATAATGCCTGATTTAATATGTATGATAATGCATGATTTATTATAAATGATAATGCCTGATTTAATATATATGATAATGTCTGATTTATTATGTATGATAATGACTGATTTATTATGTATGATAATGCCTATTTATTATGTATGATAGTGCCTGATTTATTATGTATGATAATGCCTGATTTATTATGTATGATAATGCCTGATTTATTATGTATGATAGTGCCTGATTTATTATGTATGATAGTGACTGATTTATTGTGTATGTTAGTGCCTGATTTAGTGTGTATGATAATGCCTGATTTATTATGTATGATAATGCCTGAATTATTATGTAGGATAATGCCTGATTTATTATGTATGATAATGCCTGATTTATTATATATGATAGTGCCTGATTTATTGTGTATGATAGTGCCTGATTTATTATGTATGATAATGCCTGATTTATTATGTAGGATAATGCCTGATTTATTATGTATGATAATGCCTGATTTATTATATATGATAGTGCCTGATTTATTATGTATGATAGTGCCTGATTTATTATGTATGATAATGCCTGATTTATTATGTATGATAATGCCTGATTTATTATGTATGATAGTGCCTGATTTATTATGTATGATAGTGCCTGATTTATTATAAATGGTAGTGACTGATTTATTGTGTATGATAGTGCATGATTTATTATGTATGATAATGCCTGAATTATTATGTATAATAATGCCTGATTTATTATGTATGATAATGCCTGATTTATTATGTATGATAGTGCTTGATTTATTATGTATGATAATGCCTGATTTATTATGTATGATAATGCCTGATTTATTATGTATGATAATGCCTGAATTATTATGTATGATAATGCCTGATTTATTATGTATGATAATGCCTGATTTATTATGTATGATAATGCCTGATTTATTATGTATGATAATGCCTGATTTATTATGTATGATAGTGCCTGATTTATTATGTATGATAGTGCCTGATTTATTATAAATGATAATGCCTGATTTATTATGTATGATAATGCCTGATTTATTATGTATGATAATGCCTGATTTATTATGTATGATAGTGCCTGATTTATTATGTATGATAGTGCCTGATTTATTATGTATGATAGTGCCTGATTTATTATATATGATAGTGACTGATTTAGTGTGTATGATAGTGCCTGATTTATTATGTATGATAGTGCTTGATTTATTATGTATGATAATGCCTGATTTATTATGTATGATAATGCCTGATTTATTATGTATGATAGTGCCTGATTTATTATGTATGATAGTGCCTGATTTATTATAAATGATAATGCCTGGTTTATTATGTATGATAATGCCTGATTTATTATGTATGATAATGCCTGATTTATTATGTATGATAGTGCCTGATTTATTATGTATGATAGTGCCTGATTTATTATGTATGATAGTGCCTGATTTATTATAAATGATAGTGACTGATTTAGTGTGTATGATAATGCCTGATTTATTATACATGATAATGCCTGATTTAATATGTATGATAATGCCTGATTTATTATGTATGATAGTGCCTGATTTAGTGTGTATGATAGTGCCTGATTTATTATGTATGATAGTGCCTGATTTAATATGTATGATAATGCCTGATTTATTATGTATGATAGTGCCTGATTTAGTGTGTATGTTAGTGCCTGATTTAGTGTGTATGATAGTGCCTGATTTATTATGTATGATAGTGCCTGATTTATTATGTATGATAGTGCCTGGTTTATTATGTATGATAATGCCTGATTTATTATGTATGATAGTGCCTGATTTAGTGTATATGATAGTGCCTGATTTAGTATGGTATGGTCAATTATAATTATGTTATGGTCAATGAGATTTTAAATACATCTATTATTTCTCATAATAACAGTAATACTGATAAACTAATAAGTGATATTTCTAGTAATTCTAATTATAACCTGATAGTAATAGTAATAGTGATAGTGATAGTAATAGTAATAACATAATGTTACTGATGATTTACTAAAATTATTATAAATGAATGGGATCCAGAATTAACATCTACATGTAGAATATTATTACTTACAAGATAACATAATAAATTATATTTAATATCAAATGTTAAATATGTATATTTAAATGTTAAAAAAAATATAGTTACAGTTTTAGAAGGATATAAATTAGAAAAACTAAAGAATTATAAAGAAATACCAATTTCTTTAAATTTAGATAGTTTACCAGTATTTAGTAGTAGGCATATATCACTATTTGTTGAATATTAATATTCATATATATTCAACCATTTCAAGTTTTTCCTTTATGTTTGACATTAGAAGGCAAACTCAATAATTTAGATTTTTTTAATGAAAGTATTAATGATATAAATAATTTATTATCCGAAGGTATTTATGTTAAACAATGTCATTTTAATATAAAACTTGTATATATATTATGCGATGATCCAAAAAATCTTTTATAAAATAGACAATCAAATACAATGGTTATCATGGTTGTGATAAATGTGATCAAATTTAAAAAAATATAATCCTTATTAGACAAAAGGTAGAAATGTATATTCAAGTTTAAATATTAATATCCGTACAGATTATTCTTTTAGGAACAAAATTAATCCACAGCACCATATTGGTAAAACTCCTTTGATAAACCATCCAATATATATGATAAAAACCTTTCCAGTAGAATACAAGCATTGTGTATTATTAGGTGTACTTAGAAAATTATTTCGATTATGACTTACTAGATGCCATCAAACTGGTAAAAAATTTAATTATAGATTTAGAATTTCGAATAGACAAAAATATATAATAAATGAACGATTATTTATTCTTCAAAAATATATTCCAAATGAGTTCTCTAGAAAATCTCTAGATCTCTATGAATTCGATAAGTGGAAAGTTACATAAATCTGACTATTTGTAATGTATATTGGTAAAGTTATACTAAAAGGTATATTGATAAGGTATTTTATGATAATTTTCTCATTTTCGCATTATCTATATTAGTTTCCGCAGATCTTGTTAATACTTTAGAAAATATATAAATGGCTAGGTGTATGTTAAGATTACTTTAAAAGAATCAATTGAACTGTATGGAAATGCATTTGCAGTATATAATGTACATAGTTTATTACATATACACGAAGATGCACTTCCATATGGATCGTTAGATAACTGTTATTATTTGTCTTTGAAAATAACCTACATAAGTTAAAATTATACATTAAATCTGGCAAAACACTTTGATTGGATTTGAAAATAGGATAGAGAAACATTTGCATATTCCAATTGAATACAAAGATAAATTATTTGTAAATAAAAAACCACTTAATAATTGTTTTTATATAGATAATAAATATATATGTGAAATTTTGAAAAATGATTTAATACTAAATACTGTTAAGTAGTTTGCATTGAATAAATATGTACAAACTGGTTAGCGAAATATAGTAAAAGTTATTCATGCAATGCAAAATATGCTTACTAGTAGAGATTATATTTGAAAATAGTTTAATTAATTTAGTTTAATTGTATTTTAGGACTATATGATAGTCCTTATAACAAAGCTAATTATGATGGTATGTAAAAGTAACGTTATTTCACTGAGCACCATTAAGACCACCATTAATGAGCACTTATATGTATAGTAAATTTAAAAATATGTACTATAATATAAGTTATTCACAATATATCGATATTATTTTGTTTAGATAATAATATTATTAAATAAACTTACTTCGTTTAATTGTAATTTTATTATTTTGTTATATTTTGATCCAATAGTTATTTTATAATTCTTTATTATATCCTTCTATCATATTAAATACTGTCCAAAAATACCAATTTTATGAGTCTAAATTGATTACAAAATCAATTAATTCTTAATATTGATGAACATTTGAAATATATTTAAATGCTATCTAAATTATGATTGGTTTATATAGTCATTTATTTATAAATCTAACTATATATTACTGGATAATAAAATGTAAATAAACATTGAAGTTTGTTTACAAATCGATACATTATTGTAGTATCCATTGCCTGTATTTATAATATTTGTAATTTATATAATATCTCCAATTTTAAGTTTTATAATGCCGAGTTGTAGCGCTCCTTTCTGTAATAATTCACAGTATAAACACACAGAAGGAATAACATTACACAAGTAAGAAATTAGATATAAAATTGCTATATATTTTAATTATCTATAAATAATGGAATGTAGCGCTTTGAGCTGCATTATGTGGGTTAAAGAAGGCTATATTTAGCTTTTATGTACCGCATTGTTGTTGCAATAGTGTCTTATTTACAAACCCCAAGTTAAAATACATTTACCCGAACATTTACTATGATTCTATATATTTAAATAAGTATATTATTGATATTTATGATATTTATTTATCATAATTTGAAATGATTATATATAAATATAATAAAATTTAATCGATATACTAAGTATAAAATATAACATATAGTATAGTAAATATACTATAAAGGTAATTAATCACAAATATACATTATTATATAATATCCGAAATGAATAATATATACCATTATACAATATGTTGTTTGTATAATACTACTAATAGATATATATTATTTTAAATATCCATCAATAATATAGAATTATTAAGCATTGAATCATAATAAATGTAGTTTGAATTCATCGGCTGTAAATGTGACTCATACAAGAGTGCAAAGTGTAGATAGACACACCCCTCCACTCCTTTTCGGCTGAACACTAATTAAGGGTGGTCGATGATAAAAAATATAATTAAAATTCTCTGAATCTTAAAGTGTATACTAATGTAAGACTAATGTTAAATTTTAGATTTCTACAATTAATATTGAGCCAGCGCCGTGGTTTTCAAAAAAAAAATTTGTCTAAAATATTTTTAATCTCGAAATTGATGATATGATCTACTGTGCATCCATGATATTTTTATATTTTTTTAAAACTATTAATTATATTTTATATACATAACAAATCTATAAATTAAACTAAATACATTTACACAGATTATAATAAATATAAGTCAACAAATAGTGTGAAAATGTTAATTTAAAAAAAAATATATTTTGCCAATAAATTTGCTTTTGTCAATCGCTATACTCATATTATGCATTTTTCGGAGTTTCAAAAATTAATATTCATTATCTATATATTTAATCTATATTTTCGAATTTTATATTTTTCTAATGTAAATTTTCCTATCTACTACATGCAAAATTTCAATTAGCTGGCGCTACCCCCAATACATTACCAAATTGTATGAAATTTTTTTGTAGAGTATTATTATATAACTCTATAAGATGTAACTAGTTTTAATCAGATTTATCAAAATAGGCATAAAAATTACCACCCTTACTGAACACCCACCATACAATTAAAATCGGTAGCATCAAATAAACGACTGTGTTGTAAATATAGATGTTATTATTTGTTTACATAAACATTATGTGTTGTAATGGTGATACTGACTGTTAATTTACATTACTTATATATTTATTTCACTAAATATTAGTAAGTATAATATTATTTCAAATACAAAATTAATTTAAATATAATATCGTCCAAAAATACATACATATATTAGTTATATTTAGTTAACCTACATATATATAGAACATATATCGCATGTTAATTTATCAACCGATTTATAAATTAATTTAATCTATATAATTTACAAATTGAAAACTCCATTTGATATTAAATTAATGTCATAATTTAACGTTTTTTAAAATGTTCATTTTAATTATAATCATTGACAATATAAGTAAAATATTAAGTAGTATTAAGTACAAATTATAATTTGATTTATATATTTCATAAATATTTATATAATGCAATAATAAATTATTAGCCTTAGAGAAATTGTTCTAAATTTTTTAATATTACTAATAGGTTTGACACTTTTTTTAACTTGTTCAATTAATAATGTATGCCTGTTTACATTAAATTTTTTTGTAATGCATGGTAACATTTTTATGTTGCAAGCAAAATTGAGTTATAATGTATGTCATTTTAAACATGATAACTCTAGTGTTATAATTTACAATATCATAAAATAAAAAGTTTATTTTCTAGAAGTAAAATATTATTATTAGATCAAATGATTGTTTGCATGTTGTTCTAAGCATTCTTCTTTGTAGTATATAAATATAATATTTGTTTTATATCTATTACCCTAAAAAATATAACAATAATTTACACGAATCACCCCTAAATTACTTGACTGTTTTAATCAATCCGTCGAAAGACTGAATGTCCACCTATCGACCGATATGAACACTATGAAATTGCACACACTGCAATAACTAATGCTATCCTATTATGTGTATTTAGATTACATGCGAAATATTCTAAAATATAAATAAACATTCAAACTCACACATTTTAAAAATCAGGTTAATGTTAGATTTTATTTGCAATAAAGAAGTATAATTTGTGAAGTCATGTGTTATAAAACTATCCTCCGAGACAGAAAGTATAAAATAATACTTATAAGAAGAATAATATAGATATTGAACTCTATTATATTTAATGAACTGTTCCATTGATTTTGCTATTTCCCTAATTAATAAAATGATATAGCTAATGAATAAATAAAATAACATATAAGGTTATTTACTCAACATATATTTGATTTGCAGATAATACACTCTTAAAGAATTTATTATTTTATATATATTTAACAGTTGAAGAGTTTCATGTATATCTAAGATTACCAAGATATGTGATTGACTATCATCTATATATATATATATCATCTATATATTGAAGATTTACAACATAGAAACCCCAAAAACATTGTATCATACTTATTGTTAAAAATAATTTACCCATAAAAATTATAATATTATTTTTGTATTTAAGACATTTATAATATTTTGTCGATAATAAAATAATTTTATTATTTTTTCAAGCATAGATATGCATTACTAGCAATGTTTAATATGAATACTCAATATTATTATTTTATAAAAACATATTTATATATATGTTTTATAATAGTTAAATACATCAATTAACTATCGAAATTAAATTTATAATATATACAATATAAATGATTCAAAACGAATTCATAATCCGTGAAACTTATTTTAATTCCAGCATTTGTATCTTATAATGAAAGTATTGAAATTATATAGGCATCAAAAATGTATCTGAAATATAGTTGTAAATTAATTTGTACAACCTTATAAAGATATTTTGTATAAGAAAATATTACCAAGATACTTTTAACCACAATCTTACCTTGACCATTGTAATCTTATAAGATAATATTGTGGCCAATATTATCTAGAAATCTAGTAATCTTGAATCATTAATTAATATATAGCATGTTAATTTATTATAAATTATATATATAATACACTTTAAATAGAAGTGTCAATCATATATAACATATTAATTTAATTATTAATTAAAGGTATATTATAGTTTGTAATATTATGGTTTATCATTAATTTATTATTAGACATTGATGTTGAAATTTCTTTATTTACAGATATAATTATTAAATATATGTATAATGAATATATATTAAATATTTTAGTTACACTAAAATATATTTATGATATTCAATAATTTTCAAAATCAATAATCATATTAGAAATACTTATTCATAAAATGATATAGTCAAATGGCGAAAATTGATTTACATGAAATGTCAATTTTTCTAAAAAAAATTTAAAAATTGTATATATTATTTAGTTATTTGAATAACTATATTCTTAAATATGTAATTAAATACATACAAATATAATAACTATATTATATTTTGATAACCATTTAAAATACTAAATACCGTATATAACTCAATTGAAAATTTCTAAATTGCTCAAATGTGATCTAAATATATATTTAATAAAATATAGCTTACATTAATACAAAAATTTAATAATATTCTATAATAAAATAAATTTTTAAACCAATTATATTATCAATATATATATATATATATATATTACTATAGTTATTAATAAATATTATCTTTAATGTAAATATATTATTTATCTCAATATTTAAAAATAATTAGGTTTCCCAAGAAAAAAGAATTAAAAGAGAAATGGATAATAAATATGAAAAGGTTAGAGAACGGCAGTAACACAAAGCTATTTGTTCCTGGAACTGCAGCAAGAATATGTACTGAACATTTCGAAGATGAGTATGTATACCGATTTGGAAAATACATTACTTTAAGGGATGAGGCAGTACCAACAATATTTATAAACACCCAGTGTAAACATACTAGTAAGGTTTGTTTTAATATTGGACATTGTATTAGTTTTATTTTTTATATCCTCTATTTATTTTGAAACTATTTACAACATTCATTAGTTATATAAATTTATAGACTCAAAAAAAAAAACTACCTACATCAAGAAATATGCAATTTGCTTGTGTAGAAATATCACAGAAGAATATATATAGTAAAGAGTCAAATTTAGAATTAATCTTTCATGACCATAATTATGCTATTGAAATTAATTTTGCACCAGATGATGGATGAAAAATTTAATTAAATAGTAACAAATAAATCAAAGGAAATGAAAAATCATCAAATGAAGGTATTTATTTTTTATTTTTTTAAATATAGTCAAAATATGGTTTGCTATGTAAATAAAATAATTTTCAGACAAAAAGACAAGCGACATGTATTGATGTTGTTACACGGACATCAACAAAAGATGAGCCCAGAGATTAAAATTAATATCAAATTCAGTATCATAGAAAATCGAAAACACATTTATTGGTAAATAGTATTGTAAATAAAATCATTTCCTAATATACATATGAGATTATAATCTAATTGTATCTTCATATATTAATATTAATATAGGTATGCTAAAAGTATCTATAATTCATTCATCAACTGACAAGCAAAACATTGAGAATATTTTCCAAAGGTTTTAAGTAAAATTAAGTAAAAAAAAACATGTAAAAGATCATTTTCTTTGTCAATACATAATTTTAATAATTTAACAATATTTACTATTAATTATTATTATATAACATTTAATTTATTTACTTTTATTCTTGAAAACATTGAAATTATATATACATTATTATTGCTAAATGAACCCACCCAACATACAGAGTGATGTAATATTTTATAAAATACGTTGATGAGTTCAGAAAAATAAAAAATGTAAAAGAAATTATGCAATGTAAAAAATGAAATTACCTGGATTGTTTGCTTGGAAATGGCATTAAAAAGTCAGTTTGTTTAGGATGCCATCTCAATATTCATTTTATTTGATATTCTATTAGATTTGATTACTGTTAGATAATAAGTTTGATAGACAATCATTTTAAAATATGAAAAGATCTGTTTTTTTAATATTATTATTATTAGCCGGTATCAAGGATATATATAAAATATCAATAGAAGATCTGATGATCTCGCAGTTCATTCGTAATTGGAAACCCGTCTTATAAATAATATTATAAAACTTGTCTTATAAATAATGCATTCAATAATATTGAAAATTATATAAAATTTAACTGTAATCTTTATTTTCTATTATGATTATTATAAAAAATCTGCACAATTATATTATAAATATATCTGACTTATAAATATTATCTTCTTTTAAAATAATATTGAACTTCTTAATATTCAATATTTAATTAACTAATAATTTGACATAAATATTCATCCTATAAAAAAGAACTGCTGTCACGTATCTGAGGTTTACGTGAGGAGATAGATAATCCACCGATGATACAACCCCGTGTTTAGTTGACTCTCGCCGACAACAAATTTATAGTAAAGGTAATTAACAATAAGTGTTGATATTTCATATAATGATTTTTTATACTCATATTTTTTATAATATAATTGACATAGTATTTAATAAATACTATTTATTAAAACATCTCAATTTAAATATACATTATAATATCATAAATACATTCAGCAATATAATTAAATAAACAATAAGTTTAAGAAAATAATGATAGATAATTTATGCATATCATTTAATTGAATAACAATTTTAATTTTACTTCATATTTAATTAATTTGTTTTTTTTTGTTTACTAAAAATGTCTCAATATATTTCTTTTGAATTGACCATCAATTACTCAATATAAAATGTATTTTAAACGTAAATGTGTTAATAGTTTATATTAGTTAGAACTTTATAATATTTCAGGATATTAATACTTTCTACATAAGACTTGTTATCTTAAACCTTAATAGAGTAAATGTCCTTGCTTTTTTTCAGTTACTTTTCGAGCAAGATGAATATGGAGAATAATAACATATCACTTCAACTATGACCTGACTTGCTTCTTCTTAATATTGACTCATGACACATGAGCTAACTCACCTCTCATTCATTTTAATCGTGTTTTTATATATTGAAATTTTGATTGTTAATTATTAATTTAATATAAATTTTCCAAATGTGAATACATTAAAAATCTATACATTAAAAAATATCAATATTATAATATATTAAATCATATTGGATATAAGTTTTATTCATTTTTATATAAATGTTCCAAATATTGTTTAATTCTAACATTTTATTATTATTAAATAAATAATTTGTAACCTTTTTAATTTATAATCTTTTAATAATATATAAAACAATTCTAGTAAACTGAAATAATTAAAGTTTGATAAGTGGAATGATTCGTAACATAGATTCGCTACTGCAAATGTAAGTTTAGTTTGGAATCATCAAGTCAATGTTGGAGGGGCAGCGGAATTAAACTACCGGATTTAAATTTCATTATTTAAACTTTAATACTTCTATTAGAAATTAGTAGTGAAATATATTACTTACCTTTTTAAAAAAGAGATAAAAATAATTTTTTTCTAATATATAATTCTCTTTAAATTGTGATATAATAATGTATAAATAAATAATATTATTGATTGTAATTAAAATTCCAATGTAAAAATTGCATCGGAATCAGCCCATTTAAATTTCTTAATTATATCTCTTGAAAATTGCAACAAGCTTATCATATAAGGTTTAATTTTATAAATTTGTTTTGTTCATTACATAATATATATAGATTGTAACGATATTCAAAAATTATAATAATTGTATTAAATTAATCGGCTACAATACTTCTTAATATATATATGAACATTTATGTATAAATTTTTATAAAAAAATCACTAAAATTGTTTAGTATAGAATATTGAATTTTTCATTATATTTTGTCTAATTTCTTACAATCTTCCCGTGTTTAGAGCAGTTTTCTGTTTGTTTTGAATAGCTAAGTCATTTTTTTATAACTAGTCTATTGTCGTGTGTACTACACTATTACAACACTATTAATATACAAATTGTTAATATTAATAATTTTTAAATAAATTTAAATTCAATATATTCTAGAATTATACATTTTATATTCATCTATATATATTAATATAGAGTATATTTTTTCGGTTCCTTGGTATTTTAAACATTTTACAGTATTATTCATGGCACGCTATACGATTATATATTGATAAAATAAGCCTTTTTTTCTTGACTTTCTTTTAAAATATATTTACTCCGACTCATATGTGGACTATTATATGGAAATATACTTTCATATAGATAAGTATTGAGAAAAGGTAGAATAAGGTGAAAGATAATATTAATTTCTATTGATTGAATGTTTACCACTATTTCTATATCAACATAAATGCCTAAGTATATATCCAATTGGATTATAAAAGAAGCCAATAGTTACATTCCTTATAATAACAAATTGTGTTTAAACATAAGGTTTATCCTTTTCTAGTTTTGGAACCATTATTTGAACATTCAGATCTATATATCTTCATTTTCATCTTACTTATAAAATTTTAAAAAATAATCAATATCTGTTGAATAACATTTATTTCTATTCTATAGTAATTTAGTAATTTTAAATTTAAGAAAAAAATTAAACATTAATCATATTGGGAATTAATATCCCGAAAGTATATTTCTTAAAAAAAATATCAAATAAATTTGAGATACTTTCTAAACCTAGACAGTTCTCCTAGGAGATCTGACTAGATATAACGAGTTTTCGTTAGATGTGGGTATTTTGGTAATTTTTCTATTTTTTTTTTATAATATAAAATTATAATTTATATTTATAAAAATTATATATTTAAAAAGAAAAAAGTTTTTTAAATGTCATTAATTATATAATATATTACATAATAAATAAATATGCATTTATTTAAATATATTACAAATAAAGTTATAAATATTTAAATATATAAATAATTCAATAATATTATATGATTAATTAATAAAGTAAAATTAATATAATATAATTTATTTACCATAGAACTTAGAAATAAATTTAGATATAGATAATAATTTACTTATGGTTTAGTAGAACTATTATTCATTATATATAAAAAACAATTAATATAAAAGAAGTAAAGTATGTATTGTTTTATTAAACATTTACTAATTTATATACTAATTTATTTATTTGTAAAGTTTTAATCCTGTATTATAAATATATAATATATGTACATTATAAATATTGGATTGTATTAATCCTAAAAAAAATTAATTCTCAAAATAATAAAGGAAATTACCAAAAATAGTTATTAATTGAAACTATATTTACATAATATTTGAAAAAATAAAATTTAACTGCAATGTAGCGCAGTTGAGTGTTAGTTAAGTATACTAGTTACGACACATTGGTATATAGCATGAGCGTGAGTAAATCAATATAACATTCAATCTTCTCTGATATCAGGGACATACGGCGTAGGTCCAACGCTACATCATTCAGAGACCACCAGTCACTCTACCGAAATAGCGGGAGTTGACAGGCCAAGTGATTAACAATGTTCATAGTGGAAACAGATTATCAGAGATATTAAAGGAAATATACCTGATATGGGATGGGGACAATCGGTCTGGAGGATGTAGCTAGCGGATACTATATGTAGGGGATATTATTAAATATATCATGTACAGTGTACACTGTACCATAAACTGTACATTGTACAGTTTATAGTGCACAATGTGCGGTGCAGTACTTAGCGGGATATAAACCGTTGCTAATTATAAGTTATGTGTGATTTGTCTATTTATTATAATATCATGGTATTATCTGTAAATATTGTTTCATTTCTTATATATTAAATAGAATGTGCTCGAAAATATTGAATCAGTAGTTACATATTATAGCAATAATTCGAGTCTTGGATTTTTGTCCATAGATTATTTAAAATGTTTTTATTATCTGTACCTCGAATTCAAAAACTCCATTAGATTCTGTGTAACGGAAGTTGGAAGAGATATTGTTACATTCTCATTCGTCGGTGAATTATCTAAACCTATTTGTGATGTACCCATATGAGCCTTACAATGCTATTTGTTATTTCCTAGTTTGGCACTTGCACTACGAGATCCTTAAGAATCAGTCCATTATAATGGATTTATAATACACATTATGGCATCTCTAAAATGAATATGTTTTCAGATATTTAATATATATACATGTAGGTTCTATCATCATGCCATTTTCAATGTGATATAAGCTCTTAGAGTCTATTCTGTCATAAGTTAGCACGTTTAAAAAATATTAGTAAGGTTCCTGTTTGTGGAGTCAGGTTGGTTATATTAATAGTGTGAATGCGAGGTGAAGATGAAATGGAGAATATCGAATCTCCAATAATTGGCTACACACAAAATCTCTTTTCCAAGAGGGGATTTAGTCATCAAATGATATCACTTTATTTTTATAAGAATACATTGTAATCTGGCTGGTATTGTTGATTTATGATTTAATGCTACCACCTTTATATTGCGCTGTTCATTGCAACGAGAAAACGCAAGTATCCAATTATTATTGGAACTTGAGTATTGTCTAAATACAAGTGTAGTGTGTTTGACATACGTTTATATGTATATATATATATATATATATATATATATATGGGAGTGTTAAAGAGCCTAGGCTATCATCGTTATTGGTATGTGTCCATAAGTGAACACTACAGATTTATCTTTCATTAGTTCACTTATAACTAGTCGATATTTTACAGTAACTATAGTTAACTTCCTAAACTTTTGAATCTATATAAGATCTTATAAATAATTACAAATTAATAATGAACTATTAATTAACTAAAGGGTTAAGAATCCTAACTTAAGATTAATATATTAAACTTACAAAATATTGGTATACCAAGGTTCAATATAAAAATCCATATAAGATAAAATAAACTTAGTAAATTCCTATATATGTTCAGAATATAGGCAGCTATGATCATAGACTATTTATTATTTGTAATGATCTATGTATATGGATAATTCTATAAATTCAAAATAAGTTGTATTTGCTGATGTGGAAACGCGAACTTAATCGTTGGAAATAATATTAGTAATATTACAAGAGGATTGATAGTAATTATTAAAGTTAAATATATCTAAATAAATATTAATTAATTCATAAATACGAAACATGATACTTACATAGATTATCTAGAATAGTATTAATTAATTCATAAATACACAACAAAATATTATTATAATACGTGGTTATTTAATGTTCTCTGCTTTAATGCTCGGAATTAATCTCAAGAAACAAAATTATATAATTAATAATTATACAATCTTATTTATTTATTACAAATTAAAAATAAACATCTATGTTATTATATTTTAGAAGCCTGGAGTATTAGAAACACATAAATATAATATCAATAGAAATATATTTTAAAAGCTATACTAATTACAAAAATTAAAATAACAATTACTGAATATATATAAATTAGTAAATCAAACAATATTTTTTAAATTGATCATGTATATAATAAAATGTATCATCTAAAGTAACTGAAATATTTGTATTATATTTAATAAGCAATCTACGAAATTTATTTTTCATCAAAAACGTATTGCAAAACTAAAAATCAATATAAAAATATAAATACAAATTTAAAGAATGCCGGTGTGTGTATTTTATTATTGTATGTAAGTTAGTTATGTCGAGGATATCTCACCCTGTTACAATTATTAATTTCTTGGCAACTGCTTGGTATATTATATTCGTTTAATTCATCAACCCAATAAATCATAAAAATATATTATATGATTTATAATTGAAATTATTTGTAAAACATCTTTTATTATAGTTGGTAAATAAACAAATTTAAAAAATTATATTTAAAATTATATATTATTTTAATCCTTATTGTCTTAAACAATTATATATTAGCCCATAAGTAAATAAATCAATTGTTTCAAATCTAATTATATAAATACTCATAATTATAGTTATATAGATATAAGACTATATTATTCAATTAAAAAAACAATACTTTATTTTCAATTATATCGGTAACTATGCAAATCCTAATTACATATATTACAAGATTACTAGCTTAATGTTAGATATATCTTCAAATTATTATACATATTGTTTTTTTTAAATATAGCCATTATTAATGGTATATTAGTTTCTGTAGAATCTGGCGATCGTGTTCGTGAGCGACTTTATTGGATTTGTATACCTATCTTGGCCGGTAAAATACCAGAGTGGTTTGTTATGAGATGCCAGAGTAATGATGGGTACAGATCGACTTTATTATCGATCATCTATAATCAGTTAACTAATAATTTACCAACATTGAAATACAATACCTAAATTAAAACTAATAGAGCTTTGAGTTTTTGTTGAATATATATCCACGCATTATATCTTATATATAATAGACAATTTATAATTTATATAGTGTATATAGTATATGTGCTACAATTTAATAACTACACATTAATATTATTATATAGTAAGCATTACGTATTATTTGATAACTATTTATAGATGGCAAATAGAGTAAATCAGAATAATCCATAGCCCCGCCTACACATAATAACAAATCACACACAATTATATTTTTTGGGCAAGATCGTTACCCTACATTCTCTCCTATGTTGTGGTATCTAGTGTTCAATAATATGTAGACTTTACCCTTTTGGAACCTTTAATGAGATTGTCAACTATATATATATATATATATACTCACTATTGTATTTTTATAATAGTTTTGACCACACAATAATTAAAAGTTAATTTATTTATGAATTCTTTAAAATAATAATTATCATAATAGTAAAATAATAAACAAATTATTTTCAATAAATATCATTTTCAGAAGATGCTCCTTGACTAAATACTTATTTATTATTGTATAATATTATTTATATTAATAACATATATATAGAAAAATCATATAATTTAAATTCTAAATGTATATAAGCATTTTTATGAGTTACATTAAAAAAGAGCCTAAAATATGTTTAATATTATTATATTTAACTTAATAATAAATATAATGATAAACTTTTATATTTACACTGAAAATATCTATTATTCATCTACTATAGTCGACGAGGGATTCTATTGAATTATATTCGTAATGGAGTCATCAAATACTGATCTCGTAACAAGCTTGAAACAATTAGTTATCAGCTTCTATCCCTATATTAAAGAAGCTGAATCTTTTGAACACGTTCAGGATGCAATACTTCATATGGAAGAACTAGATCCAAACTTTCATAGGTTATTTCTTTATATATACTGTGTATGTACTTTTATAGAATTATTAATTTATACTTCGCAATTTTATGTTGATAATTTAGATTCATTCTCTTATTTTAAAATAAATTGTTTAAATTTATATCATTAATAATAATACGTATTAATATAATAATATTTTTAAAATTGATAATTAAATAAACTTTATATAAGTAAATTTTACGCATGATATGTTTAAGTTTATTTTTAATTGCAAGCTTCACTCGTGTTTGCGTATAGATATGATTTTGTGAAACAACTTCGACGTAAAATTGACGTCCAGTTGTCGGAGGTGTTCGATCGCAGCGTCGAAGGTCAAAATTCGGCATCAATGGATAATGAAATAGCTGCGACAGCGGCTGTCGAAACTGCTGTCGAATGCGTCGTAAAGTCAAATCGGTCAGTGACTGGATTACTGTAAACTGTACATTCTACAGTGTGTACTGTATACTATACAGTGTATAGTGTACATTCTACAGTGTATACTGTATAGTGTTCAATGAATAGTAAACGCGGTATTCTATCCCGGTATTATATTAACATTTGTAGTTTGTTAAATCTAAATCTAAAATTCTGTGCATATCGTAATATTTATTAATCTAAATTATACAGAAAATACCCTCAATTTAGATTTCAAATTTATTGAGTCCTAAACTTTAATTTACAACCTGACATATACATATCATTAAAATTCAGATCGTATATATCATAGATCAGGTATTGTTAATATAATGATTAAATATAGTTATTCTCCTATTTCTTGATTAAGTCATAAGCAAGTGCATTATCATGACGCCAGATACCAGAAGCTAAATTGTGAGCTAAAAAAACTAATCCATGAGTCTATGGATTCGCTGAGTGAACAGTCACGACAGCAGGCAAGGACATGTAAAGGGTATGCAAAGGACGAACCGGCATTCTTCAGCGATGAGTCATCGCTTGGCGACAGTTCTCTAAATCAGGTTTCTATATTTTCAAATCGTATGTTATTCAATGCATTCATTAACATCTCTGCGATAATCCTATTGGACATATCCCTGTCAACGATGCTAATACTATCACCATTTAGTATATTAATTTAAGAATAATGTTTAATTTTACCAGGGCTAGAATGCTGAATTCACCCCACATAATTGGTTATCAAGTCAGTTGTCCATTTAACATAATTTATTGTGCTTATAAGTATATATATCATTATTAACCATTGCATTTATTTTGTTATTAATAATAATGTTCATAAAATACTGGAATATGATTTCAATTACATTTCCTAAAGTTTTCTCATACTATGCTAACCATCGCTGTAAGTACCACTTAACTACCTTCATTAAGATATCGTAGCGTATTAGAAGTTAGAGCTAACTCCCACATTATAACCTGTACCCTGTTTATGCAGAGTTCCTATATGTTCATGAACGCAGATCAATTCAAGAGCATTGTGGAAAATATGGACAAAAAGCTGTCACTCGAGGTTCATATGGATGATAGATCCCATATAAGGTCAAGATATAGAGGGTTGGAGGTAGTAGATTAGAGATAGACTTGACCCCAGTGCTAATATTTTACCGTTATTATTTTGCTATCTATTTATACACCTTGAAACCTTAAATACCCATTACCTCTCTAATCATATACCTTTTACCCATTACATCAATATGCAACTTAACCCTACTACTAATCCAATAACCTTTACCCTTTACATCAATAGCCGATAACTACCCATTACTACTAAACCCATAACCTTTACCCTTTATAATAGCCCCTAACTACCAATTACTACTAAACCCATAACCTTTACCCTTTATAATAGCCCCTAACTACCCATTACTACTAAACCCATAATCTTTACCCTTTACAATAGCCTCTAACTACCCATTACTAATAAACCCATAACCTTTACCCTTTACAATAGCCCCTAACTACCCATTACTACTAACCCCATAACCTTTACCCTTTACAATAGCCCCTAAAAACCCATTACTACTAAACCCATAACCTTTACCCTTTACAATAGCCCCTAACTACCCATTACTACTAAACCCATAACCTTTACCCTTTACAATAACCCCTAACTACCCATTACTACTAAACCCATAACATTTACCCTTTACAATAACCCCTAACTACCCATTACTACTAAACCCATAAATTTTACCCTTTACAATAGCTCCTAAATACCCATTACTACTATACCCATAACCGTTACCCTTTACAATAGCCCCTAACTACCAATTACTACTAAACCCATAACCTTTACCCTTTACAATAGCCCCTAACTACCCATTACTACTAAACCCACAACCTTTACCCTTTACAATATCCCCTAACTACCCATTACTACTAAACCCATAACCTTTATCGTTTACAATAACCCCTAACTACCCATTACTACTAAACCCATAACATTTACCCTTTACAATAGCCCCTAACTACCCATTACTACTAAACCCATAACATTTACCCTTTACAATAGCCCCTAACTACCCATTACTACAAAACCCATAACCATTACCCTTTACAATAGCCCCTAATTACTCATTACTACTAAACCCACAACCTTTACCCTTTACAATAGCCCCTAACTACCCATTATTACTAAACCCATAACCTTTACCCTTTACAATAGCCCCTAACTACCCATTACTACTAAACCCATAACCTTTACCCTTTACAATAACCCCTAACTACCCATTACTACTAAACCCATAACATTTACCCTTTACAATAGCCTCTAATTACCCATTACTACTAAACCCATAACCTTTACCCATTACAATAGCCCCTAACTACCCTATACTACTAAACCCATAACATTTACCCTTTACAATAGCCCCTAACTACCCATTATTACTAAACCCATAACCTTTACCCTTTACAATAGCCCCTAACTACCCATTACTACTAAACCCATAACCTTTACCCTTTACAATAGCCCCTGACTACCCATTACTACTAAACCCATAACCTTTACCCTTTACAATAGCCCCTAACTACCAATTACTACTAAATCCATAACGTTTACCCTTTACAATAGCCACTAACTACCCATTATTACTAAACCCATAAACTTTACTATTCATAGTTCTACAGTAATAATTCCCTAAAACTATATCCTCCTCTTGTCGCTTTTCCATCATTTCTCTCTCACGACATCTCCTTCCTCTAACCTCTTACACATAATAGACTCTCTTTCCATTAAGCTCCACCCCTAAATCCTTATTATCATTAACTCATTGCCTCTCCCTCAATTAAGCCCCTACCACTGCATCGACGTACATACTTACTACACCACCAAACTGTTTTTCCACAACTAACCGCAATTCAAACCATGTCACCATCCCGTCTTCACTAATTTCGTACCGCTTGCACGGTCTTTAACTATACTCTTAAGCGAATATTAACTACCTCCTTATAACAATATCCCACTTCTGCTACTCAAACAGAAGAGACGCGAGGCTATTCTCAACTTGCATCAAATTACAATTAACGACGCCCAAAACTGCGACATCTGGCGTGAAATGAAACTCAAAATCTTCGATTGCCTTTCCGATAGCGACGAAATTATATCGGTATGACTTAAAATGCATTTCTAACTCGAATGAAGTTGTTTATCGATATCAATAGGATGACCTTGCCTTTAAAGTATAAATCGCCTCCCCTAGACGTTTAATATAATAATGTTTTCAACTTCATTTTAATATTTAACTTCTTGATTTTCATTATTTTCTTTCTTGATGATATTTTAGTAAATTAAAAAAAAAATTATAGATATTTTTAATTTTTACAAATATGATTTGTCTATTTACATTTGTAAAAATTAGACTTTTATAGAAAGTTGATGGTAATGAATAACTAATACTTCTAATTAATAATTTGATATCATTTAATATATATTAACATAATGAATATGAAAATCATTAATTAAAAAATGATTGGTTTTCTATAGATCTTTTTGATTTGCTAAAATAATCTCCATTATTATTCAGATGACGGCGCTAAAGTTTATAGCCAGAGGTCTATCTTCAAATAACACCTACACAAAGGAGATTTATGTCACCATGGGTTACCTTTATCATGTTTATGATTTATCTCAATATTGAAATAAAATAAGTAATATATTTTAATATTGATTTCCACTATTATTATTAACTAATTAACTAATTATTTTAATTTGTTTTCCAATCAAACGTCAATGCATGAATCATTAATACTATTAATATTATTAACGCTATAATGATACCATCACTTATTTTAGGTTAATTATGGTTATGATAAAATATATTTACCTAAGCTAAATTACTTATTCTTCCGTCATTTCCATCATTTCCTTCATCTGTAATGTGTGTTAATATCTACTTTATATTCTACAAACACATTTTGTTTGCATTGAATCGCAGTGGAATACTTGATGCAGCAATTCAAAACTGGCAACAAATCAGCAATTCCGAAGATCTCCGAGGGATTAAATATCAATCTACACATCAATTGTCGTCTATTAAAAGCTGTTTGTATATAATGACTTGTAACACAAGAATCTGTAAGATCTATAAGGATTATATTTATACTTTTTTTTCGTGAATCGATGATCCTTTATATTGTAATTATATTACCAATATTTACTATTTATAAAATGTTAATTAGCATATAAATATATATTTATATGATATTATTTTTTAATATTCTAAATATGTTTGCTATCTAATAATAATTTTTGTTATCTGTTAATTAGTTCAGACTAATGAATGAATTTCAAATCAATATTGCGCAGTATTGGATCCGATATTCTGAAAGGTTATTGATGAATAATTTATAAAATATTAATGTTATGTGACTCTTAATGATAGTCTATTTAATTCTTTAAATCCAAATGTTAAAACCTGTCAATATATATTAGATATATAGCAAAAGTTACTTACCTATAATCAATTATTATTATTTAAACAGAATTTTAGATGAAATTATTGATATAACAATGGCCTTTTTATCAATCAATTTATCCAGCGGTTACTATATAAAAGCTAAATTTATAAAACAGTTAAAATTGTATCAATTTAATTTATTCATATGTGAATATAAGTTTGTATGTGTTTTTTATCTTGAATTTACAATTTTGGAAATTTACAGTAAATGCAATCTACATGACTCCTCTGCACTATTTGTCTCTCATTGACCCATTGGCGCTATGGCAGAACTCGTGGATGCATGCGTTTTATTCGCGCAAGTACCTCGTCACGTCGTTTAGCAAGTACAAGTCCCTAGTCAGTGTCACAGAAAACAATTCATATAATTATAAATTAAATATTAGATATCAAATATTGATAAACATTGAAAACAAATTATATTAAAATTTAGCCTAACCTTTGTTGAACATTTTTTAGTAATATATAATAATAATTAATTATTAATATGTTATAATCACGTGCGTTAACATAATAGTTATTATATACTTAAGGTTACAACGGCCTTGCGAGTATGTTTTAGTCAGGATTACGTTCACAGCTCCAGAGGTTCTACTAATAATATTCTATTTATTTGAATAGATCACTTTTTAAGTTCAATTGATTATTACCATGTGAATTTTAAAAATATATTATAATGTCATATTGCAATGTAATAAATCCTTGATTTTCAGCCAATCAGAAAGTCTGCTATACTAGTTCTGATCTGTGTTACCTACATTTCATCCATTGCATTTCGTTGATTGGACGTTTGATTGTAAATAGAATGGGAAGGGGATTATTTCCCTTAAAAATTAACAACCATCAAGGTCTGCCTAATCTCCTTATAATTGTATATGTAATGTAATTTATTTAATTATCTCGTCAATTAATATAAGTAAATATATTCAATATTTACATTATGTATGTTCATTAATATAATATCAATTGAACTCAGATATATTGTGCTTTAGGCAATTTTATCGATTTCATATTTATTTAATATAGAAGCAGTGTCCATTAGTAAAATTGCAATACATTTCGTGAATTTAATTCTTCGTACCAAATGCAATATGGATGAATCTAAATCAGGTTGAATACTTATGTACCTACGACAGTAAATGTATTGAATATCATTATTGAACCTATAATTGAACTCGAATATTTCCCACAGATAAATATACTGTTTCCAGTGTTTGTTATGCGATTCTGAAAAAAATTTCATCGAACGAAACAATTTATAATGAAATTATCTGTTCCAATGAATATATCAATACTTTGCTCACTCCTCTTTATAATAAGGTATGATTTAAACGATATAAAAATACACTTATTTACTATATTTAGTTACTTTTATTTAAGAAAGTTGTCCCTATAGTAATAAATATTTAATAAAAATTATCTATTCTATTTGTATAAATGTAATCTAATATAAAAATAAAAATACAATAAAAAAATCCCGAGTAAATATTTTAATTTAGTTTAGATATTAATATTAATAACGTTATATTAATAGTCATGTGTTCCATTGAATGATGCTAAGATGATACAAATAGCAGATCTATTATCTTTGGTATGCAATAAAGCAAAGGGCAGAATACAAATATTTCGCTGCATCACAGTTAATAAGTCCGTTAAAACTTTTCATGTATAAATTATCTACATTTTGATAAGATTTATTATAACTGCTACATTTTACCTATACACAAAAGCATTACTTTATTATATACCCATTTTCTAATCATTCGCATCTCACAATTCCACCATCCCTCACTTTACCTACACTTACCGTACCTCTCGTCTTCCCTACAGTTTATCTGCTGCTGATGTGATTGCCAGATTCATCGGGTCTACCCTTCAAACTGAATGTCTGTTCGACTACCTCCCGTCTCGACGAGTGCTGGCTGATTTCATATACGTACTGCGACAGGTGTACAGCTCGTGCTCCGGCTATAACGAAATAAAAACGTTCCAGATAGCCGAGCAACTCAACAAGGCCTACAGACAGGTTGATACAGCTTTACCAGGTAGTTTGGGCTACATGCCTGGAACTCGTAGGAAATTAAATAAAGACAATGTCTACCTATTATTACTACTATATTCTAGACAATTATATTTATCTTTGTAAATGTAATTTACGTATACAATTACAAAATATTGCCATTTGATAATACTTTGAAAATCCATTGAAATAAAATGTTATCAAAACTTATGTCTGTATTGGTTAATAACTTTAAGTATTATTAAGTATATCAAATGAAAACATTTTAGAAATCTGGATCTTATGGTATATTATAAATGTATCTGCTTTATAAGATACTATAATTGTTATATATAAAATATGATTACATTTTATAAACAATCATTTTAAATGAATCGTAATAATGTATAACAAAGTTAATAATTAATTAATTTGATAATATTATAATTAATTAATATTTGATTTTTAGATCAATATATCTAAGAATTAAATAGTTGCTATATAAAATGAGTCATTTTTAAAATTTATAATATATTAATTTATAATATATATTCACAGCTTGAAAAAGATCCCAAATATTTGGTGCTAGGAGACAAATCAAATGATTCCATGTTAGATCTTTTATAATGTTCATTTTTATTTATAATTCTATCTAATTATTATTTTCTGATATATTAGTTATTATGTATTACATTTCATATTAAAGTTAACGTTTTTGTTTAAGTTATTAAGGGATACAAATTATTATAAAATGTATCTTAGGATTCAAAATCTCAAAAAATAATCTCAAAAATATTCCTTTATTATATTTTAATAGTTGTCGTATAATATCTCGCCGCCATGTTAGTTGAATAATATTTTATACCTCCCTAGGGAGTTGTGGCAGGCATCGCTGTTAAACAACCTGCAGAGCTATTCTAGCACTCCAAAGGGTCTACGTCTGCTGACCAATCAGAATTCAGCTTTACTGGCTGCCATCGGTGGCTATGTGTTTTTTAAGTACAGCGCAAATGAACAGGTAACAAATTAAGAATCACAATTCCTTTCTAGTCTTAGACATGGGTCTAACTAAATATCTAGTTAAACATAGAATATTAAAAATTCAGCTTCTCTTGTAATATTTATAAATGATATATAGTTAAATATTTTTCTATTTTCCAATTACATATATTAGATATAAATTATCACTATATAGACAGTATATATAGTCAGTAGTTTTAAATAAATATCTATTAGGATTCTTAAATGTTCATCACTGTAATGTGACTACCTTTACCAGGTAAGCAAATGCGAGAAATTTGGTTACGGTTCAGTAATTTCATCTCTACTATTAACAAAACAAGGAATCACTACACTTTGTCATACAGGTTGAAACCATTTACCACATTGTAACAACAACTATATGAATAGAAAATAAAACACATTATTATTATATAATAGGTCACTTCAAATTGTTTTAAATTATTCAATATTATTATTATTAAACATTTATAAACTAAGTGATTAAATAATAAATAAACTGATAATAATTATTAAATCATTAACAAATTAAATACCCAGAGACAGGTTTATATTGTGAATACATTCTTTATATTCAGACTATATAAAAGATCTAGTAAAGCGTATCTGGGGCTTACTTGAGGTGATAGATGATCGTCCGATGATGCAAGCCCATGTTTGGTTAACTCTCGCCAACAATAAATTTGCTGTAAAGGTAAGTAACAATAGGATTTGATATTTCTTACGATGATTTTTATATCACCATTATTGTCTAATTATTTAATAAAACATAATACACATTTCTTATTACTCTTTTTCTTGATCAATAATATTTTAATGAGGCTAAAAAATATCTCTAGAAAGTAAATAGATAAATATCATATAGAAAAATAGTATAAATTAAGATTAGTGATTAGAGCATTAGAGCAACTTGATATATGCAATAATATTATTTAATAAACTTAGAATTTAAGACTAAAAGAATATCCATAATAAATAGACGGATTATTTATTTAGTATATCATTAAACATAATTCATTAATCATTAAACATAAAGAAAATTGTTTATAAAAAAGTATAACGAGGATGCAAATAATATAAACAAGTTATTCTGGCCTAATATTAATTTGCACAGATAATTAGTATTTTACAAACAATCTCGTGTTAAACCTGAATTGACTGCGATTTATAGATGCTCAACCAGATGGTTACTTTAACCTGCGAATATATAGCAGTCTGCAAATTGTTTAAGGATAAACAGCTCTTGCCAATTGATAAGAAATTCTCCCTCAGAGAACCCCCAGACTGCATTATGGTTTTCAACAAATTAACTGTAGAGCAGACTGGAATTAACTATTAAACTATTAATTATACAATTTATTATTAAATAATGAAATTCAATTTATATTGAACTATATTTTACTCACTTTTAATAAAGAAAATTCTACATTAGTAATATTTTCATATTATTTCAGGATATTCATCTTGAATATATATGACTAGTGTTTATGAATACAGAGAATTAAGATTATATTTCTTTAATAGAATCCCTTGACTTTGTAGTTACTTTTCGATCGCATAGTGTTTATGAATACGGAGAATAAGATTCTATCTCTCTTCAACTACGAACTTACTCATCTCTTCGGACTAAGGTTTTACTTAAGGCAACTCTATTAACTCACTTCACATTCTTCTTTATTACGCTATTGAAACTTTTGATTTTTAATTAAAAATTTAATAGAAATTCAACATGAAAATGTATCATTAATAAATTTTTATACAAATATCATTTAATTATAATTTTAAGGTATCAAGAATTATTAAAAATTGTAAAAGAAATTTGGTAATATTTATTATCTTTATATAATTTTACTCTGATATAAATGATTTCAGATTGCTAACGGTGATGATTTGTAACCTAGATTCGATGTTGCTATTGGAAGTTCAGTTTGGGATTATCAAGTTGATGTTAGAGGGTCAGAGTGATTCTTGTACCATCAATAAGTTTGTACCATTACTAATTATATTATTAATTTTTTTAATGTTGCTCTTTAGTAAGAGATAACTAATATGAAACATAATCCTATCATTTTTATTATTAATCATTTTAAATAATTTATTATTATATTTTTAATTCATTAAATTAAATTATATATTGAATATATTTATTTAAATTTTTTGCAATCATTTTATTATTCAGTAAACAGATTATAGTGGATATACTTTCTATCGAAAGAAATATAATCCTGTTGCGATGTCACATCCTAGGATGCGAAAGAATGTTACCAACCCGATTAGAACATGTGAGTAATATATTTCATGACTAATCTCAATAGAAGCATTAAGATGACATAATGATATAAATATAATTTCTGATATAAAATAAAATTCTTTTCAACTTTGGATATAATAGTATTATTGTCTATTATAGTAATAACATTAGTTCTTAAATTGTCAATTAAATGTAAATTTAAAGTTGCTTTCATTTCACAATATTTCTAGATCGGGGACTACCGATTTCCTTTATTCTCAAAGTTTCCAGTTCCGAATGAATACATTGTAAAAAGTGTACCCGTCAAGCCTATCATGAGATATGGTTAAATTGTATACAAACATATTCAACAATGAATTATGCTATATAATCAATAATTCAATAATTAAAATAAAGCTAGTTAATTAATAATAAATTACATTAATTTGTATTTATTTAAATAATTATATTATTAATTTGTATTTATTTAGTTAATTATATTATTAATTTAATTTGTTATTATTTAATATCACATATTTTTATCTTGGCTCTAATATTAGATAAATACTGCAATTTTTCACAAGAACAAAGATCTAGTATTACTTCTTCATTAATCTAATTGTTTCTGTTACATCAGTAGAGCTAAACATATCTCTTTGATTTTATATTCAATATAGATTTATATTCATTCGCCGATGAAGTCTTATAATAAAAATCGGTATTCCGGCAGATTCCGAATTAATCGCAGCGATGAAGTCGAATGCAACGCCTGCGCTAACCTCCGAACAACTCGTCGACGACATGCAGAGCCTTCTGGTGACGGCGAAAGAGAAATTCTCTACCATTTTGTTCAGTGAAGTGCTAGACTCATTAGGCGAGTTTGAAGAGAAAATGGGCCTGGACACATTTTGCGATACTCTGCTTGGTTAGTTCCTTCCACTTTTTAAATCGTGTTGTATTACGGAATTCAACCTCAATATTCTTGCGAAATATTTTATAGAAGTTGGTAAATAATGACCTTAAACCATGTCTAAAGTTTAGATCATACATTAGAATAGTTCAGTATATAACTAACATATAACTACACAGTAAGATACTATTTTGTTTACAATTTATAATTCTAATTTAAAATATGCTTTCAAAACATCTCAACATTTATTTTCTATGAAAACTACATAGGAACTTTATTTCTGTTTTGAAATATGATAGGAAAATATTTAATTCTAATTGTTTTGATAAATATTTAATCTAAGATATTCAACTCTTAATATACTTACAGATAAAAGTTTAAAACAAACGGTATAATATTTAAATAATTAACTTTTCTAAAGTCTAGAAATAAACCACACATTCATGCCGTTTTTTTGGCCATTCCATAATAAATCACTATTTCTATTCTATTATTGTACCGCCAGTATCGAAGTCGTTGAAAAAGGAAGTAAAAGCGACTACTGAATGCGGCACGAACGTTTTGATTCGCTACGGCGGTCATCTCGGATTACTGTCGGACGTCGGAGAAACACGCAATAAGTTGAATGCTCTGATTAGGCAGAGTAATCAATGGTTTCCAGGTTGATAGATCGAGTAGTGGAGCTAACGTCAGCGTCCAAATGCCGTCGCTCTTCGTCCTCTTACTCTCTATCTCTCGATTGCACTAATTTCAATACAAATGTTTTGATATATTCTCTGCAATACACTATCTCCCTCACTCTTCTATAATTCCTCACTATTTCCGCCGCCTCCGTTCTTCTTATTGTAGACAAGTTAAGTTCGGTCTACGTAGCTGTTCCCCTGTCACATATCCAACCCGACTCACCCCACTTCAGAGTACGAGGGCTACGATTGGTTTACGTCAGTCGTGTATCTAATGTACTCCGCTGACAAGAACTCCGTTCTGAAACGACTTTCCACCTTCTCCGGCACGCTGACCTCTTACTTCCTGTGGCCTGCACGTCAATACCAATCCGCGGTGAGACTGTTATACCTATATTTCATGGTGACAGTAGAGTAATGTAGATGAGACTTTATTCTACATCGATACATTCACTCCTCCATTTAGTTTTTGAATTCACTTACTTTAGTCGTATAACACTTAACAAATATCTGTTTGTTAATTATTAAAAAGTTTAACATATATTAGTTAACATAAGTCTACATATATTTATATATTATTCATTCACATTTATGAATCAACTTTTCTTTATCTTATAGGCTAATATATTGATATGCTATTAATTAAATAATCATGTCTTTATATATTAATAATTAAATATAATAAATATTCTCGACTTGTATTATTTTAATATTATTAAAATTGTTTAATTCAGAAAGTTGAATCATTTCCATTGATATTATCCGTTACTTGCCATAATGTCGATATCCTGCTTGAGAAAGAGTTGCCAGAGGTACGAGCAGCTTTCCGCTTGTCAGGCATATCAGTTGGTCATGTTAGTATATCTAGACTTCCATTAATATGTCAATTTGGTATGATTGCGATTGGTCAGAATTTACGAACATTGATTCTCCTCTTTCAATGAATAATAATTGAAAGTATTTTGAAAATAATATATTACAAGATTATTACAAATAATATATAATACTGTTTTTTTTTATGATGAATTACATTTTTTTAATATATGACTAAATAAAAAGAATACAAATTATTAGTTATGTTATTTTAGGTTTCATTCAATTCGTTGGTTTTAATTGTTAAATTGATATCTTAACAGATTTGTCATCAGTGGATTCGTCAATGTTTCTTGAATTACCTAAATTTCCCAGAGATTGTCAACTACTTTCTGATTTGCATGTGTTTAGGTATAGATTATCAGGTTTTGTTTACAATTTATATAGTTAATTCATTTATATCATATTAATATCATTTTTTAAATGAATTCATCTTACAGATAATTAAACTTAACTTTCAAATATAAATAACAATTAATGTACAATTTTATTAATTATTATTGGATTATTTTTAAGAATAAAATAAACTTTATATATTTATTAAATAATTTAAAATATACATAAGATTAATATAAAGTTTATTTTTTCAAGGTGTACATATGTGTTTCAATCTTTTTACACCTGAAAGATAAAATATTAGAAAATTGTCAAAGCCAGAAACTTTTAATTATACTGAAGGTTATATGTGATCATCATTAAATATAATGAATAATATAAATAATGATATATTTATTTAAACATTAAATATACATTTTTTATCCAATAGGAAGACAGTATCTCTACTTACAGATTTACAAACAACTTAATTTACCTTCGTGAATTGGAACTAAAATACAGAGAAGTAATATTAAAAGATATGCATGATTCTGTGAAGAATATTTACATATAGCTCACTTATGAAAAGGATATTCTAAATTCATTCTTTCTATATTTAATTTATTATTATTATATTTGTAAGTTACATTTATTAAACTATTTTATTATATCCGAAATCTTTTTTTGTGATGTTTTAAAATAAGACTATTGTAAATTTATATCCAGTTATATTATTATACACTACAATAGTAGTTAGTGAAATGGATAATATTTTGAAATAAAATGTCTAGCCAATATTCTATAAACTTATAATTCATTAAATCAAAATTTTAATAAAAATTCATTTTAGACTCATAGACATTGTTATAACAAATATGTTAAATATAAATTTCTATATAATTAACTTTTACCTTTAATATTTATAATATATATAGCAAATTATCAACTTGTATCAAATTGTTCTAATATGGAAACTAATATCTTGAGTTAGTTAGTTTTCTTTACTATCCGCAAATATTTTCAGATACTAAACAAATCATAATATTCACATTCAAGCTCTAACCATGCATTTAATACACTATCATGGAATATATATATGACATATAATTAAATTGATTACTAACATTGTATATTAATAGGTACTCGGGCTTCAATGTATAGAGTTATATTTACCTTATTATAATAGAGTCTTCATTAACTGTTTTTGAGTTGTTAGAATTAGTTCATATACATTTTATAATAATTAATCCATTTCTATGTAAGCTGTATCAATTTGGATAACATCGTATACGTTATATCAAATTACTTTATCGACTGTATTCATCCTATGAAACCTATAATTGATTTAATTTAATAATTGAATATTGATATTATAATTCGTGATTATAATTCATTTAGTAACTAGTGTAAACACAATTGCTCCAAACGGATTTATAAAACTTCTGATGTATTCTCTTATGATACACCCCATTGATTATGTTATATATAACATGGTATTATATGTTCATTACAAAATAATAGTTATCATATATTAATACTAATATACAATGGTATATTAGAAACGATAGCTATAGCTTAGTATATTCTGAATGTAGGAATTAAATTGGCAAATGTATTTTTTACAAAGCATATTCACTATTTTACTAATGGAGTCTCATTTCAAAATACAATATTTGCAAAGTTATTAACATTAATCAATTTTCAATATAATTTTAAAATATTCGTATAGTTATATATAATTATATTTTATTAAAACATTTATTGAACTCACCTTGAATTCATGAACATTAATATTTATTTAATACTTAATTATCTAATATAATATGAATATTGAATGCAGTTGTGAACCAGTAAATCGTGCATGCAACTGACATTTTATATTTATGTTATATGTAACATATCACGAAGTTTCTAGTTGAATATTCCTTCCTTCCTTCCTAACTATAGTTCTAATTGTCTTAAAAGTATTAATATTACACTAACTCTTCTCTTTTTTAATAATTAACTATCTGTATTTGTCTTTCTCTGAACATTTATCTTATTCAACTCTATCTCATATATTTATTTTATCACTATCACTGACAAAATCTTAATATTTATTTTCTCTTTCTCATTTATATTACCTATTTAAAAAATGTCTTATAATCATCCTTACTCTTTATATATATATATATATTTCCTACTTTTGATATGTCATTATCAAATAATTTGATTATAAACTATTTCATATTAGTATAACCTATATTATATTTAATACAAATATTTGCATTCAATTGTTAATACATAGTTTATTATAGAAACAGAAAAAAATGAAATTATAATGTTTGTTTAATTATATATTATTTCATTATTGATTAATTAAACGAATGATTTAATGTACAATGTACATTGTACATGTTACTATAAATATATATAGTGCTGTGAAAGCATACAATGTTGTGCATTCATATATTTGTTGACTACTTAAATAATTTCTTACTGTGGGATAACAAATACATTAAATTAAAAATGTATAAGATTATATAAATGATATAATAATATCGCAAATGTCGTATGAAATATTTAACATTGTAACCAAATATTCACTATTTATATCTTTGTTACCTGTAAAAAATTAAATTAATTATTATTTGATAATTCACTATGTGAAATGAATTCCTATCATCATAATTATGTCTTTAAATATCATTATTTATAACTATTTATTAAAATAATAATCTATCTATTTTAAAGTTACTTATCTTAAATATGCGTATTTTAACGTAATATTAATTTAAAAAATAAAAACCATTCAAAATCCTCTATTCACAGTTTGCGATATCGCACACCAGCAGTCTGACGGCTACGCCGTTGAAAGTATGCAAAGCGAGCTGTTGTTCTAAGAATTTCTGGGCTCGAGAATCGAGAAGACGCATCGAGACGAACGCGTGACCATCTTCTCTCCTCGGTGAACTGTGGACAACCTGCACGCTGTTAACTTGGCCGTAGTCGCTTAGTAATCGAGTGATGTACATGTCGTCGTAGTCGGCCGGTAGGTGGCGAATGTAGACCAGCGTACCCCGCATAGGAATCAATCGACCGGAACGTTTAGCTCCTAAGATGGCGAGACGTGTAGCCTCGGCGACTATACGGATCTGTTAAAATAACGTATACGTTTTATTGTGAGCAATACGTATCATGTGTATTCATATTAACTTTATCATGTGACCAATATAACTGATTATCGTTATTTGATTTGGTTTGTTTATTCTGTATCTTCTTGTTTCTTGACGTATCTAAACCATTCTCATCTAAAATCGTATGGTTGAAGTTGTATAATACAATGTATGTTATATATATAATATTATTCACAGCAATATCTAAAATGTGTAATTTTATATTACTGTTAAAATTCGAATTACAATTGAATACTGACCGCACGTTTCATAATCTGCTATATTTATCTGCTTGTATGACAATTCGCCACCATTGTTTACCGGGTTGAGAGGTCGTAAGGCCCTCATGAATCTATTGCGAGATTTATCGACAATCGGAGGTGGTTTCCTGAGCGATTCCTTCTCGACACCGATAACATAGGATATCGGAGATCTAGGCGTCCGTTTTTGATCCTCCCACTTCCCAGCTATCTCCATAGCGTGACGTACGCTGTCCAACAGCATCTGGCCGTCGGATAAACATACTCGAAGCTGGGTACCACCAACTATCCGACCGGTAAGTTGGCGTATCGCTGCAAACGCGTTCTCGGACAACGCAAAAGTCGCCGCGATGGTTCCACCGACTTCGCCGATTGTCTCGCCTTCGCACGAAGATGAGCCAACGTCTGTCCACCGGCAGTCGAGCACTTCACCGTAACGTTCCAGTAGTAGGCGCGCGCGGCCCAATTCCTCGTCGGCGCCGTGGCGTGAGTCGACGCCGCGCGCCACTCCGCGCGCCACTCCGCTAACGCACACTTCCGAGCGACGTCGCTCGCGCTCCTGCCGACCGCTGAACAGACGCTTGGCGCGAAGTCGTTGACCGCTCAACACCTGCAAGTCGAGTCTCCGGCACGCGATGGCGCCGGCTTCCCCGTTCGCGAACTCCACGATGGCGCGACCCTCGTCCGATCGCGAGCGGAACGCGTCTATCCGCCCGTACGCGGCGCACAATCTGACCACCAGATCGCGCGTGAAACCAACGGCCAAGCCGGTGAATTCGACGGCTCGCAACACTCGATTGTACCGAGAGTAAAGTTGCAATTCGTTGAGCTCTAGATCGGTGTTGCGGTTTAGCTTTCCGCACTCAGGTAAGTCCATGCTGGTTGTTGAGGTAATAACTATGTTATATATGAGAATACGTACAATAAAGTGTTGTATATATATGCATACAACCAGATAGTTTGGTCATACAATTGTGAGTTTATATCATAAAATACTTTATAAAAATGATATAAATTAATTTACATTTTAAAATATAACTTAATTTGTTATAAATGAATTTATACTAATAAGTATATATAATATAGGTTATAATCTAAGGAATAAGTGTATACATCAAAGATAATCTATCCACTCTATAGTAATATTGCACATATTTACATTTAGGATAATGATTATATATATATATACATATATATATATATATATATATATACGTATATATACGTATATGTAATCTATATTTAAATCTGGGACATTGAAATAGTTGCTATTTTGATAATTGCGCACATCTGGTTTAATAAATATTGGTTAACATTATATCATGATCTTTTATAGTTAGTACAAATTATATTAATACTATAGTATTATAATTGTAATAATAGTGTAATACACATATGTTTTAGTTTAACTTATACCAAATTGTATTTTATTTTAGAGAATTTTTAAATGAATTTTATAATATAATAATTTAATATTATTTGTATATATTTCTGCATAATAATTATTTTTATGAATATATTTACTGCGTGTGACTATATGTAATTTTTTAATATACTTGCATATATGTAATTATAATACAATATATTATTACATTTTACAATTATCATTAATATTTAAATATATAAACCTTATTACTATAATATTATTATAATTTTAAATTATAAATGAATAAATTATGAATTTTCCATTACAAATATAATATAGTTTATATAATATATTATACTATAAGTAAATAATATATACTTTCTATGTAAATCATTGTTTATATACTACTAAACACTTGAATTGTGTAGTATCAAAAATATAATAAAATTAATATTATTAGGATGATATTGATTAATAATTTAAATTAATATTATATAAGCATCGCATACAATTATCAATATTATTGAAATTTGGTATACATTTATAAAATTCTATAAAATTATATTAAAAATAAAATCAGTATAGTATATAGTAACTATTAAATAACTATAGTAATTACAATGCTAGTATTGTTTCTAAATTTAAATGCATGCATAATTTTGGAGAGTATGCATACTCTCCCAAATTAATAATAATAAAGTATGTAAATATAATAATAATAATAATAATAGTATATGTAAATATAATCATTATTAAATAGTATATAATATTAATTATATTTATATCTTAGATTCGTATTATGTATGATACTAATCAAAATATATGAAGTAGGTCAAATGTTATTAACAAACCTTGTTTGGTCAATATAAATTCCTTTTTGAATAATGAGTTATTGTAAATTAATTGTAAATATTATGGAATAGTCCATTAAATGTTAAAATTTAATATGGCTTTAACTAAGATTATTGGTTAATTCAAACATAGATACAAAATATGATATTTTTAAAATTATGCTTTACTATACATATATAAGGGAATACTTTACTATACATAAAGGAATGGTGCTATATGTATCTTAGCGTATGTTTTCCTCGTGCATATGTAATAAACACTAATTTTTATTAAGGTTATAAAATAATCTTATTCATTCAGTTATAATTTTGATATTATTAAAATTATAACAATTATATTAATATTATCATTGCATTGATAGTACCATATATGATGTATCTTTATACAAGTTATACATATTTAATAATAGTTATATATAACATATATTCATTATGTAATATATTATATTTTAATGTATATATGTAATATTTACTGTGTGTGCCTATATGTAATTTTTTAATATGCTTGCATATATGTAATTATAATACAATATATTATTACATTTTACAATTATCATTAATATTTAAATATATAAATTACTATAATATTATTATAATTTTAAATTATAAATGAATAAATTATGAATTTTCCATTATAAATATAATATAGTTTATATAATATACTATACTATAAATAAATAATATATACTTTCTATCTAAATCATTGTTTATATACTACTAAACACTTGAATTGTGTAGTATCAAAAATATAATAAAATTACAATGCTAGTATTGTTTCTAAATTTAAATGCATGCATAATTTTGGAGAGTATGCATACTCTCCCAAATTAATAATAATAAAGTATGTAAATATAATAATAATAGTATATGTAAATATAATCATTATTAAATAGTATATAATATTAATTATATTTATATCTTAGATTCGTATTATGTATGATACTAATCAAAATATATGAAGTAGGTCAAATGTTATTAACCTTGTTTGGTATAAAATGTTTGAATATAAATTCCTTTTTAAATAATGAGTTATTGTAAATTAATTGTAAATATTATGGAATAGTCCATTAAATGTTAAAATTTAATATGGCTTTAGCCAAGATTATTGGTTAATTCAAACATAGATACAAAATATGATATTTTTAAAATTATGCTTTACTATACATAAAGGAATGGTGCTATATGTATCTTAGCGTATATTTTCCTCGTGCATATGTAATAAACACTAATTTTTATTAAGGTTATAAAATAATCTTATTCATTCAGTTATAATTTTGATATTATTAAAATTATAACAATTATATTAATATTATCATTGCATTGATAGTACCATATATGATGTATCTTTATATTGATATAAGTATTATATACACGTTGTACATATTTATATAATATTTAATAATAGTTATATATAACATATATTCATTATGTAATATATTATATTTTAATGTAATCTAAGATTTATACAATATAGATAATACTTATGATTTATATATGAATTAGGAAATTAAATGTTGTAAATTATTTATTAATAATAACATGAAATAATTTTGTTGAAAATCATTTCTTAAAAATCTTTCGCTTAAAATAATATTATAGAAAATAATGACTGCTTATAATTGCTGATAGTAACTTATTTAGACGTAGTTATGAGTAATTATGGAAATGTTTATAATTAGAGGATTAATTAATATACATCTTTATATAGAACTATTTTCATTATATAGTATAAAAATATTATTAAGAATTGAATAAATAATTTAAAAAAATTAATCAAATAAATATGAATATTATGCTTTTTTTTATATTTAGTTTAATATAAATAATACTATATTAATTATTAATAAAATGCAGATTATAATAAATGTAAATATAAAAAATAAACATACAATGATATATTATATAATATATATTAGATCCACTAAAAAGCTAGTAGAATTTACTGTGTAAAGTATTACTTATATTCTTTTACTACATAATATTTATTACAAAGATGTATTAAATACATATGTAATGTAAGAAAGTGACTCATTTTACAAATGATGATCCTTAAACATATAATTATAGTTATTTATTAACCAGAATCTTTATTCCATTGAAATGTAACAGGGTTTTAGAGTAAAGTAATTTTTTAAATATTGTTTATTGAAATCTGAATTACATTACATTTCCTAAACCTACAATTTAATAATTTTAAATTAATACAATTAATTATTTATTGTCATTTCATATATTTTTATTAACTTCTATTATATAATATTTATATGATTAATCATATATTAAGTTTTAATATTGATTTTTAAATTTAATTAATTAAACTTTATAAATTTCGTTCTTCATTATTTGTAAATATTTGGTGGATAATTTATCAAATTTATTATAATATATTACATCATACAATTATCACATGTTGCATTAATGTATTTATAAAACAAAAGAATATAAAACTGAGATTTGTGTATCAATAGAAATAAAGAAATGTAATGTTATTCGGGGACATCAAAATACACAATGGTGATGGTCATATCATCGCGATAGTACCTGCATACATCAGGTGGTAGAGTAAGCATTGTTGAAACCTGTGAGTAGTGCGAAGTGAGTGTATAGATTCAAGTATTTTAGATAATATTCAAATACATAAATAGAATAAAGCTATATAGGATATAGATATAATAAAATATACAATATAGAATACAAAATCATTTTTTTTATTTAAAGTTATTATTAATTTATTTTGGAGTTTTTGAAGAAAAAGAAATCACAGGTTGCAAGAGCAAAGTGATATATTCCTTATAATATTATAGTGCTTAATGTGCTACCAAATGTGCTGAATGTGCTACCAATAACTTATATTTAAAAATTGAAAGAATTATTAAATTAATAAGGCAATAATAATATTTAATCAATAATGCAATATTAACAATAATTAAAATACTAGTTATTGGAGATATCATTTATCGAAAGTATAAAAAAAGTATAAACAAAGTATAAACAAAGTATAAGCAAAGTATAATCAAATATAAATATATTAATAAATACTAAAAACAATCTATTTTTAAAAACTAATTAAATTAGAAATAATAAAACTATACTCAGTAAGAATTCATTTAAAATCAACTTTAGGCGCAGTAAAACCTTAACGTGATCCTTGCCTCCAAGAGCTCTGCGAATGATGTGTGTTGCGGCATTGCTATCTGTAACCCTCCTCGCAGCTTCTGCCCTGCGCTTCAGCAGTAATGAGTTCACTTCTGCTAAAGTTCTTGGTTTCTCAGGTCCCTAGGGTAATAGCTATTATGACATCGAGGAAGGTTAAAGGTAAACTCTAGTCTAACTTAATTATAAGATTTTATTGATAGGAGTATTTTATTTTCCAAGAAATACTTTCTTATTTGTTTACAAATTCAATATTAGAAATCAATTAAACTCATTTGTTAATACCAAGCAATTCAAGTTTCAAATAATTACAGTTTTTTATACCAAATTGACCTCACTACTTAACTTGACCATTAGCAGATAACATGAATGTTATAACTATATATATCTCTTACTTTGACATCATAAACAATAACACAATATACCAGACATCTACATTTACACAAATCTCCTAAATATAGTTCCTAAATAATCTCACACAACCACAGTCTGATAGAGGATCTAAATACAATACCCAGAACATACTGTATGTCGCACATCTTATCCACACCAACCACACCACCCCTAATACATTCACATCATCCAATCTACATACCTAGATCCACACCCATTCACAAACCCCATCGACGGGTCTACGATCCCTGCTTTCAGCGGCTAGTCTAGCCTCATAGTGTCTACCGACTAATGAAACCACTTCTTCTGAGGAGAGAGTATCCCAGACCCCATCACTAGCAATGATCAAGAAGCGGTCATTTGCTGTAAGTCGGTGATGAGTGACCTGCGGAGTTTAGAAGGGTTGGGTAGAGTATAGAAATGGGGTTAGGCATATGAATAGTTAGTATGAGATAGAATTTAGGGTGGGTAGGGATTTAGGTTAAGATGTGTTTAAGATGCGAATATATTGGTTAGAGTAGAAGGAGTAATTATAAGAGTAATTATAAGGTTGGTTTATTGAAGAGGTAGGGATGGGTTAAAGTATAGTTAGGGGATGAGAATGGAGTAGAGGTGAGGATGTTATAAACTTATGTATGTGAGAGAGTAATCAAGTGAATAGAGTTGAGAACTAACAAGAGTTAGAGCGAGTGAGAAATGAGTAGTCAATGAGATGTGAGTTGGAAATGAGGAGTCAATGAGATGTGAGTTGGAAATAAGGAGTCAATGAGATGTGAGTTGGAAATGAGTAGTCAATGAGATGTGAGTTGGAAATAAGGAGTCAATGAGATGTGAATTGGAAATGAGGAGTCAATGAGATGTGAGTTGGAAATGAGGAGTCAATGAGATGTGAGTTGGAAATGAGGAGTCAATGAGATGCGAGTTGGAAATGAGGAGTCAATGAGATGTGAGTTGGAAATGAGGAGTCAATGAGATGTGAGTTGGAAATGAGGAGTCAATGAGATGTGAGTTGGAAATGAGTAGTCAATGAGATGTGAGTTGGAAATGAGGAGTCAATGAGATGTGAGTTGGAAATGAGGAGTCAATGAGATGTGAGTTGGAAATGAGTAGTCAATGAGATGTGAGTTTGAAATAAGGAGTCAATGAGATGTGAGTTGGAAATGAGGAGTCAATGAGATGTGAGTTGGAAATGAATAGTCAATGAGATGTAAGTTGGAAATGAGGAGTCAATGAGATGTGATTTGGTGATGAGGAGTCAATGAGATGTGAGTTGGAAATGAGGAGTCAATGAGATGTGAGTTGGAAATGAGTATTCAATGAGATGCGAGTTGGAAATAAGGAGTCAATAAGATGTGAGTTGGAAATGAGTATTCAATGAGATGTGAGTTGGAAATAAGGAGTCAATAAGATGTGAGTTGGAAATGAGGAGTCAATGAGATGTGAGTTGGAAATGAGGAGTCAATGAGATGTGAGTGAGAAATAACCTGTGGTTTTGCTGTGAGGTAAGGAGGTGTGTAGTAGTTCTTGGGAATAACTGAATGGGAGTTGGCATATGAAGGGTCCAGCAGATTAACAATATTACGTAATTCCTGGGAAAAGTTTGTGATAATTACTTAAATTTTAAGTCAATAAACCAATGTTTAAAAATAATCAGATAATATTCATTAATGATATTCATAATTAATAAATATATCTATACAGCTATATTATATACTTCTAACAACCTGAACAGTCCATTTGAACCTAACGTCTCCAAATGATCTTAGAGGGATGAGTTGCCCGAGTAGACGGTCATTCTTAATGACAAACTTAGACTCCGACATCGGGTGATTTGATAGAACTCTTTGTAACTAGTAAGATAGGGCTTGGGGTGAGATAGGGCTTGGGTGTTATAGGGCTTGGAGTGATAGGGCTTGGGGTGAGATAGGGTTTGGGTGTTATAGGGCTTGGGAGTGAGATAGGGCTTGGGGTGAGATAGGGCTTGGAGTGAGATAGGGCTTGGGGTGAGATAGGGCTTAGGGTGAGATAGGGCTTGGAGTGAGATAGGGCTTGGGGTGAGATAGGGCTTGGGGTGAGATAGGGCTTGGAGTGATAGGGCTTGGGGTGAGATAGGGCTTGGGGTGAGATAGGGCTTGGAGTGAGATAGGGCTTGGGTGTTATAGGGGTTGGGGTGAGATAGGGCTTGGGGTGAGATAGGGCTTGGGGTGAGATAGGGCTTGGAGTGAGATAGGGCTTGGGTGTTATAGGGGTTGGGGTGAGATAGGGCTTGGGGTGAGATAGGGCTTGGAGTGAGATAAGGCTTGGAGTGAGATAGGGCTTGGAGTGAGATAGGGCTTGGAGTGAGATAGGGCTTAGGGTGAGATAGGGCTTGTGGTGAGATAGGTCTTGGGAGTGAAGGGGCTTGGGGTGTGATAGGGCTTAGGAGTGATAGGGCTTGGGTGAGATAGGGCTTGGGGTGAGATAGGGCTTGGGGTGAGATAAGGCTTGGAGTGAGATAAGGCTTGGAGTGAGATAGTGCTTGGGTGTTATGGGGCTTGGGAGTGATAGGGCTTGGGGTGAGATAGGGCATGGGAGTGAAGGGGCTTGGGGTGTGATAGGGCTTAGGAGTGATAGGGTTTTGGTGTTATAGGCTTGGGGTGAGATAGGGCTTGGGTGTTATAGGGATTGGGAGTAATAGGGCTTGAGGTGAGATAGGGCTTGGAGTGAGATAGGGCTTGGATGTTATAGGGATTGGGAGTGATGGGGCTTGGGGTGTGATAGGGCTTGGGAGTGATAGGGCTTGGGTGTTATAGGGCTTGGGTGAGATAGGGCTTGGGTGAGATAGGGCTTGGGTGAGATAGGGCTTGGGTGAGATAGGGCTTGGTTGTTATAGGGATTGGGAGTGATAGGGCTTGGGGTGAGATAGGGCTTGGGGTGAGATATGGCTTGGAGTGAGATAGGGCTTGGGTGTTATAGGGCTTGGGAGTGATAGGGCTTAGGGTGAGATAGGGTTGGGGTGTGATAGGGTTGGGGTATGATAGGGCTTAGTAGTGATATGGTTTGTATATGATAGTGCTTGGGTGTGATAGGGTTTGGGGTGTGATAGGGCTTAGTAGTGTAATAGGGCTTGATATAAGATAGGCCTTGGGTGTGATAGGCTTGGGGTGTGATAGGGCTAGGATATGATAGGTATGGTGTGAGATGGGGCTAGGATATGTGAGTTTAGGAACATATCACAAGTGAATACAGATGCAGTTAATTTATCTGGTAAGGATGAGCAATTGCTGTCTAGAATCTAGTCTGAGTTATTAATAATTAATAATCAGATGTTGATAATCAGAAGCTGCAGATGTGAAACTAGATAGAGTTGGTTATTAGATTACCTCTTCTCTATTGTCGGTATTCTGGTCGGTGGACAACTGCGTTGGCAGCCAACCGTTGCAACCGACTTGAGTTCCGAGAACGGCGCGACTGTCGCCAGTATTGGCGATGTAGAGGTCGCGACCCTTAGTGTATGCTGAGCATACGCAAGCTCCAGAAAAAGCAGTGTCTACCGCGTCGCCATCAAATACCCCATCTGGAGTTATGGGGTTAATGGGATGTTGCTATTGATGGGATAGTAGGAGAATGTATGTTAAGGGTGATCATGAAAAATCTGTCTAGACTCAGAGTTTTTGTTAAATATAAGTTTTAAGATCATGATTTTAAAATATATTCATTTTTTAGTACAGTATTGCAAACTAAACACATTTGAATTGTAAAAATAATTGCACGCTTTTCTCTAATGGACCACTAAGTGAATATTTTAAACTACATTGTATGTCTTTTAAACAATTTCTAATATGTATTGATATGTATCAGCATATATATAATATTATTTTATTTATGAATATTTAAATATAAATTTTCTGTATGTTAAATTTTGGATATCTTATAAAATGTTGAATTTTAATTAGATTTTGTAAATTATATTCTTAACTTGCTTTCAATTTTTCGAATATATCAGATATTGTATATATATAGTTATATAATAACAAATTATTCAAATGATCAAAATAAGAGATTTCTGAGAATTTTAAATATAGACAATATTCTTAAATATATACACCTAATATATTTTAATAATAAATAATTTAAAAATTATATTTAAAATATATATCATTACATTTTCAGAGAATTATCAAAAATTTGCTGAAAATTAATATTTTACTATGTTAATTTATAATAGTTATTAAATTCAGAAAATAATATTAACTATGAGTAAATGGAAATAAAAGTATAAGTATGTTAAAAATGGATTTTAATTAAATTTAAAAATCTCTACATTAATTTGCGTATTTTATTCATGACAAAAAAGATCCACATTAAATAAAATTGAATACCATTTTTAAGTGTTTGGGTTTGAATACCATTTTTTAAATATTGTAAATAAATCACAGAAAAACAGCCACCCTTAATTTGGAGTATTTTTGTGAGTATTAATTTTATGTTGATTATGCAGTAGGAAGTAGGTCTGTACGGGCTATAATTGATTAGTGGCAAGAAAGGTTTGCTGCTAGTATGATAGAGCTACATTACGTGTATATAGTTTTTCTACCCGCATTAGTTATTACACCTTAATTCATTGTAGTGCTAACTACCCCACTACATCGAACTCCGACCTCGGGGTTTAGCCTCCGCGGAGATGTCGCTATCCAAGCCGACATAAGCGGACCGTAGAGCAGCTCGAGTTCTGGACGTTGTCTGGTGAAGATTGAAAGCGCCGGACTTGCCAGCGAGAGATTGAGTTACAGCATCGCTGACTATCATAACTTCATCATCTTCTTCTAGACCACTCAAGGAGAGGGTCTCCGTGATAAACCTATGGATATGACAGGGAGAGGGTTGAGGAGAAGGGTGAGGAGGGGGTGGAGTGGGGATATGGGTGAGGAGAGGGTTGAGAGGAGGGGTAGGGATATGGGTGAGGAGAGGGGTGAGGAGAGGGGTGAGGAGAGGGGTGAGAGGAGGGGTGAGAGGAGGGGTGAGAGGAGGGGTGAGAGGAGGGGTGAGAGGAGGGGTGAGGATATGGGTGGGGATATGGGTGGGGATATGGGTGAGGAGAGGGGTGAGGAGAGGGATGAGGAGAAGGGTGAGGAGAGGGGTGAGGAGAGGGGTGAGGAGAGGGGTGAGGAGAGGGGTGAGAGGAGGGGTGAGAGGAGGGGTGAGAGGAGGGGTGAGAGGAGGGGTGAGAGGAGGGGTGAGGATATGGGTGGGGATATGGGTGGGGATATGGGTGGGGAGAGGGGTGAGGAGAGGGGTGAGGAGAGGGGTGAGGAGGGGGTGGGGTGGGGATATGGGTGAGGAGAGGGTTGAGAGGAGGGGTAGGGATATGGGTGAGGAGAGGGGTGAGAGGAGGGGTGAGGATATGGGTATGGATATGGGTGGAGATATGGGTGAGGAGAGGGGTGAGGAGATGGGTGAGGAGGGGTGGGGTGGGGATATGGGTGAGGAGAGGGTTGAGAGGAGGGTTAGGGATATGGGTGAGGAGAGGGTTGAGAGGAGGGGTAGGGATATGGGTGAGGAGAAGGGTGAGAGGAGGGGTGAGGATATGGGTATGGATATAGGTGGGGATATGGGTGAGGAGAGCGGTGAGGAGGGGTGAGAGGAGGGGTGAGAGGAGAGGTGAGAGGGGGGGTGAGAGGAGGGGTGAGAGGAGGGGTGAGAGGAGGGGTGAGAGGAGGGGTGAGGATATGGGTATGGATATGGGTGGGGATATGGGTGAGGAGAGGGTTGAGAGGAGGGGTAGGGATATGGGTGTGGATATGGGTGAGGAGGGGTGAGGAGGGGTGGGGTGGGGATATGGGTGAGGAGAGTGGTGATGAGGGGTGAGGAGGGGTGGGGTGGGGATATGGGTGAGGAGAGGGGTGAGGAGAGGGGTGAGAGGAGGGGTGAGAGGAGGGGTGAGAGGAGGGGTGAGAGGCGGGGTGAGGAGGGGTGAAAGGAGGGGTAGGGATATGGGTGAGGAGAGGGTTGAGAGGAGGGGTAGGGATATGGGTGAGGAGAGGGGTGAGAGGAGGGGTGAGGATATGCGTATGGATATGGGTGGGTATATGGGTGAGGAGAGGGGTGAGGAGGGGGTGGGGTGGGGATATGGGTGAGGAAAGGGGTGAGGAGGGGGTGAGGAGGGGGTGAGGAGAGGGGTGATGAGGGGTGGGGTGGGGATATGGGTGAGGAGAGGGTTGAGTGGAGGGGTAGGGATATGGGTGAGGAGAGGGTTGAGAGGAGGGGTAGGGATATGGGTGAGGAGAGGGGTGAGAGGAGGGGTGAGGATATGGGTATGGATATGGGTGGGGATATGGGTGAGGAGAGGGGTGAGGAGAGGGGTGATAAGGGGGTGGGTGGGGATATGGGTAAGGAGAGGGGTAAGAGGAGGGGTGAGGATATGGGTTTGGATATAGGTGGGGAGAGGGGTGAGGCGAGGGATGAGGAGAAGGGTGAGAGGAGGGGTGAGAGGAGGGGTGAGAGTAGGATGAGGATATGGGTGGGGATATGGGTGAGATAGGGGTGAGAGGAGGGGTGAGAGGAAGGGTGAGAGGAGGGGTGAGGATATGGGTATGGATATGGATGGGGATTTGGGTGAGGGTAGGGGTGAGGAGGGGGGTGAGGAGAGGGGTGACGAGATGGGTTTGGATATAGGTGGGGAGAGGGGTGAGGAGAGGGGTGAGGATATGGATGAAGAGAGGGGTGAGGAGAGGGGTGAGAGGAGGGGTGAGATGAGGGGTGAGAGGAGGGGTGAGAGGAGGGGTGAGAGGAAGGGTGAGAGGAGGGGTGAGGATATGGGTATGGATATTGATGGGGATATGGGTGAGGAGAGGGGTGAGGAGAGGGGTGACGAGGGGTGAGTAGAGGGGTGAGTAGAGGGGTGAGGAGAAGGATGAGGAGGGGGAGGGGTGACGCGAGGGGTGAGGAGAAGGGTGAGGAGAGGGGTGAGGAGAGGGGTGAGGAGAGGGGTGAGGAGAGGGGTGAGGAGAGGGGTGAGGAGAGGGGTGAGAGGAGGGGTGAGAGGAGGGGTGGGGATATGGGTGGGGATATGGGTGAGGAGAGGGGTGAAGAGAAGGGTGAAGAGAAGGGTGAGGAGAGGGTTGAGAGGAGGGGTAGGGATATGGGTGAGGAGAGGGGTGAGAGGAGGGGTGAGGATATGGGTATGGATATGGGTGGGGATATGGGTGAGGAGAGGGGTGAGGAGAGGGGTGATAAGGGGGTGGGTGGGGATATGGGTAAGGAGAGGGGTAAGAGGAGGGGTGAGGATATGGGTTTGGATATAGGTGGGGAGAGGGGTGAGGCGAGGGATGAGGAGAAGGGTGAGAGGAGGGGTGAGAGGAGGGGTGAGAGTAGGATGAGGATATGGGTGGGGATATGGGTGAGATAGGGGTGAGAGGAGGGGTGAGAGGAGGGGTGAGAGGAGGGGTGAGAGGAAGGGTGAGAGGAAGGGTGAGAGGAGGGGTGAGGATATGGGTATGGATATGGATTGGGATATGGGTGAGGGTAGGGGTGAGGAGGGGGGTGAGGAGAGGGGTGACGAGATGGGTTTGGATATAGGTGGGGAGAGGGGTGAGGAGAGGGATGAGGAGAAGGGTGAGAGGAGGGGTGAGGATATGGGTGGGGATATGGGTGAGGAGAGGGGTGAGGATATGGATGAAGAGAGGGGTGAGGAGAGGGGTGAGAGGAGGGGTGAGATGAGGGGTGAGAGGAGGGGTGAGAGGAGGGGTGAGAGGAAGGGTGAGAGGAGGGTGAGGATATGGGTATGGATATTGATGGGGATATGGGTGAGGAGAGGGGTGAGGAGAGGGGTGAGGAAAGGGTTACGAGAGGGGTGAGTAGAGGGGTGAGTAGAGGGGTGAGGAGAAGGATGAGGAGGGGTGACGCGAGGGGTGAGGAGAAGGGTGAGGAGAGGGGTGAGGAGAGGGGTGAGGAGAGGGGTGAGGAGAGGGGTGAGAGGAGGGGTGAGAGGAGGGGTGAGAGGAGGGGTGGGGATATGGGTGGGGATCTGGGTGAGGAGAGGGGTGAAGAGAAGGGTGAAGAGAAGGGTGAGGAGAGGGGTAAGGAGAGGGGTGGGGAGAGTGGTAAGGATATGGATGGGGATGTGGGTGAGGAGAGGGATGAAGAGAGTGGGGATATAGGTGAGGAGAAGGGTATGGATATGGGTGAGGAGAGGGGTGAGGAGAGGGGTGAGGAGAGGGGTAGGGAGAAGGGTGAGGAGAAGAGTGAGGAGAAGAGTGAGGATATGGGTGAGGATATGTGTATGGATATAGGTGAGAAGAGGGGTGGGGAGAGTGGTGAGGATATGGATGGGGATGTGGGTGAGGAGAGGTGTGAGGAGTATGTAAAGATTGGTAGTGGTGGCATGAGACAGTGTAGAGAGTGAAGAGATTGAGTGGTTAATGTCTGGCAGTGTGAGGAGCAGTATTGTGGTCGAGTTGTTTGTGAAATTGGTTGCCATAGCAATCTATACACGTGGAGTATCTGGGATGCAAATAGAATGCACAGTAGAAATATATAAACAAAAAGTAAAGATTGAAAAGGAGAACAAATAAAAAGTGGATTAATCGTGATTTTATAGATAAATTGTTTTATAACAGAATTCTAATGTATTAATGTAATTTCCATAATAAATACATTCCCACACATAGATATAGTCAAACTCACACTCACACATACACACACACTTACTCACACATACACACACTTAACCACACACACACACACACACACACACACACACACACATAGACAAGTACACATATAATGTATAGATAATTTGGCTGCTTACCTCTGTAGATTATTCCTAGCAGCCTGAGTTTGAGGCCTTTCGTATGCATTGCGAAATCTATAAGCAGATACTAGGTCATGGTTCACTTGGCCCTCAATGGACCCCTGTACGAAAGTGTTTAAGGTGTAAACAGTAAATAATGAGAGTGATTTCATATATTGGATAATGTTATCAATATATTTCCTCGTATATCGAAGAAGAATATTTTATATAATATTGATAACACTAATATTGATAACACTAATATTGATAATACTAATATTGATAACACTAATATTGATAACACTAATATTGATAACACTAATATTGATAACACTAATATTGATAACACTAATATTGATAACACTAATATTGATAACACTAATATTGATAACACTAATATTGATAACACTAATATTGATAACACTAATATTGATAACACTAATATTGATAACACTAATATTGATAACACTAATATTGATAACACTAATATTGATAACACTAATATTGATAACACTAATATTGATAACACTAATATTGATAACACTAATATTGATAACACTAATATTGATAACACTAATATTGATAACACTAATATTGATAACACTAATATTGATAACACTAATATTGATAACACTAATATTGATAACACTAATATTGATAACACTAATATTGATAACACTAATATTGATAACACTAATATTGATCACACTAATATTGATAACACTAATATTGATAACACTAATATTGATAACACTAATATTGATAACATTAATATTGATAACATTAATATTGATATGAAATTTCAGGAATGTATGATTTATTACAGATTATTATTCAAATATAAAAATATGTTACAATTATTGATCAATATTCATTACTAGAGTTACATTCTCATCGTTCATCTATTTTCCCAAATTCCAATATAACCATTCCCCAACTATTATCTCAAATTGCATTCAAGTATCATCACTATAACTTTATTTCATCCCGTTCATTCCCACTATTCATATCCTTTATTTCATTTTCCGCTATATTAAAAGGAATTTTCTATATATAACTAATTATCTCACTCAATAATCTCCTAAACTTTAGGCCCTTTGTCCGACCTGTAGGGTTTTCAAGGTAGACTGATGGTTTGTAGCCTGCATGCGAATGAAACGCTCTAGTCGGTCATGGGGTAGTAAAGTAGCCGCCATATAATGGAATAGTCGTTCCGATACCTGGGGTATAGTGGTGGTTAGAATGGGAGGTAAAGAGTAAATAGATAGGGAGGGAGGGAGGGAGGGAGGGAGGGAGGGAGGGAGGGAGGGAGGAAGAATAGATGAATAAGTAATCTATTAATATCACATCCAAAAGAAGAAATGAAGGAGTAATAAAAGGAAACATTACAATAACTCCCCCATTCTTGTGAAGCATAGTACTAGTGGGTACAACTTACAGCTTGAGCGCATTCTGTTCCTCCGTGTCCATCAATTACTGAGAACATTGAACCATTGTGTATGTCGCAATCATCGTGATCAGCCTAGTGAGTAAACATATCGGGGATAGAGTAAACGAGAGTTTATATCTGAACAATAATTATTATAATAAATATAAAATGGTACTAAATAATAATGTTAGTTAGTTAAAATAGAATTTCAATAATTCATAATAAATAAATATAATAAATAATTAAATAAGAATATTTTTATATTACTAATTATTTTTATTAAAAATGAACAGTTTAGAGATTTAATTTAATTTAGAGATATTAAAAATATAATTAAAATGTAAATATGTTTCTTGCCTAAAAAGAAGTTAATATTAATAATATTGATTACAAATATGTCAAAGCTGATTGTATTCAATTATAATTTATATTTCTATTATAGCAGTGTAACAATGAATAAATATCGTAGAACTGCTTTCAAGGAATTCTAAGCGGACCTCAATGTTAAAGTGTGCAGCCATTCTGCGATCTTCAATTGGATAATTAGCGGATAATTGGTTGGACTCGAAGCCTATGATGTGTTCGCCCCAAGAATAGGGTCCATTTACTTGCTAGGGATTGTTTTTTAGACAGGTACTGTTGAATACTAGTAGGGGCAGATTATTATAGAAGGTAATGGGGGGGGGGGGGGGCTGGTGTAATGGATATAGATGTGGAGGTGGTATGAATGGGATGCAGTCGTATGGGGATGAGTGTAGGGGTGAGTGTGGGGGTGAGTGTGTTGATGCTATTACTGTAGAGTACTGGAATATCCATGATGTTACTATACTGGTAGAGGTAAGTTGGTTATGCAATGATTGTAGAGTATAGAAGAGTGATGCTATAGTTGATTGTGATCTAGAGGTACAGGTCATAGCAAATGAGGGTTTGGGTAGTATGGGTATGCTGTTATAGTGGGTATAGATGTAAATAGGTTATGGGTTATAATGTAAGAGGTGCTAGCGTAAGTAGTTTCAGTTGTGTTAGTATAGGTGGCGTAAGAGAAGGGTTTTAGAGTACAGGCGGTGCTGAGTTAGTAGAGGGAAAGTGGGAGATGGCTTTGTTTTAGAAATATTTGCATTCAATTGAACTGTAAGCACTCTAGGACAAGGAATGCAGGTGGAAACGGGAAGAGTGTGCATTGAGAGGGTAGCGATGAGAAGAGAAGAAAGAACCTGATTCGTTCGCGCATTACTGAGGTTGGAGAAACTGGTTTCATTTGCGCGAAGCAGTGCTGAAATCTCTTTTGGGGAGAGCATCGGTACATAGCCTTGAAATAGAAGTTTAGCTTTAGAGAATTTCGGAGGTTAGATATAGCCCTAGATTAAGGTTTTGTTTTATGTATGATAAATATTTGATACGGAAGATTAGTTATAGAAGTGAGAGGTAATTTGAAGATAAAAGGTAAATTTGTATAGAATATTTATGGATTGAGATATAAAGTCATTTTAGTTATTAAACTATTTTGTATTGTCTATTTATTGTAGTGGAATTAGACGTGAAAAGAATTAATAAAAAGATGAGAGCTCACACAAAAGTATTGAACAGAATTACTTACACGCCATGACTAAATTGCATTCATACCAAAAAACGGTCAAACATATAGGTTTATCTATAGAATATATCTATCTAAGATTAATATCATACTATCTTTGTTTATTATTAAATATTAAAAATATAATCTTTATGACAACAAAACAATTAACACTCTTGGTTATTAATAATAATTAAAAGATACTATAACTTGTAATAAAAATTGAAATGTTTGTTTATAAACTAAAATTGTAATATGAATTCAATTTTGGAATCCATATTTTATTTTCTCTAACTAAAATAATTAACTTTAATAGAATATCATTTTTAAATAATAGTTAATAATATATTAATTTATTTATTAAAAATATAAGTGTATTCAGCTATCAATCACTTTTTGCTTTAAAAAACGCCAGGACTACATTTACATGTGATAAAATAAAAACATATTAACAAAATTTGAACATTTCCTATTTCTCCTGTTGGTAATAAAGTAGAGTGTTTTCTATTTATGTGACAATAAATATGAATGTAATAATAATCATACAGAATTTTTAAATTACACCATACAAATAACAATAAACATATGAATTAATTACCTTCATTCAATGTTGAGAATAAAACGTTTCCTGGTCAAATAATGTATTCGGAATTTAAGTATTTATAGACTTAAATCAAATAGTGTATAACAAAAACCCTCAAATATTGATTAAATTGTTTACAATAATTCACAACATAAACAATTATATAATGATTTGATATTGATGCATAATGGAATTAAGACCATCTCCAATTTATTAAGTTTTAATAGTAAGTAAATAATAAACACAATTTGAGATCAAACACCACTTACACTTTAATAACCATACAATATAAATGTATTATTAGGTCAATATAATAATATAAATGTATTATTAGGTAAATATAATCAATATATAAGATATTAAGATTTTAAATATATATTATCACTTTCAATATTTTATTACATATTTATTACATACTATATTTAATGGAGATGTAAATTAATTTATAAGAATGATTATGCAATATTTCATTTTTTTTTACAAATTCTCATATAAACTGAATACAATTCCGATAAAATATAATAATTATAGAAATAATGCAATATATTTGTATATATTTGTATATATTTATATAATATGAGTAATTTTTAATTATATAATTGTGTTTGTATTTGTCAATGCATTTATTAAATTATTCTTTCTCACTCGTAAAGTAAAGCCACACACAGAAAATCAGAACTATCCGAGATAACCTACCTCCATGATCTTCTTTGGTTATGATGCGAGGGGCTACAGGCGTCTCAATCTCTATAGGACTTCCTGTGCCCGTTGTGGCACCGCCAAAAAGAAAACGTCGGTGGCAGCGGTGATCTAACATTGCCAGGTAGCGCCCAAATAAACACCGGGCAACTGGTAAGACATCCACACTCGAAGCCAACATAGCTGCCTAATGGGAAGTTATTTTTGTTAAATGTATATTTCATGGATTATTTTCTATTTTTAGAACAAAATTATCGATTGAAAAAATTATTAAGGATCTGATTTTAAATAACAAGTACAATTTTTTAACTGTTGTCTTAATATTTTTTGGTAGATATTAAAATAAAACAGAATAATTCATATAGATTATTTTTTATTTTGTCCATAAAGGGTTAATAATAAATGGTGAAAATGATTAAATACAAATTAATTATAATATGAAACTAACATATTAGTAATTATACGATTAATGTAAATTAAATTATATCACACATCACTAAAAAACATCACAAAATAGTACATAAATTATATATATATATAATATTATATCTATAATTAATATTATATAAATATATATTTATTATATTATACAATTTTTAAATATATATAACATTTAATTCATATAAAATAAGACACTTTACAGTTTTAATATGTTAACTAATTGTTATATATAAATAGGAACCTTAGAAGCCTTTTAATTTAAATAATTATTTGTTATTACTAATACTACTATTATAAATACGTCCACTATAAGTAAGTTAATACAAATAATTCAATTTTGAAGTTATGTGAAAAGGACATGTGTCCTTGATTAAACATATTTATTGTTATATTAAATAATGTATTTATATTTTAATAAGATTATGTTATGATTTATCGAAAGCCGTATGCAATGATGCTATTTTAATTTCTGTAAAACGCAGTAGGAACAATTAAGTAAATTTTGAATTAAATAAATGTGATGGTTTTTATTTATTTATTAAGAATATCACGTGATATGGAAGTTTTGTGATTGGTCAGAATTGTTCCTATTCGAGGATGTGCATTGCACGACGTGCAATGCACGTTGAGTTTTCCTCAATAAATTAAGTTGCACTGATATATCCAGGTATTTAGAATTGACACGTGCGATGCTCGTGATACCAATACGCAATGCTTTTATTACAATATATATCTTAATTACGCACTTGTATTATATATAAAGAAATTATCGAATTTAATTTAACGAGATCATATAATATTAGACATATTAGATGGCATATTAATATATAGAAGAATTATATTTATTATAATTACTATAATAATACTATCATTAACAACTTCTCCTATACATAGCCTTACGTATCTAGCTTTAATATAATAATATATTATTGTATACTAAAACTAAAACCTTAAACATATGTAATATTAAATAAAGATATATAATATGTATATTCCATTTCGAAGATACATATTATATATATATCTTTAATTAATTAGAATGCATATTTATACAACGTTAATATATTATATTTATATACAGTAATAACAAATACTATTTATTAATTAAAATGCCAATGAAAACCAAACCTCACAGATGTCATGGTTTAGTTTCATATTTTTAATTAATTAATGAACATATTTTAATAAAATATCAACTATCAGACTATTTATGGCATAAATGACATAAATGATAATTGGTAAGCCCGATATGGGCATTAACAACATCATTTCTACAAAGGGATAAAATGATTAAATGACCTTCACTAAAGTGAAATGTAAGTACACTAATTTGAAATAAAAGTATACTATATTAATATTTGATAACTATAACATCAGTGTGTTATGTAGCCAGAAAACACAGGGATGTAATTGTTTTGCAAAATTGTTTGCTATGCTAATAAAAATAATATAAAAGAAATTATGTAATGCAAAAATGAAATTACATGGACAATATAATATTGTTTTCAAAATGTGATTTATTGAATGAAAAATTTATTTAATAGATAAGTTCCCCATTACAGTTTAATAAACAGGATGAATGTAAACCCTACATATATCATACAATAAAGTAGAATTTAGATAATCCCTGACAGTTTTATCAAGTTACAATTATATATGATAATTGAAAATGAAGATTTATTTCCTAATAAAAACTATAATCTTGAATTCTAAAAGATAAATATCTTTAAAATATTCTTGATTTATCATTTTTTGTTCTTTTGATATAACATTTTAAAGAATTCTATATGTTTGGGATATCTTCAATTGATCTATATTGCAACAAATTTATTTTACAATACATGGTTTATAATTAAAATATAATTAATAACAAAGTCCGTAAATACTATTTTATATTTCCTATAATCTCCCATATGAATTTATATCCTTAATGAAAACAAATTAAAAATGACCAAATAAAGAATATACCTATTTATAGTTAACTAAATATAAAAATAAACAAATGTTTTATCTGCTAGTAAAATATCAAAGTATTAATATAAAGTATTAAGTATTAAGTACATAAATGATATCATATAGTAAATTACCAAATAAACAATTCAGAATTAAGTAATGTAGGGTTTGTCATTTGGTTACTACAATCTTTTTTATTCAATTACATAACAGATAACATATTTCAAATACTTTGTTTATCTAGACACATTTGTGGAATATTATATACATCTAAAGACACTGCTAACTAAATATATTAATTTATTGTATTCAAATATAGATACTACATACCAGTAATATTTATAAAGACATATTAATACAAATCGCATAAATAATTCAAAATATTTAATATCAAAACAATGATATTATGGTGAGACAATAGTATTAATTATGTACCGAGTCATTTAAATACAATTGTTTAATAGTACAATATTACTTCGCTGCCAAAATAACAGTCAATTAGGTTGATCATTAAAAATATGGTATTAATGGTAACCTCTGAACTCGTGCTACAATAAATAAATATTATTCAGTGAAAGTTGATATCACTGAATCACTTGTATGCTAATTATGATTGCATTATTCACAATATATATTATGAAATCATCCTATTAATGTATTACTGTATAAGCTCGATTGTCATAATGCATTGATAATTACATTTTATCAATTTTTCAGTCATATTAATTAAAAATATTTTCACTTAAGCTGATAAAATATTTTAAAACAATTAATCCATTGTCTCTGTAGCTTTAAGACTTTATTATCACTTATTCCCAGATATATTATTTATATGTTCATGTTTAGTTATTAGGATTAATCCTGTCAAACATGTAAATCTAAATTGGAAGTTTAGAAAATTATTAAAATAAATAACTCATACATACTGTTATACTGTAGATTATACATATATTGTTGATATATTAATATAAATAAAAAAATGTATTTATCAATATATTATTATCATAAATATGTTTACTAATTTTTAATGATAATGATATGAATATAAAATAAAAGCAAAACACTTGATAAATTAAATTATTGACAATATGTTTATACTATTGTGGCTGGTTATTGTATATTGAAGATAGGCTAATTATACTACTAATGTTATGTTTATTTATTAAATAGTAAAACAGTGGCATCAGTTACTACTATTACCTATATAAAAATGTACTCACTTTTATATTAATATACTCATGTGAATTTATATACATATTATATAAAATATACATTGAATAAATCTATAGAGACTACATTATTAAATACTTTTCAATAATATGTATTATGTATAAATATAATATGGTAATTAAATGTATATAGAATTTAATATAAATATTGAATTCATGTATTAAATTAAATTATGAGAATTAATTATATGTCATCAGCTTTTAATAACGTTTAGGTTTATTCTAGATTATAAAATTCACTTGTGATTTAAACATATTTATGTCATGCATAGAATAATACCATGTTGATTTATATATTGTTAAGATATCACAACTTATAAAAAGCTTATTTTCAAAGTAATTAATTTTTCAATAAATAAGGTATGATCTTTTAAATAAAATAGATTTGTGTCTAATAAAAAAATAAAAGTAATAAATCTGAAAACAATGATTATTGTTATATAATTTATGATCCATATCTATGACAATTATAATAATATCTTTAAATATGTTACTACTATAAATTTTAAAAGATAAATTAATACTATTATATGAAAAAATGTTATTGTAAATATAAATTTTTGAATATATATCTTCGATATATAATACAGTCATTTAATCAACACCTTTAATGAATATTTTAATATATCATAAATGTATACATGTAGATCTCATATACTATGTAAATCCCATATATAATATAATATAATATTATACAAATAAAAGTAAATACAGGCTTAATTAAGCAGTATTTATAATATTATACACATGTGAAATTACATAATGATATATAACTGTAATATTAGTTTGGTGATTATCTTTGATATTATGACTGCAAATCATTGATAGTTAAATCGCAGCTAATATGTAAAAAAAATAAGCAAGGGTGAGACACATTTATTTTAATTGGCATGGTATATCGTAAATAATTACTATAAAAATTCAAATTTTAATATAACTAGATTAATATAATTAGCATAAACTAATTATTATAAACATTCGATTATAAACTTGTTTTATATTTATTTTTATTCTAGATTTATGATCAAACATGAGAGTATAATCAAAACGAGAAACAATTTTAATTTTAAAATATAAATTTCACTTTTAGTATGATTCACTTTTAGTTCTTAATATAATATTAAAATATAAAATTTCTAATAACTATTGTGCAAGGTATCAATTATCAACTATTACAACTACATTTATGCACCAGTCACATTACTAATATTATATATATATATATATATATATATATAAATATAATGATTTAATTTTTATATTTAATTATATATTTACATATTGATATTTGTAGGCACATTGTGATATTCCTTGTATGCATGTCAATAAAAAATATGAATCATTCTATTTTTATGTTAAATTTGTATTTTCCTACCGTAAAAAATACTACATCTCACCAGGCACGCCATATAAAATATTAGCCGATTCAAGTCCACATAACTTATTAAATTTAATTTAAATTAAATTACAATATATAATTTGTAATTATAATAAACATAGAATAGAACATACAAATGTGAAAGGCAAGACATATTTAATATACATTTGTTAACCTTCACTTATTATAACTTTTAAATAAATTGATTGATATCGTTAAAAGTTCACATAATTAATTTAGGAATATAATAAACATTTTTAAATTATAGAAATTTCAAAGATAGTTTAGCATATTTTGATTATATTTTTATTTATAAAATACATAATTATAATATAATCAATTTAATAAGCATAATAAAATAATATATGGTTATTTAAATTAATAAATATTTGTTTTATAAAAATAATAACAATAAATCCTAATGTTATCATTTTTTATAAACAAATTTCAAAAATTATTTCAAGGTTTAATTATTAATTATTTAATTTAATTCGTTTAATGATAGTGATAAATAAAATAACTCAAATTATCAAATAGTTTTGAATTTTATAATATCAGTTATAACTAATAAATATCAAATATAAAGTCGAGTATTCATTGCAATTGCAATAGTAAGTTAATATTCTGAAAACACCTTTATAATATAGTTTATAATATAAGTTACCGATTAGCAATAGTAATAGGTAGCACCCAGTAAGTTTCTTATGATAACATATATGTAATTATCAATTTATTAAGATTAATACATTTTACGATATTATTATCGACACGATAAAAATTTGTAAAAATGAACTAAGCCCAAACTGTGAATCTGATTACATATTAAAATCATGTATACAATTTAAACATTACTATATTTATGAAAAATAATAAATAGTATTATTATTTTTCAAATTATATATTTATTTTTAGTAAGTAATGAATATTTCTATAAATAAGAATATTATTTATGTATATGAAATATTTCAATTAAATGTATGTAAGATGCATATAATACTATATAGGATATTACTTTATATTGTATTATAATATATATATATATATATATATATCGTATATAAATTATATGCATTTAATATTTAACACAATAATTTTAAAGTGATTTTTAAATGTGAATTCACCATAAATATTAAAGTTGACATTGTACTTTATTAGTGCTTTATTGTATTATATAGTGTCTATATATGATATGTTATTACTTCATATAATAATGTATAATACATATATAAATCATGCATGTAAAGAGATCATATATCTCAAATCAAGTATGGAAGTTGAACTAATCACATATTAATACAAATTTGATTCTTACATTTTTACAAATTACTTAATTATCTTTCTTTTTAAAATATATTCTCTTTAATAATATGACATGCATATGATATAGTAATAGTTGGATATCTAACTGGGGAATCTTCCATATGGGTGGTGAATATAAATATTTAATTATATATTAATAAATAACCTAGAAATATAGAATTAAAAAATATAATACCTTTTCATAATTCATATTAAAATCACACATAAAAATTCGGCATGTACTGTTAGCTAATTTTGTGACTAATTTGTAAGAATTATATATTTCTATACTGATTTGTTTTAAAATATATAACTACCAACTGGTATACATTAATCACACACCGCTATCTACCTTGCCCGACTAGGTGTGTGATACACATTGTTTGTTAGTTGTTATTGTAAGTCAAGGGTTAATTTGATTCAGTCTTTATTTACGACCACCAAGTGTAAACAATTTACTAAATAATCTCACCTAGTTAAGATATGTAACTGCGTATGGCTTATTTACAATTACTATTTTCATAGAGTGCATATATATATATAGAGTACTAAATGTAGATATAAAATATTATTTATAGACACTATATAATATATAGTATGCATTATTTTTATATATATTGAAACATATAATATAAGATATAATGTATATATATTACTTATTATATGCCTTCATTAATTCAAATAAAAAGATATATAGTTTATTAAATCAGAAATTATAAATTATTTATCGAAATTAAATTAGAAGGTTTTCCCTGATTAAGAATTGTAACTTATCCTCAAATTATCATATTATTCATATATTATTCATATCAACTGCATATAATATTAACTGTAATATCTTTTTTAAAATATTATAATAATAATTCTCACACGTTTAATTATTTCATATATATTTTAAAGACAGCATATTAATATTTGTTTTTATCTTATAACAATTGAATCAATACAATAAGAACACATAAACGGCTAAACTATTATATTATTAACAAATACATTATTATTCTGAAGTAAATAATTACAAATCATTGTTCTTAACTAATTGTTATATTACATTAGACATTTAAACAGATATAAATTATTATTATAATGATATTGCAAAGAAAATTTCTTACTTTTTTTTTTGTAGAATCCACTATTAGTTACAGTTGAAATTTTATAATTAAAATAATTTGTAAATGAATTTTTCTTTACTTTGGATTTATTTATTATCTCATTTATATATATTTTACTTATATGGTTAAATATATTATATTTATAAGCATATACAAAATTATAATTTAAATTTTTGAAGCGTCTTTAGATGTTTACTTAATAATTTATATATTAATACATATTAAAATTAATAAAAAATAGTAATATATTTAATATTATTTTCGATTTAAAAATATTCAGATTTATTTTTCCATTTATTGATACCGCTACATTAGAACATAGTGTATAATTAATCAGGTTTTATAGTTTAAGAAGATCTATATATATATTCCTCACATTAATTATATATAAAATCTCATAAAATGTATTCTTTAGATGCTACGGCGTATACTACGACCAATGATGGTGATTGCGTTAAATACAGCGCCGACCCCAATTGCTCGAGCTCCGCTGATGGCTCCATTAATAGGAAGACCGTTATCCACGAATCACATGAATCTGCGATTACTTGTACCTCTGGATGTTACGGCAATGCAAAGAGCTAGCTATAAGGTATCGTTATCTATTATAAACAACTATATCCATATATCATTAGTGAGTTCGCTGATAAACTAAATATGCCAATAATATATTAGTAATAAACTTCTATAATTGTTTAGTAAATTGAATAAATATTATATTATATATTTAATATTTATATATACATTTTATATATATATATATATTTATTTTGATTATTATTTATATATGAAATATAAATGAATTCACTACATGGATTACTTCAATAAATATTTTATACTATTTTTTTCTACGAGTTGTTTAATTAAAAATATTTATAGCTATTTATGGTATGCAGGTTAAAGGACATCTAAAAAAAAGATGCGAACATTGTGTTTATGTAAAAAGAAAGGGTAGGCTCTATGTTGAATGCAAAGTTAGTTCAATAAATAATTTTAAATAATATTTATTCTCTAAAATACAAATGAAATAATACAACATTTGAGATAAGGATATTTATCCATAATTCATTATAAATATGAATGATCCACTTTTATCTATTATCTATTAAATGATCAGATATTGAATGAGGCCATACCGTTATAGGTTAAACCAAGACATAAGCAGATGCAGATGTTATCAAGAGATAAGATATTTGCTGAAGATTAAATTATTAATAAATTTGTACATATTATTTTTATCATATTTATTCTTTTAACGTTAAGTTACATTTTAATAAAGAAATATCTGTATTTTATTATCTAGCTAAATTGGTTTATTTTCCTAATATATTATGTATTAAATAATATATTATTTATATTTTAAAAGTTAAATAAATTAAGAATTAAAATGATATTCATTCAATTTATTTCCATGAAAAACAAATTTAAACAATTAATAGTTATCTAGTTTTAAAATATCACTGTAACAGATATTAACAAGTTAAGAAGCATATCCTTAAAATCCTTTCTCAATTTAAAATTTGCTATTTAGTCTGTTTTGATAGAGTACTAATTAGACATGGAAAGGAGTGATTATTAAATATGACTTATTACTCAGATAATAAATAAACAGAAAATATTTGAGATAAATACGTATTTATTAGATGATCAGATGAGGTTTAAATTTTCAAATTCTCACACCAATATTAGAATACAATGAAAATCAACCTGAAAAATAAATAATGAGATCTATAGATATTATTATAGTTTAAACAAAAAGATCCCTTGAAATCAATATAATAATTATATGCTCAGAACACGATCAAAAATATCACTTTATTACATAATGTAATTAACAATTAACCTTCAGTACTGGGCTTTGAGAATTAATCTCATAAAACCAATATTCATTCTAAAATTATATTTCCATGAAAACCAATGTGATACATATGTGTTAACATTAAATTCATTTGATATTTAGTTTACTATCTTATTAGTAATCATAATCTCTATGGTATTAATCTTAATAAAAGAAAGATAATATTTTAGTAATTTATAAATAGTAACCTTTGATCTTCTAGTAATCAGTGGCGACATCTGCAAACACACAACTAGTCTCGATGCCGAGGTTAAAGTTTTTGGATCCATCGAACGCCTTTGAAGTCACAATCCTAAACCAGCCCTGTTCTCCCCAGGGTGTTCCCCACGAGTTACGCACCACCCAAAACTCTACACCTGCGAATTGGAGAGTTTAGAGTAGAAGGTGGAGGAAGCTAATGTGAAATATGATAATGTGCGTTGGTGGGATTAGATAAAGTAAGAGTCCAGAGGTCAGGGTTGCATAAGGAGAAAAGCATGAGACTGCATCCATTCATGATAAGACTATATATAACAGATACGCGACGTCCCTCATTGCTTATTACTTCCGTTCTGTAATTGAGATGAGGATACAAGGAGCTTTGCTATAAAGAAGAAGGCTAATATTAATTCTGAAAGATATATTTGATTATTTGTGAGATGTTGGTTATTAACACAATTCAAATAAAACTACACCTATTTTTTATTATTTCAATTCCTTGTTATGAATCTTCAGTTCTATATAATCATTGATACTAAATTTTCCCATGACTAGAAAAACAGTATCAATCCTATACAAGCTTTACTTTAAATTCTAATTAACTTTACACCCACTATAAAAACCACACTACATCAATATAATCTATTGAATATAGATCTTTAGTTGTGCCTATATGTATTCCATAACATTTCCAGGTTTTAACAAACTATTACGTTTCTATAGCCCAGCACTGCAATATATGTTGCGCTCCACCTACTAGCTCGCTCTACAAACCGTTCTCCTTGCCCCACCCCGCAACAGATATGGCGTGGTCCAGGAAAGTCTCCCTTGGGCTCAGGTACTCCTTATAAATGCCGCCGGTATATTTGTTAATGAAATTTGTAGTCACATGGATTGCGCAACTATATAGAAATGGTTCGGAGTACACCAGGCTGCAATACTGGTTATAGAAGTGTTATATATAGCTTTATAGTTGTGTAAATAGGAAGTGAAACATTAAACATGTATAAATCAAATTATATATTTAATAATTGTAATTAATAATTGTAATTTATAACAGTTGTGAAATAGGAAACATTATGATATTATATATTATTACAATCACATAATAATGCACATTACTACATAGATTAATATGAAGGATTATATTTACATTATGTTGTTTATATTTAATATAACAAAACAATTGTTGTTTTCAAGTATAAATAAAAAAATCAATTTCATTTGATGTAAATTTATATATAAAATTAATTAAAACTTCTCTTTGTCTATAATTTAAAGATTGTTTTAAATTATTAATTACATATATACATTTAATCATTTTTCCTGGTACGGTTAGATGTATCTTACTATTGCTAAATCCATTTACATGTTATTATTAAATTTACTTTTATTATTATTTAACAACTGTTTATCTTTATCTTGCTTATTAATCAATAGCCAATTTATTATGACTAACTGTTTTAAAAACTCTGCTATTATATTTTAATTATTCTATATTCTTAATTAAAATTATATAAGATATTAAATCATTTTCTTATTTAATGTATATACAATTGCGTTTAATTATCGGAATTTCTGACATAAGGATAGACCTTCCAGTATAAAGAACTAAGATCTTAAGATAAATACAGAAATTTTTGTTTTTCCCAAGTATACAAGCAGTGATAATCTGATCTTGGATACTCTTTTAGATATGTAAAATAACAACCTTATTGTTGATATTGATTTTGATTATTACGTTTGATACCAAAGAAAATATTCTATATGAAATAATAAAATATTAAAAAATCCATAATGATAAAATTAACAGAGAAATCTTTTAGAGTTAACCTCACTACTTATTTATTTATACTTGGCTTCGGTGTTGTATATAATGGAGGGTATTAAGTAAGATTACAATGCTCGAGGGTAATTCGATAAGAAAATGTTACTTCAATAGAATGATATTATAAATAGATTACAATTATAGTAACTAATAAATCTAATACTTGAAAATTAATGAGCCTTAACTAATGTGTTATGAATCATAACTAATAATCATACGACACTGAATGTACATTTACACTATATTGTTAAAACAAAACGTTATGCTATTCCATAATATAAGGTCTATTCAGGTTGTAAATTAATGTTTCACTTAAGAATACAATAAATTGTAACAATGTATCAAATCGAAGAAATGCGATTGAAATGAGATTTACAAATATTAAATTTATTTTATAAAAACAATATTGTATTGGATAATTTATAAATGTTTTAAATGAATGAATTGATTTGCCACCAAAATGTACATAACTCACTAAATACATCTTCTGAAATGTCAGTTAGTTTCATGCAACCGCCGCAAACCTGATTGGTCCGTTTTTGTATATTTCAGCTTTAAGGTTATCAATTCCAGAGACGGATCCGAAATCAGCAACTTTGTGCAGCGCAAACTTGTCTATCTTATGACAGGTCATGTCGGGGTTACATGAACCACATTGGTTGAAGGGCATACATGCTGGTGGGGTGAAGTGGGAGCTGCCTAATATTTGATAGTGGGTTGCGAAAAAAGCAGGTCTTATGAGATTAACTAGTGTATTGGGTACATGTAATTAAAGTTAATTTATTAGCAGTATCTTAAGGGACTCGAGTTGTGTTTCATAGGTGTAGCTAATAGCGTAAGTAAGATCATAAGAAAAATGACTATGGCATGATGAAATAATGATAGCTCATAGTGTACTTAGCTTAGAAGCTCGTAAAGTGACGGCATTGTGATTGGTATGGATAATGTAATCCCAATAACATGATGTAATATAATAGGCGATGATAGATATACAATATGTGAGATATATAGACATGATGTAAGATATATGAACATGATGTGAGATATATGAATATGATGTGAGAGATATGAACATTATGTGAGATATATGGACATACTGTTAGAGATATGGACATGATGTGAAATATATGAACATTATTTAAGAGATATGAATATATCATGATAGATTTAAATATGATATGAGAGATATGAACAGCATGTGAGAGATATGAATATAATGTGAGAAAAATGAACATGATTTGAGAGTTATGAATATGATGTAAGAGATATGAACATGATATGAGATATATGAATATGATGTGAGATATATGAATATGATGTGAAAGATATAAACATGATGTGAGAGATATAAACATGATGTGAGAGATATAAATATGATGTGAAAGATATGAATAAAATGTGATAAATTTAAATATGATGTAGGAGATAGTATCTTAGCAATTGCAAAAGAATCTTTAATTTGTATAAATAATATAAAAGAATTTTGTAGTGCAAATATATAATTAGTTTACTAATATATTTATTTCAAATTTATTTTAAAATATAAATTTAAAAAATTAAAAAATATATAAAAGATAATGAGTAATGTGATAGTTATGTAATAGGTAAGCGACTATGTATGAGTTATAGCCAATGAAATGAAAGCATTTTTATTTGCATCTGAATTTTCTTTTTAAAATAATTTATAATTTTTTCAGATGTCATATGTTGTGAATTGTTAAAAATCTTTATGAATTTTTCAGAATAAATACATAATATATAGATGATAATAGTTATATTTAATACATTAAATATATAGGAGATTATTATATATTTTATATATTAATAATATTATATATTATTATTTTCAGTGATTTATTTTAAATATTATCTTTATCTATAACAGAAAATATATGGACTATATATATTTATAGAATATAAATAGAAAATTAATTTATTAATCAATATTAAATAAGATATGAATAATCTCAGTGTAGGTTTCGCTGTATCTTAATTAGAAGTTGTAATCTTTGGATTGATGTTTAACTCTATTGCAATGTAATAGTGAAATGAATCAGCAATTAAATAGTAAGGGAAAAACCTTGATCCTTGGCCTGGTAGTTATTGCAGGTTTCGTCGACAATTCCTACCTTGTGAGCATAAGAGTAAACACCCATAGCACCACCTCCTTCGCAAGACCCCGCTCCAGCACAATCAATTACAGTTTGAACCTGTCGCAACATATGTCTGATATTAGCAATATAGCATTTATGGTAAATGAATAAAGATTTAAATAAAGATAATAAAACTGAAATTACAAATACAAATATATTGCAAAAATAAATATGATGTGGGTTGTGTTTAGGTTTCACTAAGAGAATTAGAAATGGTTTCATAAATAATATATATATATAATATAATATTATATTATATAATATATATAATAAAAATGTTATTATTAAAATATAATATTTTAGAATATAATACATTAGCTGGATCTAAGATAGTTCGAACAAATAGTATCAAATTACATTACTAGATTTTATTAAATTAAATATAAGTGTATCACTAAACATCACCGGTTACAATAATTTTAGTATTTTAAGAATCAATATGATATATATACACATTTAATGATATTGGCAATGATAATATAATAATATATCAAGGGAGATACAACAATTAACTATAAATAAATTAAATAAATAGTAAGATAAAAATTGAAAAAACAATTAAATTTACTACAAAATCTATCAATACAATTAATTAATAATATTCCAAAATTTTGATATTATATTATATAATTGTTCTTGATAAGATATTAAAAACCCATACTCATTATGTGTGAACTATAATATGCTTAGACAGTTAGATGATAAGAATGTTATATAATTAGAATTTTAAGATGATTAGATTATAAATTTACTCGTTTAATTGAAAATAAGAAATATTGAATTAATGCGTAGTTTTCCAAATGGAATTTAATTACAGTGAATTATGCTGTTTATTATTCTGTATTATGGCTATATAATACAGATATAAATATAATACGTTTATAACATAATAATTCAATATTTATAATACCACATAGTATATAGTTTATAAATATATACATATGAGAGCATAAATCGATAATCTAGATACAGTTACGAGAAAGACAGGAAGTGAATAAAGCACTAACGGAGAGGTAGGTAGATGGCCATGCTCCATTACGTTTAATATTGATACGATCGGCTAGTGCGCTGGTGGCTGCCATTGCCCAACAGGAACCACAATCTGCGAATGTGAAATTATCAACAAATGTACATATTTAATATTGAGTACAATATTTCATTAGAGTAAAATATTTATAATTCACTTATTTGTAGATGCAATGAATGGTAGATATCAACTTTCAACACATAACTATTAAAAATAGTAATAACTGAATTTCAACAAATAACTATTTAAAAATATTAATACTTATTATATATATTTGTTATCCTATAAATAACTAATATTAATATTAATATTAATATTAAATTAATTAATTTGAGAATATTTTATACCTATTTTTATTTATAAAAAATAATGTTTCCCTTGTCTAAATTAATTTACTTATTATTAATAGAGATCATTTTAATTACATTTATTTTAAAACATTGTAATTTATTATTATATATTATTATTAATTAATTTATTGGGTTAGATTACTATTTTGGTAAATAGAAATCTATAGTATCGTGTCCCTGAATCATAGATTTATATTAACCATAGAAATATAAATAGAAATCTATGCCTAGAATGGAACCTATGTCATGTCCCAAAATGGAACATGTGCCAGAATTGAACCTTCACGTGACATATTCTATAATATTTACAAACATATCTAAAAAGAATTAAATAATAATATAGCTTAATTACTTAATGATTAGTAATAATAGCAGCTATTATTATATGCTATCATTTATTTTTCATTGGTATTAAAAAATATCATTTTCAAATTCTTAAATGTGGGCGCATTAATCAATATCTGTATATAAATCAGGGCGTGGTTACACAAATTCAAAATGTATAAATATATTTCAATAATCAGAATACTATAATTACCAATATGATAAAGAGATTAGTATGATATTAAAAAAGATCAAATATTTGTTAGAAAATGAAATATTCTCTAATAATATAACAAAAAAGTAACAAAAAACATATTTTACTTATTTAATTATGCCTAAAAACGGGCTTGATTAATTTACCATATTACTATGATAAACTACAGAGGATATAATATGCATAACATATATTTCCATGACTAGATATTTTATATATATAACACTTGTTAGTAGTAAATGCTTCCATTATCTACTATAGTAGTCGCTATAGCATTATCGGTCGAGAACGACATTACACATCTATTTTCAATATACTATCTGAGAATATATTTAAGAATTTAATTATAGTAACTCTACAAAAAGGTTCCATTCTGGGCATAGATTTGTATTTACGTTAAATAGAAATCTATGATTCTGGGACACGACACCTGCGCCAGAATGGAACCTACACATATAATAAGAAATTTAGTTCTGTTTAACAATAAATAAATTTTGAATAATTTCAAATCAATAAGAATATACTTAATATGATTAAAATACATACAAGTAAATTATTTTATAGAAATTAAATGTTTAACTAATAATATAACTAATCCATATATTATCACTTATACCAACTTACTTATCAAATAGTTGATAAATAAACATGCCAATCAAAGAAATATAAATATTGAATTTTTAAATTTTTATATATATATAAAGATTTGATAAATAATAGATTTGAATTTTATATATACTTATATACAATTTAAATTTCTATTTCAAAGTGGATACATAATTTATTATAATTTACATGCACACATTTAAATAATACTTTTTGTAGAGTTACCATGACATTCTTAAATATATTCTCAGATAGTATATTGATAATAGATATGTGATGTCGTTCTCGGACGACAATGCTAAATAGCATTGTATTGCAACATCACTATATATATATAAAATGTCTAGTCATGACAATATAAATTATGCACATTATATCCTCGGTAGTGTATCATAAATTAATCAAGTCCGTTTTAAATTTCGGCGTAAGTGAAATAAATAAAAGATAGTTTAGGACAGCAGGAGATTATAAACCGATATAAATACAATATGTGCTTTTTTGTTATATAATTAGAGAATATTTCATTTTCTAACAAATATTTCATCTATTTTAATAACATATTTAATTCCTTTTAATATCATATTGGTAATTATAGTATTCCGATTATTGAAATATATTTATAAATTTGAATTTGTGTAACCATGCCCTGATTTATATGCCAGATATGGATTAATATGCCCACATTTAATAATTTGAAAATTATATTTTTTAATATTACTGAAAAAATATATGATATCATATAATAATAGCTGCTATTATTAATAATTATTAAGTAATAATTAATAGTAATAATTAAGTAATAATTAAGCTATATTATTATCTCATTCTTTTAGATATGTTTGTAAAGATTATAGAAAATATCACGTTCCATTCTGGTACAGGTTCCATTCTGGGACACAACAATGGGTTGATGAGATGATGAAACAGGTAAAAAATAATAATATCCAAAGGTTGTCATTTATAGATTAGTAAAATAGAATTTATGAATACATTTAAGCTTAAACTTTTAGTATCTTCTTGGTGGTTATTAATGACATGATCTGTATAGAGGTAATGTATCATTTCTTGTGGCAATATTTGGAAATAAGAGAAAACTTATAAATGCTTAGTTTTACAGATGTAAAATTGTATGTAAAAAATAATTAATATACGATATTGTATAAAAAACTACAACAAACTTACACTGCGGAATATGTTGATTGCGAGTAGTACTGACGAAATTACGACCACTGACATTTCTCCAGTCCCATGATTCAGGTAGTGTCGACAACTTCATAAGTTCATGGGGGCGGCGAATTGTTCTGAAAATTCATATACTATAAATTATTATTATAAATTACAATTAATATTTTACATTAAAATGATTTAGTACTGAAAATAAATGAATACATTCTAATATCAAATATATGCATTGAAAAAGTACATTTATGTTTTTAATTAATTACATATTAGTACATTGATAGATTTAATACATATTTATTATAAAAGAGAGTAAATGATATAAATAAATCCCAATGTTTGACATTAAAACATATAAATATATAATTAATGGAATAATCTAGAATATAAATCCTAATATAATTCAGTCTAAATATATAATAGGGTTTTTATAATGCAAATCAGATTGCGTAATATGAAGGTATAATTTTGCTCGATAGATTATTGTAGAAGGGCAAGGGGCATTTCAATATTTTGGGTAAATGATATATTTATATAAGGATAAATAAGAAACATACACTAAAATATTGATATTTGATAAAATTCCACAATGTACAAACGAATTGTTAATTGATGTATGTTGATCTAAATATATAATATATTTCTATAAATGTTATATAGATAAAGATATTCAAGTATTAATTGAGATTATTATATTATACTTTAAATATATATATATATATAAGGGATCTAGAAATAAGAGTAAATAACCTATCCTAGATCAAAAACTATATTATATTATATAGAGTGATAAGTAACATTATTGTATAATAAAATATCTTGCATTAAACTATAAAAAAAACGATATTGACACTATTGTATACTACTTGATATATATGAAATAAATCTAAATTCAAATAGCTGATTATTAAACAGTTGATTTAATTTTTAAATGAATCGAATATGAAATATCTGTATGACCTATAACCATGTTGATATTAGATTATTTTGGTATCACCTATTTGGTTATAACATAAATATATAATCTTTATATTCGGTATTTTACATTTACAAGTAACGAAATTTGTGATACCTTACTTCAGGAAAATCATGATCATAAATTTTATCATAGCAACTTTTATGAGCGTGCGATATCAGCGCAAATATAGCAAAAATAAATAAATTAAATAATATCATTTTGAAAAGAAAAAAAAGAAATGTAAAAATATATCTCAAAATTAAAGTGAGAATATTTTAAATATAATTTATATATCACATGGTATCAATTACTATCACATGGCTACGTTTAACAAGGGACATATATTTGTGAATTATAATTATATAAAGTATATTATCATTATTTAATACTGTAATTAATAATTAATATATATTTAAAAAAAACTAATTCTATGATTTTTTTAATAAATTCAATTAATATTTCAATAAAATGATTTACCAATAATAATAAGTAAGGTAATTTTAAAATTTATTATAAATATTAAAAAAAAGTTTATTACAAAGATTTCAACCTATTTATTAATTTTAAATCTTAATGAATTTAACATATATTTAGCATATATTTTAAGGTTTTTATTATATTATATATTATATTTAACTAAACATTTATTATGATAATATATATACATATTTTAAACATTGTTTTATAATTCTTTTTTATTCAAATATTTACAAACTATAATTTATAAATTTACAATAAAACCTTTTTCAAGTATATATTTAAATAATGAATAATACATCATTATATATGTATGTAATACTTATATTTATACAACAACATTTCAAATACACATAATATATTCATAATACCAATTAATTAAATTATTTACAAATTATAATATAAAACAAATATACGATTAACAAGGAACACTTTATTTCTCTGTAATTATGTTAGGATTATATATGTAATTCATGGTCATAGTTTGATTGATATCTGTTGGATATAAGCAACCGAGTTTGTATGCAATTTTAATCCCCTTGTATTATGCCTTACATTGAAAAATATGAAAATTATAGAATATCACTTTAAACTATAGATAATGATTATTATACCATACAATCCGGTAAAGTATGTCAATTATATATGAATAAAAATGAAAAATAAATATTCTGTTATATGTGGCATTTTTAGGCGATTTATGATTTTTTTTTTTTTTTGCAAAAAAAAAATTGTTTTCCAATTCTTTTTTTTAATTTTCTTTTTAAATCTACCATTATTAGTATGCAATATATAGGTGTGATTTAATAAAAGTTTTAAAAAAGATTGTTAATAGACAATATAAGCATATTTTTGAAATATGTTAAAAATATTACAACTAATCATCAAGAGGGGTGAAAATAAGAAAATTTAAACATACAATTGAATTGATAAAAAAAATAAAATTTTATAAAAAAAAGTTAATATAATATTATTTCTATAAATAATTTTTTATCAATTCTACTATTTAATAAATAATATTATATGATAATATTAATCATAATATCTATATTATTATAAGAAATTAAAACATTTATCATTATTAATAAATCAGTTATCATTTTAAAGAGCTATAATATATATATGAAGTATAATAATTCTTTTGAAAATACTATTTATTATATCATATTATTAATTAAATAACATAAATATATATAATAAAAAAATAACATCGTTGAATGAAATCGCGCTTAGAAATAAAATTTGGAATTAATTTCCGCTCCATAAGTGTAATATTTATACGAAAATGAGCATCCCTTTTATTAGCGGAAATTATTGTTTTCGATGTCTGAGATACTAAACGAATATGTCTTTCGACAGATTGAGTATGGCTTGGATATGGTGGAAAAGATATTACTGGTATAATATTATTAATGTAGTCAGTGAAATACGAGCTGGAAATATGTTTTGTTAGAACAGATTCCAGCCATGTTCCTTCATTATCTATTAAATCAAAATATTCCTCTGCATCAAAATTTATAATGGGCTTCTCAAATTTACAATTTCAATACTTCTACATTCAATAATTCTTTGTGCTGCTTTAAATCGTATAGAAGGTCTTTCATCATTCAACATGGCACACAGTAAATTCTCGCTATGCATTGAATATGAATTATTACTAATTATTCTTTTTACAATGTTAATTATGCGCCGATCATTTAAAGCTTTTGTATTAGTTATCATGTTGTGAATATGGTTAGGAGTTTTTGTAAAAATAGGTTGTGCTTTTACAGCAAACCATGTACGTGCATAAACATTAATTATATATTTGGACATAATTAATAAATCATCGGAGGGGTTTTCTATGGAAATATAGACACGTAAAATTCTATTGGCAGTTGTGAGCCAGCGCGCATAACCAAGTTTACCGGGTGATCTCCTCGCCAAACTTTCGGATATATCTCCAGATGATATGGCGATGATTATATCCCTGAGATAGAGTTGATCACTGCTCAAATCTGTGTTATTGAGCAAATCCGTGAGGTATTGCTGAGACAAATTGATTAGAGGGAAGCGAACAGGTGATAATTCATTACAATTATGATGAAGAATCCCGACAAGCCCAGAATGAAGGTTTGGTCCTCTAGATGGACCGTCTAGAATATTGAAGATCTTCTTCATAGGCAACTCGTTCATGTGTAGAATACATATCTGAAATGGAGAGTTATTGTATATTATAGTGTTGAAAATAATATTAACATTGGTTATAAGTTAAATTTTAGTTATATATATTTATATATATGTATATATAATTGAGTTAATATATTATAAAATCAAAATATAAAACTCACATTCCAATGACACTTTCTTTTTTAACTTGTTTTAATTCTTCTGCAGGAACCATATCAACAATACCATTTAACAAGTCTACTGCAGAATGACCAGTCATTGCGATATGCCCGATATATTCACTACCGGGTTCATTTAATATTGTGAGATGGTTTTCTGGGTGTAACTTTTTATTTGGCTGGAGCATTGAATCAATCTTACTATCAAAATATAGCCCCGAGATGTTGGATTTTAATGGCATATAATTTTCTTTGGTGACGAACAACATTCCTATCAACTATCTCAGAAGTTGCATCTTTTGTAATTATCTTACGGTCAATTAAAATAGAAGTGATAATTGTGGCCAGTTCTGTATCCGATGTACCAAAACGTTCTGCTGACTTCATTGTCACCTGATAGTACACATGATCAGTTCTGTAATTGAAAATATTGTATCAATAATAGTGCTATTATGCTATTTATAAGTATTATAATATATAATATGATATCATTAAGTAGTGATCATATTATATTAACACTGGTATAGATAACTCTTCTGGCTCATAGTCACTTTCATCAAAATAATCGAAATTTCGGTAGCCATCATCTTCATCAATGTCGCTATCACTATCAATATATTCATGTGAAGAATCTTCATTGTTTCTATTGAGATAGTTAAAAATATTATTATAAATATAATTATCAAACTTGAAAGATTTTATAAATATTCTATAATTAAAAATATATTAATTTCCATAACTTATAACCAATAACGGTAATAATTTACAATATATCGTTGAATAGACATACCGAGAATGACTGCCTCCACTAGTTTTATTGTATGAACTGCGACTTTGTTTAGATGTATCAATTCTTGTAGATAAGTCGATACATCTAAGCCTAGTTGTCCTTTGGTCGTCTAGAAAAGATTTCTCAGACGGAGGAACACATTTAAGGCGAAGACACCGACATTGATCTTTACATTTACATGGGCATATATCGAATAATTTATCATATTTTTCTTTGTGAGTCTGGAAATATGTATCAAATTTGCTGTTTTTTTGACTTTTTTTAAGTTTAATCACTATCGATATATACGTAGATAGCTTTGCTGTCACGTAAGCTTTTGAAAATGTAGGCAGTGACGCTCTATGCCATATATCTAAAATTCTAATTGCTGTTTGCGATTTAGCTGATGCATCGCAGCAGGGTTTTAACGATATATAATACATATATATATCTAAATTAGTAGGTAGTTTTTGATAAGTCATAGTAGTAGGTGGAAAGTACGTATTAAATGATGATCGTAATCTTAAATTCATAACTGTATGCAATTAAAAAGTAATAAAGTTAAAATGTATATTGGCGTCTTAATTTTCGAGATTCAAAATTTTGTAAACGATGTAAAACATCTTAAACGATATCACGTCTTCAATATAGTCACTAAAATTACAGAAATTTGGTATTATTCTTATATTACCATATATTAAATAATACCATGATTTTAATTTGTATCTGTAACTACCGACCACCCTTAGTGCCTACCCCAATTGCTCGAGCTCCGCTGATGGCTTTATTAATAGGAAGACCGTTATCCACGAATCACATGAATCTGTGATTACTTGTACCTCTGGATGTTACGGCAATGCAAAGAGCTAGCTATAAGGTATCGTTATCTATTATAAACAACTATATCCATATATTATTAGTGAATTGGCTGAAAAAATAAATATGCCACTAATCTATTAGTAATAAACTTCTATATTTTTTTAGTAAATTGAATAAATATTATATTATGTATACAATATATACATTTTATCTATTTTGATTATTACATATGAACTATAAATGAATTCATCTACATGGATTAGTTTGACAAATATTTTTTACAATTTTTTATTACAAATTTTTGCATTTATATTTTCATAGGCAGGTTAAAGGTCATCTAAAAAAATGCGAACATTGTGTTTATGTAAAAAGAAAGGGTAGGCTCTATGTTGAATGAAAGTTAGTTTGATAAATAATATTAAATACAAAATGTTCTCTTAAAACAAGTATATTTAATACTCTTAAAGTTCAATATTTTAATTAAGAATTAAATTATTAATCAATTTGTAATCATATTTATACTAATTTTTTAAACGTTAAGTTATTTCTATTTGATTATCTAACTAAAGTTGTTTATTTTCCTAACATGTATTCAATAATATATTATTTATATTTTAAAAGTTAAATAAATTAAGAATTGATATAATAATCATATAATTTATTTCCATTTTATTTCCGAAAAACAATTTAAAATAATTAATAATTATATAGTTTAAAAATATTATTGTAACAAATATTAACAAGTTAAAGAAGCATATCCTTAAAATCCTTTCTCAATTTAAAATCTGTTATTTAGTCTGTTTTGATATAGTACTAATTAGATATTGAAAGGAATGATTATTAAACATGACTTATTACTCAGATAATAAATAAACAGAAAATATTTGTAAGGACATCATAATACGTTTTTACAGTTATCTTTTAATAGTTTATAAATATTAACCTTTGACCTTCTATTAATCAGTGGCGACATCTGCAAACACACAACTAGTCTCGATGCCGAGGTTAAAGTTTTTGGCTCCATCGAACGCCTTTGAAGTCACAATTCTAAACCAGCCCTGTTCTCCCCAGGGTGTTCCCCACGAGTTACGCACCACCCAAAACTCTACACCTATGAATTGGAGAGTTTAGAGTAGAAGGTGTAGGAGAGAGGGAAGAGAATGTAAAAATATAATAATGTGCGTTGGTAGGATTAGATAAAGTAAGAGTCCAGAGGTAAGGGTTGAATAAGGAGAAAAGCATGAGACTGCATCCATTCATGATACTACTATATATCACAGATATGCGACGTCTCTCATTGCTTATTACTTCCATTCTGTAATTGATATGAGGATACAAGGAGCTTTGTTATAATGAAGAGAGCTTATAATTGTTCTGTAAAGTAAACATATATTTAATTATTTGTGCAAATAAAACTACACCTATTTTTTATTATTTCAATTCCTTGTTATGAATCTTCAATTCTATATAATCATTGATACTAGACTTTCCCTGGACAAGAAAAATAGTATCAATCCTATACAAGCTTGCCACTATAAAAACCACATTACATCCAGTTTTTAACAAACTATTACGTTTCTATAGCCTAGCACTGCAATATATGTTGCGCTCCACCTACTAGCTCGCTCTACAAACCGTTCTCCTTGCCCCACCCCGCAACAGATATGGCGTGGTTCAGGGAAGTCTCCTCTGGGCTCAGGTACTCCTTATAAATGCCGCCGGTGTATTTGTTATCAAAATTTGTAGTCACATGGATTGCACAACTATATAGAAATGGTTCGGGGTACACCAGGCTGCAGTACTTGGTATAGAAGTGTTAATAAAGAGCATTGCATACGGCTTTATAGGTGTGTAAATAGGAAGTGAAACATTAAACATTTATTATTTTTACTCTATATATTTTAATTGTTTTTATTCTTATCTTATACATTTATATATATACATTTATAACTTCAACTTTTTTATACACATATATAGGTGTTTATTAAATTAACGCTTTTTAAAACAATTACACATTATCCATATACTTTTTTTATAAAGTTTATAGTTACACTACTTATTTATTTATACTTGGTTTCAGTGTTGTATATAATGAAGGGTATTAAGTAAGATTACAATGCTCGGGGGTAATTCGATAAGAATATGAGTAATATAATGATATTGTAAATAGAATATAGTTATAGTAACTAATAAATCTAACACTTGACATTAATATGCCTTAAATAATGGGGTATGAATCATACAACAATAGATGTACATTTAGACTATATTGTTAAAACAAATAACAAACAAACAAAACGTTCTGTTATTGCATAATATGGGATCTATTCAGAATGTAAATTAATATTACCCTTAAGAGTAAAATAAATCAACAATTTATCAAATTGAAGAAATTGAAATGAGAATTATTAATTGAAATGCGATTTATAAATATGATTTTTTTTTATAAAAATAATATTGTATTGGATAATAATTTATGAATTGATTTGCCATTACCATTTACATGAATCATTAAATACATCTTCTGAAATGCCAGTTAGTTTCATGCAACCGCCGCAAACCTGATTGGTCCGTTTTTGTATATTTCAGCTTTAAGGTTATCAATTCCAGAGACGGATCCGAAATCAGCAACTTTGTGCAGCGCAAACTTGTCTATCTTATGACAGGTCATGTCGGGGTTACAGGAACCACACCGGTTGAAGGGCATACATGCTGGTGGGGTAAAGTGGGAGCTGTCTAATATTTGATAATGGGTTGCGAAAAAAGCAGATTTATGAGATTAACTAGTATGTATTTAACATGTATTTACATGTAATTAAAGTTATCTTAAGGGACTAAGCGTAAGTAAGATATGAGAGATATGAACATAATATGAGAGATAAGAACATGATGTCGGATATATGTACAGTAATTGATTTTTAACTCTATTGCAATGTAATAGTGAAATGAATCAGCAATTAAATAGTAAGGAAGAAACCTTGATCCTTGGCCTGGTAGTTATTGCAGGTTTCGTCGACTATTCCTACCTTGTGAGCATACGAGTAGACACCCATAGCACCACCTCCTTCGCAAGACCCCGCTCCAGCACAATCAATTACAGTTTGAACCTGTCGCAACACATGTCTGATATTAGCAATATAGCATTTTTGGTCATATTTAAATAAAGATAATAAAACTATAGTTTGAAAAAAATAGTATAACATTTCATCTAAAATTACATTACTAGATTTTATTAAATCAAATATAAATTGGTTACCTAAACATTACTGTTTACAAGAAATCTTGTATTTTAAGAATCAATAAATATATATTATTAAGAAATTATATATATATATATATATGATGTATATTATATATATATATATACAAATTTAGTGATATTAGCAAATATAATATAATTTTACCTCAATGCAGATACAACAACGAAATATAAAAATTAACATAAAATTGAAAACAAAAATTTATTAAATAAATTTACTAAAAAATCTATCAATCCAATTAATTAGTAATATTCCGAAAGTAAGATATTATATTATAAAATGATTCTTGATAAAATATTTAAAATACATACTTATAATTATTTATTAACTATAAGATGCTTAGATAATTAAATAATAATCTGACAATAAAATAATTGTTAGAAGATTAAATTAGTATAATATTATATAATTAGATGTTAAGAATGTTAAATGATTAGAATTTTAAGAATGTAAGATAAATAGATTATATTATTAATTGAGAAACTGTATTAAATTGCTGAAAATATTGGTGATTGTGAAGTATTCATAGAATGAATTGATGTGGTATTCATAGTATTTCTAATATTATCTTCTTTGTAAGCTAAGGAATATGGGGTATATATTTTAAACTAAATTATTATTGTAACTTTAAAGATTAAATTAGTATAATATTATATAATTAGATGTTAAGAATGTTAAATGATTAGAATTTTAAGAATGTAAGATGAATAGATTATAAATAGATTATATTATTAATTGAGAAACTGTATTAAATGGCTGAAAATATTGGTGATTGTGAAGTATTCATAGAATGAATTGATGTGGTATTCATAGTATTTATAATATTATCTTCTTTGTAAGCTAAGGAATATGGGGTATATATTTTAAACTAAATTATTTTTGTAGCTTTAGCTGCGATATGGGCAGATAATTGGAAATGTAATTATTATAAAGTTTGGATTTCCTAAACAATAGAGAAATTACAAGTGTGAATAAGATAATTACTTCATGAATATATACGTTGCTACAGTGACGTTAATATAATTTGTTAAATGTTAAATTTACTCTTTTAATTGAAAATAGGAAATATTGAATAAATGTGTAGTTTTTAAAATGGAATTTAACTACAGTGAATTATGCTGTTTTTTCTAATCACATAGATCATGTTACATTTACAGTAAAATAAAATGGCTAATTCAAGATCAAAACTATAAAATTTAATTCAAGAGAAAATAAAACAAATCCAACTATATTCAATAAGGGTCATAGGTATATGGGCTATATAATACAGATATAAATATAATACTATTATAACATAATAATTCAATATTTATTAGACTATATAGAATGTATAATATTTGTATATAATTTATAAATTATTATAATTAATATAAATATTATTACATTGTAATTTTAACTATTTATATATAATATTAGAATTAGCATATTCTTTTTTTTTTGATTCATTATTTATTCATAATTATTTTTTAAATAATTATAAATCTATTTATTACATAACAGCTGATAATAATTGTTTATATTTCGGAAAGTTGTATAATATTATATTGTAGATTATATTCATATCTATACAAATTATATAATATAATTATAAATCGTATAATAAATATTTAAATAATATATAGTTTATAAATATATACATCTGAGAGCATAGATCGATAATCTAGATAAAGTTACGAGAAAGACAGGAAGTGAATAAAGCACTAACGGAGAGGTAGGTAGATGGCCATGCTCCATTACGTTTAATATTGATACGATCGGCTAGTGCGCTGGTGGCTGCCATTGCCCAACAGGAACCACAATCTGCGAATGTGAAATTATCAACAAATGTACATATTTAATATTGAGTACAATATTACATTAGAGTAAAATATTTATAATTCACTTAAGTATGAACCATGCCTAGTTTCCGTACAGTGACAGTTTTATGTACTTAGTACAAAATGAAGTATTTTGTGAGGTTACAGAACCAGTTACAATGAACTAGTATTAATCCGGATTTTAGTACTACATTTCGTAACTCAAGTTATATAGTATATATATACTATATATTATATACATACATATATATATATATATGTATACAAATAGTATATTTCATATATACATATATATGGATGTATATAATATGTTATATATATATTATAAATATATATATATACTATATTTTATATACATACATATATATATATATGTATACAAATAGTATATTTTATATATACATATATATGAATGTATACAATATATATATATATATTATAAATTTATATAAAATATAGTATATATACTATATAATATATATACCTACATAAATACACTATATATATAGTATATTATAGTATATATTATATACATATATATTATTTATACTTGTAGCTATATATACATATGCATATAATAAAATAAAAAAATGAGTTCAAATTTCCAAAATATAATTTAATGAGAGCATCTATTTGTTAATGCCATTTAGTATTTATATTAATTTAATAAACAAATTATAATTTATAGATATACAGTATACAATATACCCAGTGATTATAATATATTATCAATCACGTTAGATAGATAGTGAGTGATATATTTACTTCTCACCATATTTGAATAAATAATATTTGTTTTCTTTAATCAGTTAATTTCATATTTTTTAGGGTTGGTCCAATTGGTGGCACCATAACAAATACATTTCCGCATACATCTATTGAAATAAACTAAATATAATATTGATAGAAATAGAAATAATTTGAATATGTTTATTATTAAATAAATAAATTGATATAATAATTGTCTAAATATAATATAATTAATGTCATTACTATGAACATTGACATGACATAGCGATAATATTATAATTATAACTCTTATAATAAAATAGTCTTTATAATATGTATAATATTTAAATAAACGTAAAATTACTAACTTATAAGTTATACAATTATAATTGTATTCTTGCGTTATGTATTTAATTAATTATACAGAGTTTACGTTCCCAATAGATGGCGTTGTACAAAAATAATGATGTCATATATTATTGTAATAATATATTTATAAATAAAACTTTAAATATTGTATATAATTTTTTATATATTATATTTTATATAATAAGATATTATATATACTGTATAATATAATATATATCAGCATAATAATATATTTACTAATAATATGTTCATTATTATTTTGTCTTGAAACAATTATGCATTAGTTACAAATGTACTATAAGCTGTAACCTGTTGGTTACCGTTACAGATGTAACCAAAACTTTAATAATTAGTTACAAGCATACTATAAATTTTAACCATTTATGGCATAATAAAATTGTATTTTAATATTTAGTTACAAGTGTACTATAGATTTTACCCATTTATGGCATAATAATAATTATTTTAATAATTAGTATTTTAATAATTAGTTAGAAGCGTACAATAGATTGTAACCTTTAGGTTACATCTGTACTATAAATTGAAACCATCTGTAGTTACATATTATGTGGATTTGGTTCACTGGGTTATTTGTAGATGCAATGAAGGGTAGATATCAACTTTCAACAAATAACAATTGAAAAATAGTAATATAACTGAATAAAATGTATAAAATTATAACACTATGTACAATTTCATATTTAACAATATGATTGTGATTTATAAATAATTTGATTTCAAATATATCTAACATTAATATACATCAATAATCAATATTATATTAAATAATATATTTGTAACATAAATTATAGATACAATAAAGATAATATGAAACAAATATATATCATACGGCATATTGTAAAGTTGTTATTTCACAAGTTATACAAATTACTTTTAATATATATTTGATATCCTATACAAACTAATATAATAACATGAACATTTATTATACAAATTTTCTATTTATAAGAAAATAATTGTACCTGTTACTAATTAATTATTAATATAGATCGTTTGAATTACATTAATTACATAAAATTAATTTTAAAACATTGTAATTTATTATTATTAATTGATGTGTTAGGTTGATAAGATTATGAGACAGGTAAAAAATAATAATATCCAAAGGTTGCCATTTATAGATTAGTAAAATAGAATTTGTGAATTCATTTAAATAATTACTTATAGTATATTCTTAAAATGGTGGTTATTAATAACATGATCTGTATAGAAGTAATGTAACATTTCTTGTGGCAATATTTTGTCATAAGAGAAAACTTATAAATAATTAGTTTTACAGATATAAAATTGTATGTAAAAAATAATTAATATACGATATTGTATAAAAAACTACAACAAACTTACACTGCGGAATATGTTGATTGCGAGTAGTACTTACGAAATTACGACCACTGACATTTCTCCAGTCCCATGATTCAGGTAGTGTCGACAACTTCATAAGTTCATGGGGGCGGCGAATTGTTCTGAAAATTCATATACTATAAATTATTATTATAAATTACAATTAATATTTTATATTAAAATATCTTAGTACTGAAAATAGATGAATAAATTATAATATCAAATACATACGCATTGAAAATGTAGAATTATGTTTCTAATTAATTACTTATTAGTACATTGATTAATTTAATTATAAAAGAGAGTAAATGATATAAATAAATCCCAACTGCTCACATTAAGCCATATAAATATGTAATTTATGGAATAATCTAGCATATAAATCATAATATAATTCAGGCAAAATATATAGTGGGGTTTTTGTAATGCAAATCAGATTGCGTAATATAAAGGTAAAATGTTGCTCGATAGATTATTATAGAAGGATAAAGGGAAATTTCACTATTTTGGGTAAATGATATCAAGGATAAATAAGAAAATACATTATTAATACATTACTATATTATACTTTAAATATATATATATATATATATATATATATACGAAAATACATTAACATTATTAATACATTACTATATTAGAGTTTAAATATATATATATATATATATATATATATATATATATATATATATATATATATATATATAAAGAAATAAGAGTCAATAACCTAGATATCAAAAACTATATTGTATTATATAGGGTGATAAATAATATTATTGTATAATAATATATCTTGCATTAAACTAATAAATAAATGATATTAGTAACACTACTGAATACTACTTGATATAAGTGAAATAAATCTAAATTCAAATAGCTGAGTATTCAAAAGTTGATTACATTTTTAAATAAATCGAATATAAAATATCTGTATGACATATAACCATGTTGATATTAGATTTTTTTGGTATCACCTAATCGGTTATATCATAAATATATAATCTTTATAATCGGTATATACATAAAGTAACGAAACTTTGTTATACCTTACTTCAGGAAAATCATGATCATACATTTTATCATAGCAGCTTTTATGAGCGTGCGATATCAGTGCAAATATAGCAAAAAGAAATAAATTAAATAATGTCATTTTGAAACGAAATATAAAATATAACTCAAAATTAAAGTAGAGATTATTTTAAATGGAATTAATATATCACATGGTATTAATTACCATCACATGACTACGTTACACAGGAATATATATTTGTGAATTTTAATAATATAAATTAGTATGTTATTTAATATTGTAATTAATAATTAGAAAAATATATATTTAAAAAAAATTATTAATTCTATGATTTTTTTTAATAAATTCAATTAATATATCAATATAATAGTTACCAAAAATAGTAAGGTAATTATAAAATTTGTAAATATTAAAAAAAGTTTCTAAGAAAGATTTCAACCTATTTATTAATTTTAAATCTTAATGATTTTAACATACATTTAACATATATTTTAAGGTTTTTATTATATTATATGCTATACTTAATATTTAACTAGACATTTATTTTGATAATATATCTACATATTTTAAATATTGTTTTATAATTCTTTTTTATTCAAATATTTCCAAACTATAATTTAATAAATAATATTTATAAATTTACAATAAATCTGTATTCAAATATATATTTCAATAATGAATAATACATCATTATATATATTTATGTAACAATTATATTTATATAAAAAATTACAAATACATATAATATACGCATAACACCAATTAATTAAATAATTTACAAATTATTATATAGAACAAATATACGATTAACTAGGAACACTATATTTCTCTAGCATTATATATTTATTGCATAACCCTAGTTTTATTGGCATTTGTTGAATCTCGGCAACCAAGATTGTTTGCAATTTGTAATTATCTTGATGTTATTCCATATAATGTGTAATACTAAGTTGTGACTATTATCAGTAATGTATATAACATGATACAATTAATGAGTATGCCGAAGGTTATTGAAATTTGCTTGATTTAGCTGTAATTACGGAATCTCGATAATAGTCATTCAATTTGTAAGATGATGTGGGTCTTTTTGTTACTGTAAATACATATGCATTATTTCAATGCTAAAAGAATGTTGTGTTCCTTAATTACTCGTTTTATAGGTTATGTACTTGATCAATGTATTAATTATGATTGCATCAAATATACTTCCTCTTTTATAACTACCATTTATTATTATATATGGACTATTTTCTTAAGTATTATAAATATTCACACTATAAATTTATTATTAAATCAATTTTATAATGTTATATGCAATTATTTTTTTCTATCACATTAAAATATCTTGATCAATATATTTTACCTTTCAAAATATTTATATTATTTTTACATACTAAATATCACATTTTTGATTAAAAAGTTTTTTTTATTTATTTCTAATTATTAAATAACTTATATGTGTTAATAAAAAATAACAGATTGCAATTTTCAATTATATATATATCATATAATCCATAAAAGTATAAAAATATTACGGATAATTTAATAAATTTTTTTCAAATAATTTTAAATATAATATTACATATAAAACAATTTGCTTTAATCCATAATATGAAAATGCTGTTTATAAAATTAAAGTATATTTTGAATTTAAATAAAAATATTTTTTAAATTGTTTTTTAATTATTAATAAAATAATAATACAATATAATATAATTATGTTAAATATATTATGTTAGATTACTTGAATTTTATACTATTTCATATATATATATAATATAAAGCATAATATGTAATAATAAAATGTAAAGTTTATCGAAACATTTCAATAAAATTAGAATGAGTAATTTATTTTATAATTTTGTTTATTATATTTTTTTTAAATATTAAAATATTAGTTATATTTAGTTAAATTAAGGTAGTAATTTTCATATAAAATTATAATGCATTATCTATCAAAATTTAAAATAAATACACAAATAATATAGATTGTTATTAATTTAACTTCTATTCATTTATTTAATATATTTATTATATAATTTTTATAATTATTATTTTGATACATAATATGATTTATAAAATAGATATTGTGATGAGTAATATCATATATTAATTTACATCAACTACACACCTAAATCTAAACACCTGTATATATCTGCTTATATCAGTAAACTTATACAAAACTTGTCTGTAACCCATATCCTTGTTTGACTATTGATGATATCAGCATTTTTTATCATATTATGTCCGTAGCTATTTATGTATGTTGTTTGTGTTGTCAGAATCCATTTATAATTAATCATGCTCACTTCTAAACTAAATATTCAATTTGAGATAATAGTCAGTAGAATTGAGTGAAATATAATAATTAATTATTCAATTTTAGTAATTTACTATATTTAATTGTATTATATGTAGTTATATAATATTGTGTTATACATATTATTAAATAGCAAATGCTGTTTATATATAATTTCATTGCATCATTATTGTTATATAAATAACCAAGAGAATCAAGATAGTGTGTAATAAGTCATCAATTCATATTTGGTTTAATTATTTAAATTATTAAATTAAAATTAATATAAACAAATAATCTAGATAGTACCCAGGATAATCATACTCTTGGATAGTGCTATATAATTTAATAAATAATAATTAAATATGTACTTTAGATTTACACTTGTATAAATTAACATATATATATATTATTAATATATATATATTATAAATAATTATGAAGTATGGATTTGTAGCTACTAAACAACAAGTTGCATTTAAATTTTTTTTTATCAATATGTTTTATGGATAAGTGTATACGAAGTTAAGTTTTAACCTTGTATATAAACAAATATATTGTTATAGCCATAATATAATAAAGTTTACATCTATGAGTCATGTGTTTATTGAAAGTTATTAGTGTGCAGAACTATGTTTATTTCAAATGCACCCTAAGCTAATTTACTCATATCCACAGATACACATAGAATTTAAACTTATTTAAATCATAAACCTTTTTAACATAAAAGTGTATTGTAATTTATAAATGTATATTATGGTCTTTGAATGATTTCAGTACCCTTAACATGATATAGTCCAATTGCCTATTGTTCAACATTGTAGCAAAATTGTAGTAATCCATATGATTAGCATTATATTTTTATTTACATTTCTAGTGGTACTTGTTATTCTGGTCATATGCCTAGTAATTCATTTGAGCTATGAATCATGTATTTATGTTCTCCTTTATGTAACTCATATGTAATGTATTAAGTGTATATTAATAGTATATTTATTGTTTAATCTAAAATTATGGGAATGGAATTTGATTTAAATTTATAATTTATCCATATATATTATTTCTACTGTATGACATACAGCTTATATTATTTCTACTTTTAAACTTTTACTATATAAAACTAATTAAATTAAAATTTCTAGCCAATAATATAGTTCATTTTAAAGTGGATGTTTTTATTTTTTATATATATTGTGTAATATAAGTATTATATTTAAAATTTCCCTTTAAAGCGATTATTATATTAGATCTAAGTAATTTCATAATTTTTTATATCTCCTTATATTATAACTCTATACATATTTTGTCAATTTATAGTACATTTTTTCATAATGTACATTTTTTAATAATATTATTACTATAAATTATCCCGCTTCATTTATTGCATAGCAATAACAGACTGGATTACATTATGGAAGAAGCTGATAAGAGGATAATACAAAACAACTTTGTGACATTCATTAAACAACTGACAGTCGATGAATTATTTCTCAGTTACTTTATACAGGGAAACTGCCTTACAGTAAATGCGATTGAGGAAATCTTGGTTAGTTATCGAAGGTTAAAAGTCAATAAAGAGTAATAGGTATCAATTTATTATAGAATTACCCATGGAATTCAATTTTAGTTAATTGAGATTGGTCAATAGTTTTAATTTTCTAGGGTTCACAGTAGAGAGTTCACAGTAGTAATATAATAATTCTAACTAACCTTCGCATAACCTAAATACCGATATTTACTCTCACTTAACCCTAACATTCAGGCCTAACAACACCTAACAACCATTTTCACTCATCTTACAAAATTATTGTATCTATACCTAATAAACCCAAATCCAAATACTTACCCTATCTAATGCACAACATCTAACAAAATTCTTGCTCATCCTCAATTAACCTATACCTTATAATCCAAACATTCTAATTAATATTCACCAAACCTATAATTTATAATCCAAACATTCACATTCATCCTCACCTTACAACAATTTTAATAATCCTTTCTTAATTCACAATGCATAAACCAAATAGTCAAACAAATACCTACTTAAACCACTATGTCTAAATAATATATTTTATATTCTACAAAAATGCAAATTTATTGTATTTATATTTTAGAAACAATTTTTATATTTATTTTGTTATTTATTATTAATTTATAAAATTAACTTACTTCTGTGTGGTATGTACTTTTATTTATATTCATAATCGTTTACACATATTTTGTCACTAAATTGTAAAGTTTAAAGCTGTGAGATGAAATCATTATTTAAAATCCAAATTTCAGATTAATAATAGAAATTCTGTATCATAATATTCCTCATAAATGGGAATTAAATTACGGCAATGGCTATTGATCATGGAAAACTTGCAATGTTTATTAAAAATTGTTACTTGTTTACTTTTTACAATTAATTAATATTAAAAATGTATTACATTTTATAAATCACTAGATTAAATGTTATTAATATAATTATTTTAATGAATTTTATGATAATATGAAGAATAAATATTATAAAGATTTTGTAAATAATTACATTTTAGAAGATGTGATAATTTTTATTAAATAATTGTGATACAATGTATAATCCAATGTATGTCATATTGTATAATAATTCACACTGTTCAATATAAGTTATATTTAGATAGTAAAGAATCAGTGAGTGTTTAATTTATTTTCAATTATTATATTCTAGAAATAGAAAATGATGTAGTAATTCTTATAGGAATTGTAACTTACTTATGTTTAATAAAGATGTCATTAGGATATTCTATTACATTTTAAAAGTGTTACTGAATCTACCATATTTGTTATGTAAGACATAAACCAGTAGATTAAATTAATTTATAAATCTTTATATGCATAACTTTATATTATAACGAGTAATCATATTTGTAATCTATGTTGACATTTAGTTATATATTTATATTATTTTCATTTCTACGATTTAATATATATTACTATGATATATTTTTATTTAAATGCCATCTATATATTTAATATATATATATATATATTAAATTGTTATTTATTGAATGATTTATTATTGACATTTCTTAAAATATTAGTAACATATTGATTAAGGTCTTGTAATATACCAAATATCCGACTACATTTGCTTAAAATTAGATTTTTTTAACTTTATAAAACAATTAAAAATAATTAATAATTATATAGTTTAAAAATATTATTGTAACAAATATTAACAAGTTAAAGTAGCATATCCTTAAAATCCTTTCTCAATTTAAAATCTGTTATTTAGTCTGTTTTGATATAGTACTAATTAGATATTGAAAGGAATGATTATTAAACATAATACGTTTTTACAGTTATCTTTTACTAATTTATAAATATTAACCTTTGACCTTCTAGTAATCAGTGGCGACATCTGCAAACACACAACTAGTCTCGATGCCGAGGTTAAAGTTTTTGGCTCCATCGAACGCCTTTGAAGTCACAATCCTAAACCAGCCCTGTTCTCCCCAGGGTGTTCCCCACGAGTTACGCACCACCCAAAACTCTACACCTGCGAATTGGAGAGTTTAGAGTAGAAGGTGTAAGAGAATGTAAAAATATAATAATGTGCGTTGGTGGGATTAGATAAAGTAAGAGTCCAGAGGTAAGGGTTGAATAAGGAGAAAAGCATGAGACTGCATCCATTCATGATACGACTATATATAACAGATATGCGACGTCTCTCAATGCTTATTACTTCCGTTCTGTAATTGATATGAGGATACAATGAGCTTTGTTATAATGAAGAGAGCTTATATTTGTTCTGTAAAGTAAATATATATTTGATTATTTGTACAAATAAAACTACACCTATTTTTTATTATTTCAATTCCTTGTTATGAATCTTCAATTCTATATAATCATTGATACTAGACTTTCCCTGGACTAGAAAAATAATATCAATCCTATACAAGCTTGCCACTATAAAAACCACATTACATCCAGTTTTTAACAAACTATTACGTTTCTATAGCCCAGCACTGCAAAATATGTTGCGCTCCACCTACTAGCTCGCTCTACAAACCGTTCTCCTTGCCCCACCCCGCAACAGATATGACGTGGTTCAGGGAAGTCTCCTCTGGGCTCAGGTACTCCTTATAAATGCCGCCGGTGTATTTGTTATCAAAATTTGTCGTCACATCGATTGCGCAACTATATAGAAATGGTTCGGGGTACACCAGGCTGCAGTACTTGGTATAAAAGTGTTAATAAAGAGCATTGCATACAGCTTTATAGGTGTGTAAATAGGAAGTAAAACATTAAACATTTATTATTTTTACTCAATATATTTTAATTGTTTTTATTCTTATCTTATACATTTATAACTTCAACTTTTTTATACACATATATATAGGTGTTTATTAAATTAACGCTTTTTAAAACAATTACACATTATCAATATACTTTTTTTTATAAAGTTTATAGTTACACTACTTATTTATTTATACTTGGTTTCAGTGTTGTATATAATGAAGGGTATTAAGTAAGATTACAATGCTCGAGGGTAATTCGATAAGAATATGTTACTTCAATAGAATGATATTGTAAATAGAATATAGTTATAGTAACTAATAAATCCAACACTTGAGCATTAATATGCCTTAAATAATGGGGTATGAATCAGAACTAATGATCATACAACAATAGATGTACATTTACACTATATTGTTAAAACAAAACGTTCTGTTATTGCATAATATGGGATCTATTCAGAATGTAAATTAATATTACCCTTAAAAGTAAAATAAATCAACAATTTATCAAATTGAAGAAATTGAAATGAGAATTATTAATTGAAATGCGATTTATAAATATGATTTTTTTTTATAAAAATAATATTGTATTGGATAATAATTTATGAATTGATTTGCCATTACCATTTACATGAATCATTAAATACATCTTCTGAAATGTCAGTTAGTTTCATGCAACCGCCGCAAACCTGATTGGTCCGTTTTTGTATATTTCAGCTTTAAGGTTATCAATTCCAGAGACGGATCCGAAATCAGCAACTTTGTGCACCGCAAACTTGTCTATCTTATGACAGGTCATGTCGGGGTTACAGGAACCACACCGGTTGAAGGGCATACATGCTGGTGGGGTAAAGTGGGAGCTGTCTAATATTTGATAGTGGGTTGCGAAAAAAGCGGATTTATGAGATTAACTAGTATGTATTTAACATGTATTTAACATTAACATGTATTTACATGTAATTAAAGTTAATTTATTCGCACTATCTTAAGGGACTCGAGTTGTATGGCATAGGAGTAGCTATTAGCTTAAGTAAGATATGAGAGATATGAACATAATATGAGAGATATAAATAGAATTTGAGAGATATGAACATGATGTGAGATATATGTACAGTAATTGATTTTTAACTCTATTGCAATGTAATAGTGAAATGAATCAGCAATTAAATAGTAAGGAAGACACCTTGATCCTTGGCCTGGTAGTTATTGCAGGTTTCGTCGACTATTCCTACCTTGTGAGCATAAGAGTAAACACCCATAGCACCACCTCCTTCGCAAGACCCCGCTCCAGCACAATCAATTACAGTTTGAACCTGTCGCAACACAAGTCTGATATTAGCAATATAGCATTTTTGGTCATATTTAAATAAAGATAATAAAACTGAAATTACAAATACAAATATATTGCAAAAATAAATATGATGTTGGTTTGGGTTTCATTAAGATAATTAGAAATGGTTTCATAAATAAACAAATATATATATTAATAAACATAAATTTTAATATTAAAACATAATATTTTAGAATATAATACATTAGCTGGATCTAAGATAGTTTGAAAAAAATATTATAACATTTCATCTAAAATTACATTACTAGATTTTATTAAATCAAATATAAATTGGTTACCTAAACATTACTGGTTACAAGAAATCTTATATTTTAAGAATCAATAAATATATATTATTAAGAAATTATATATTATATATGATGTATATTATATATATATATATACAAATTTAGTGATATTAGCAAATATAATATAATTTTACCTCAATGCAGATGCAACAATGAAATATAAAAATTAACATAAAATTGAAAATAAAAATTTACTAAAAAATCTATCAATCCAATTAATTAGTAATATTCCGAAAGTAAGATGTTATATTATAAAATGATTCTTGATAAAATATTTAAAATACATACTTATAATTATTTATTAACTATAAGATGCTTAGATAATTAAATAATAATCTGACAATAAAATAATTGTTAGAAGATTAAATTAGTATAATATTATATAATTAGATGTTAAGAATGTTAAATGATTAGAATTTTAAGAATGTAAGATAAATAGATTATATTATTAATTGAGAAACTGTATTAAATGGCTGAAAATATTGGTGATTGTGAAGTATTCATAGAATGAATTGATGTGGTATTCATAATATTTATAATATTATCTTCTTTGTAAGCTAAGGAACGTGGGGTATATATTTTAAACTAAATTATTATTGTAGCTTTAGCTGCGATATGGGCAGATAATTGGAAATGTAATTATTATAAAGTTTGGATTTCTTAAACAATAGAGAAATTACAAGTGTGAATAAGATAATTACTTCATGAATATATACGTTGCTACAGTGACGTTAATATAATTCATATAATTTGTTAAATGTTAAATTTACTCTTTTAATTGAAAATAGGAAATATTGAATAAATGTGTAGTTTTCAAAATGGAATTTAACTACAGTGAATTATGCTGTTTTTTCTAATCATCTAGATCATGTTACATTTACAGTAAAATAAAATGTCTAATTCAAGATCAAAACTATAAAATTAAATTCAAGAGAAAATAAAACAAATCCAACTATATTCAATAAGGGTCATAGGTATATGGGCTATATAATACAGATATAAATATAATACTATTATAACATAATAATTCAATATTTATTAGACTATATAGAATGTATAATATTTGTATATAATTTATAAATTATTATAATTAATATAAATATTATTACATTGTAATTTTAACTATTTATATATAATATTAGAATTAGCATATTCTTTTTTTTTTGATTCATTATTTATTCATAATTATTTTTTAAATAATTATAAATCTATTTATTACATAACAGCTGATAATAATTTTTTATATTTCGGAAAGTTGTATAATATTATATTGTAGATTATATTCATATCTATACAAATTATATAATATAATTATAAATCGTATAATAAATATTTAAATAATATATAGTTTATAAATATATACATATGAGAGCATAGATCGATAATCTAGATACAGTTACGAGAAAGACAGGAAGTGAATAAAGCACTAACGGAAAGGTAGGTAGATGGCCATGCTCCATTACGTTTAATATTGATACGATCGGCTAGTGCGCTGGTGGCTGCCATTGCCCAACAGGAACCACAATCTGCGAATGTGAAATTATAAACAAATGTACATATATAATATTGAGTACAATATTACATTAGAGTAAAATATTTCATTAGAGTAAAATATTTATAATTCACTTAAGTATGAACCATGCTTAAGCTTAATACCAAATATTAAGTTAATAAACAAATTATAATTAATATATATACAGTATACAATATACCCAGTGATTATAATATATTATCAATCACGTTAGATAGATAGTGAGTGATATATTTACTTCTCACCATATTTGAATAAATAAAATAAACATTATATATATATATCATATTTTATTTTAAATAATATTTTGTTTTCTTTAATCAGTTAATTTCATATTTTTTAGGGTTGGTCCAATTGGTGGCACCATAACAAATACATTTCCGCATACATCTATTGAAATAAACTAAATATAATATTGATAGAAATAGAAATAATTTAAATCTGTTTAAATAAATTAAATAAATAAATTGATATAATAATTGTCTAAATATAATATAATTAATGTCATTACTATGAACATTGACATGACATAGCGATAATATTATAATTATAACTATTATAATAAAATAGTCTTTATAATATGTATAATATTTAAATAAACGTAAAATTACTAACTTAGTTATACAATTATAATTGTATTCTTGTGTTATGTATTTAATTAATTATACAGAGTTTACGTCCCCAATAGATGGCGTTGTACAAAAATAATGATGTCATATATTATTGTAATAATATAAATATAAATTAAACTTTAAATATTGTATATAATTTTCTATATATTATATTTTATATAATAAGATATTATATATACTGTATAATATAATATATATCAGCATAATAATATATTTACTAATAATATGTTCATTATTATTTTGTCTTGAAACAATTATGCATTAGTTACAAATGTACTATAAGCTGTAACCTGTTGGTTACCGTTATATATGTAACCAAAACTTTAATAATTAGTTACAAGCATACTATAAATTTTAACCATTTATGGCATAATAAAATTGTATTTTAATATTTAGTTACAAGTGTACTATAGATTTTACCCATTTATGGCATAATAATAATTATTTTAATAATTAGTATTTTAATAATTAGTTAGAAGCGTACAATAGATTGTAACCTTTAGGTTACATCTGTACTATAAATTGAAACCATCTGTAGTTACATATTATGTGGATTTGGTTCACTGGGTTATTTGTAGATGCAATGAAGGGTAGATATCAACTTTCAACAAATAACAATTGAAAAATAGTAATATAACTGAATAAAATGTATAAAATTATAACACTATGTACAATTTCATATTTAACAATATGATTGTGATTTATAAATAATTTGATTTCAAATATATCTAACATTAATATACATCAATAATCAATATTATATTAAATAATATATTTGTAACATAAATTATAGATACAATAAAGATAATATGAAACAAATATATATCATACGGCATATTGTAAAGTTGTTATTTCACAAGTTATACAAATTACTTTTAATATATATTTGATATCCTATACAAACTAATATAATAACATGAAAATTTATTATACAAATTTTCTATTTATAAGAAAATAATTGTACCTGTTACTAATTAATTATTAATATAGATCGTTTGAATTACATTAATTACATAAAATTAATTTTAAAACATTGTAATTTATTATTATTAATTGATGTGTTAGGTTGATAAGATTATGAGACAGGTAAAAAATAATAATATCCAAAGGTTGCCATTTATAGATTAGTAAAATAGAATTTGTGAATTCATTTAAATAATTACTTATAGTATATTCTTAAAATGGTGGTTATTAATAACATGATCTGTATAGAAGTAATGTAACATTTCTTGTGGCAATATTTTGTCATAAGAGAAAACTTATAAATAATTAGTTTTACAGATATAAAATTGTATGTAAAAAATAATTAATATACGATATTGTATAAAAAACTACAACAAACTTACACTGCGGAATATGTTGATTGCGAGTAGTACTGACGAAATTACGACCACTGACATTTCTCCAGTCCCATGATTCAGGTAGTGTCGACAACTTCATAAGTTCATGGGGGCGGCGAATTGTTCTGAAAATTCATATACTATAAATTATTATTATAAATTACAATTAATATTTTATATTAAAATATCTTAGTACTGAAAATAGATGAATAAATTATAATATCAAATACATACGCATTGAAAATGTAGAATTATGTTTCTAATTAATTACTTATTAGTACATTGATTAATTTAATTATAAAAGAGAGTAAATGATATAAATAAATCCCAACTGCTCACATTAAGCCATATAAATATGTAATTTATGGAATAATCTAGCATATAAATCATAATATAATTCAGGCAAAATATATAGTGGGGTTTTTGTAATGCAAATCAGATTGCGTAATATAAAGGTAAAATGTTGCTCGATAGATTATTATAGAAGGATAAAGGGAAATTTCACTATTTTGGGTAAATGATATCAAGGATAAATAAGAAAATACATTAACATTATTAATACATTACTATATTATACTTTAAATATATATATATATATATATATATATATATATATATATACGAAAATACATTAACATTATTAATACATTACTATATTAGAGTTTAAATATATATATATATATATATATATATATATATATATAAAGAAATAAGAGTCAATAACCTAGATATCAAAAACTATATTGTATTATATAGGGTGATAAATAATATTATTGTATAATATATCTTGCATTAAACTAATAAATAAATGATATTAGTAACACTACTGAATACTACTTGATATAAGTGAAATAAATCTAAATTCAAATAGCTGAGTATTCAAAAGTTGATTACATTTTTAAATAAATCGAATATGAAATATCTGTATGACATATAACCATGTTGATATTAGATTTTTTTGGTATCACCTAATCGGTTATATCATAAATATATAATCTTTATAATCGGTATATACATAAAGTAACGAAACTGTGTTATACCTTACTTCAGGAAAATCATGATCATACATTTTATCATAGCAGCTTTTATGAGCGTGCGATATCAGTGCAAATATAGCAAAAAGAAATAAATTAAATAATATCATTTTGAAACGAAAAACGAAATATAAAATATAACTCAAAATTAAAGTATAGATTATTTTAAATGGAATTACTATATCACATGGTATTAATTACCATCACATGACTACTTTACACAGGAATATATATTTGTGAATTTTAATAATATAAAGTAGTATGTTATCTAATATTGTAATTAATAATTAAAAAAATATATATTTAAAAAAAATTAGTAATTCTATGATTTTTTTTTAATAAATTCAATTAATATATCAATATAATAATTTACCAAAAATAGTAAGGTAATTATAAAATTTGTAAATATTAAAAAAAAGTTTCTAACAAAGATTTCAACCTATTTATTAATTTTAAATCTTAATGAATTTAACATACATTTAACATATATTTTAAGGTTTTTATTATATTATATGCTATACTTAATATTTAACTAGACATTTATTTTGATAATATATCTACATATTTTAAACATTGTTTTATAATTCTTTTTTATTCAAATATTTCCAAACTATAATTTAATAAATAATATTTATAAATTTACAATAAATCTGTATTCAAATATATATTTCAATAATGAATAATACATCATTATATATATTTATGCAACAATTATATTTATATAAAAAAATTACAAATTCATATAATATACGCATAACACCAATTAATTAAATAATTTACAAATTATTATATAGAACAAATATACGATTAACTAGGAACACTATATTTCTCTATAACTATGCTAGCATTATATATTTATTGCATAACCATAGTTTTATTGGCATTTGTTGAATCTCGGCAACCAAGATTGTTTGCAATTTATAATTCTCTTGATGTTATTCCATATAATGTGTAATACTAAGTTGTGACTATTATCAGTAATGTATATAACATGATACAATTAATGAGTATGCCGAAGGTTATTAAAATTTGCTTGATTTAGCTGTAATTACGGAATCTCGATAATAGTCATTCAATTTGTAAGATGATGTGGGTCTTTTTGTTACTGTAAATACATATGCATTATTTCAATGCTAAAAGAATGTTGTGTTCCTTAATTACTCGTTTTATAGGTTATGTATTTGATCAATGTATTAATTATGATTGCATCAAATATACTTCCTCTTTTATAACTACCATTTATTATTATATATGGACTATTTTCTTAAGTATTATAAATATTCACATTATAAATTTATTAAATCAATTTTATAATGTTATATGCAATTATTTTTTTCTATCACATAAAAATATCTTGATCAATATATTTTACCTTTCAAAATATTTATATTATTTTTACATACTAAATATCACATTTTTGATTAAAAAGTTTTTTAAATTTATTTCTAATTATTAAATAACTTCTATGTGTTAATAAAAAATAACAGATTGCAATTTTCAATTATATATATATCATATAATCCATAAAAGTATAAAAACATTACGGATAATTTAATACATTTTTTTCAAATAATTTTAAATATAATATTACATATAAAACAATTTGCTTTAATCCATAATATGAAAATGCTGTTTATAAAATTAAAGTATATTTTGAATTTAAATAAAAATATTTTTTGTGAATCCACACTATCCAAGAAATGTTCCGCGTTTCACCGTAAGATAGTGCGTTCAAATCCGGAATCTTTTAACGTTAGCTCCATGATACTGCAATAATGTTTTACTTTTTATATATATTTCACTACTTAGATATATTATAATTGATATGTATATATATTACATGCTATACATTTTATAAAAAGTATATTTTTACTAACAAATCTTCATATGATTGTATTGTTTTTACAAATTAAATCTATAATTTCTGAAAAATATGAAATAGTTTATCAATAATATCAATAATTTTAATAATTGTATCCATATGTTATTCGACCTATATATTATTCAATATATATATAAATTGTATTGTTTTTTAATTATTAATAAAATAATAATACAATATAATATAATTATGTTAAATATCACAGATTACTTGAATTTTATACTATTTCATATATATATATATAATATAAAGCATAATATGTAATAATAAAATGTAAAGTTTATCGAAACATTTCAATAAAATTAGAATGAGTAATTTATTTTATAATTTTGTTTATTATATTTTTTTTAAATATTAAAATATTGGAACTCACTATTTATTAAATAAAAAACATGTCATTTTTCTAAAAATGTAACTATTTAAGTTATTGTATTTAAATTACTGTTCTCTGTATTCCAGAAATATATATATATGATATTAATTTTGATTAAAAAACTTCAATTTTAAAATTATTAAAACAGGCAATTATTGAAAAGCATAAACTAATAGTAATACTATTTTTGATAAGTGAATATTATATATATATATAGACATCATAATTAGATATTAATTAGAAAATAATATAATTTTTTACAAATAATTTATATGAAATTGAATATTAAAATTAACATATAAATAATAAGTTTTCAATTAATATATATGGATGTTTGCACCATATTTATTAATGGAGAGAATATTTCCTGCTTATATTTTTAGAATTTTTAGAAGTATTTTAAGATAATTATATTTATATATTGCATGTATTTAAAAAAATTATATTTTTTAGATTACATAAATGTAGTTATATTTAGTTAAATTAAGGTAGTAATTTTCATATAAAATTATAATGCATTATCTATCAAAATTTAAAATAAATACACAAATAATATAGATTGTTATTAATTTAACTTCTATTCATTTATTTAATATATTTATTATATAATTTTTATTATTATTATTTTGATACATAATATGATTTATAAAATAGAGATTGTGATGAGTAATATCATATATTAATTTACATTAACTACACACCTAAATCTAAACACCTGTATATATCTGCTTATATCAGTAAACTTATACGAAACTTGTCTGTAACCCATATCCTTGTTTGACTATTGATGATATCAGCATTTTTTATCATATTATATCCGTATCTATTTATGTTTGTTGTTTGTGTTGTCAGAATCCATTTATAATTAATCATGCTCACTTCTAAACTAAATGTTCAATTTGAGATAATAGTCAGTAGAATTGAGTGAAATATAATAATTAATTTTTCAATTTTAGTAATTTACTATATTTAATTGTATTATATGTAGTTATATAATATTGTGTTATACATATTATTAAATAGCAAATGCTGTTTATATATAATTTCATTGCATCATTATTGTTATATAAATAACCAAGAGAATCAAGATAGTGTGTAATAAGTCATCAATTCATATTTGGTTTAATTATTTAAATTATTAAATTAAAATTAATATAAACAAATAATCTAGATAGTACCCAGGATAATCATACTCTTGGATAGTGCTATATAATTTAATAAATAATAATTAAATATGTACTTTAGATTTACACTTGTATAAATTAACATATATATATATTATTAATATATATATATTATAAATAATTATGAAGTATGGATTTGTAGCTACTAAACAACAAGTTGCATTTAAATTTTTTTTTATCAATATGTTTTATGGATAAGTGTATACGAAGTTAAGTTTTAACCTTGTATATAAACAAATATATTGTTATAGCCATAATATAATAAAGTTTACATCTATGAGTCATGTGTTTATTGAAAGTTATTAGTGTGCAGAAATATGTTTATTTCAAATGCACCCTAAGCTAATTTACTCATATCCACAGATACACATAGAATTTAAACTTATTTAAATCATAAACCTTTTTAACATAAAAGTGTATTGTAATTTATAAATGTATATTATGCTCTTTGAATGATTTCAGTACCCTTAACATGATATAGTCCCATTGCCTATTGTTCAACATTGTTGCAAAATTGTAGTAATCCATATGATTAGCATTATATTTTTATTTACATTTCTAGTGGTACTTGTTATTCTGGTCATATGCCTAGTAATTCATTTGAGCTATGAATCATGTATTTATGTTCTTCTTTATGTTACTCATATTATGTAGTGTATTAAGTGTGTAATAAGTGTATATTAATAGTATATTTATTGTTTAATCTAAAATTATGGGAATGGAATTTGATTTAAATTTATAATTTATCCATATATATTATTTCTACTATATGACATACAGCTTATATTATTTCTACTTTTACTATATAAAACTAATTAAATTAAAATTTCTAGCCAATAATAGGTTTATTTCATTTTAAAGTGGATGTTTTTATTTTTTATATACATTGTGTAATATAAGTATTATATTTTAAATCTCCCTTTAAAGCGATTATTATATTAGATCTAAGTAATTTCATAATTTTTTATATTTCCATATATTATAACTGTATACATATTTTGTCAATTTATAGTACATTTTTTCATAATGTACATTTTTTAATAATATTATTACTATAAATTATCCCGCCTCATTTATTGCATAGCAATAACAGACTGGATTACATTATGGAAGAAGCTGATAAGAGGATAATACAAAACAACTTTGTGACATTCATTAAACAACTGACAGTCGATGAATCATTTCTCAGTTACTTTATACAGGGAAACTGCCTTACAGTAAATGCGATTGAGGAAATCTTGGTTAGTTATCGAAGGTTAAAAGTCAATAAAGAGTAATAGGTATCAATTTATTATAGAATTACCCATGGAATTCAATTTTAGTTAATTGAGATTGGTCAATAGTTTTAATTTTCTAGGGTTCACAGTAGAGAGTTCACAGTAGTAATATAATAATTCTAACTAACCTTCGCATAACCTAAATACTGATATTTACTCTCACTTAACCCTAACATTCAGGCCTAACATCACCTAACAACCATTTTCACTCATCTTACAAAATTATTGTATCTATACCTAATAAACCCAAATCCAAATACTTACCCTATCTAATGCACAACATCTAACAAAATCATTCTTGCTAATCCTCAATTAACCTATACCTTATAATCCAAACATTGTAATTAACATTCACCAAACCTATAATTTATAATCCAAACAATCACATTCATCCTCGCCTTATAACAATTTTAATAACCCTTTCTTAATTCACAATTCATAAACCAAATAGTCAAACAAATACCTACTTAAACCACTATGTCTAAATAATATATTTTATATGCTACAAAAATGCAAATTTATTGTATTTATATTTTAGAAACAATTTTTATATTTATTTTGTTATTTATTATTAATTTATAAAATTAACTTACTTCTGTGTGGTATGTACTTTTATTTATATTCATAATCGTTTACACATATTTTGTCACTAAATTGTAAAGCTGTGAGATGAAATCATTATTTAAAATCCAAATTTCAGATTAATAATAGAAATTCTGTATCACTATATTCCTCATAAATGGGAATTAAATTACGGCAATGTCTATTGATCATGGAAAACTTGCAATGTTTATTAAAAATTATACTTGTTTACTTTTTACAATTAATTAATATTAAAAATGTATTACATTTTATAAATCACTAGATTAAATGTAATTAATATAATTATTTTAATGAATTTTATGATAATATGAAGAATAAATATTATAAAGATTTTGTAAATAATTACATTTTAGAAGATGTGATAATTTTTATTAAATAATTGTGATACAATGTATAATCATATTGTATAATAATTCACACTGTTCAATATAAGTTATATTTAGATAGTAAAGAATCAGTGAGTGTTTAATTTATTTTCAATAATTTAATTTATTATATTCTAGAAATAGAAAATGATGTAGTAATTCTTATAGGAATTGTAACTTACTTATGTTTAATAAAGATGTCATTAGGATATTCTATTACATTTTAAAAGTGTTACTGATTCTACCATATTTGTTATGTAAGACATAAACCAGTAGATTAAATTAATTTATAAATCTTTATATGAATAACTTTATATTATAACGAGTAATCATATTTGTAATCTATGTTGACATTTAGTTATATATTTATATTATTTTCATTTCTACGATTTAACATATATATGACTATGATATATTTTTTATTTAAATGCCATCTATCTATTTAATATATATATATATCTTTGATTGTTATTTATTGAATGATTTGTTATTGACATTTCTTAAAATATTAGTAACATATTGATTAAGGTCTTGTAATATACCAAATATCCGACTACATTTGGCTCAAATTAGATTTTTTTAACTTTATAATAAACTATTTTAATGATAACTATTTATTATTAAAACATCTTTTAATAATATATATATAACCATAACCTTCACAGTGTGAATCCACACTATCCAAGAAATGTTCCGCGTTTCACCGTAAGATAGTGCGTTCAAATCCGGAATCTTTTAACGTTAGCTCCATGATACTGCAATAATGTTTTACTTTTTATATATATTTCACTACTTAGATATATTATAATTGATATGTATATATATTACATGCTATACATTTTATAAAAAGTATATTTTTACTAACAAATCTTCATATGATTGTATTGTTTTTACAAATTAAATCTATAATTTCTGAAAAATATGAAATAGTTTATCAATAATATCAATAATTTTAATAATTGTATCCATATGTTATTCGACCTATATATTATTCAATATATATATAAATTGTATGCCCATTTTATCATTTATATTTAAGTATGAATATATCACTGATATCACAATTAACTTACAATTTAAGGGGTGTCTTAACCTTTGATTTAATGATTTTTGTATAACAATATTAAAATGGAATTTATTTTCATTTAAATTATGTATAATTATATAAATCATTTGACCTAAAATGAATAATATAAACCAGCCTGCAAATTGAGGTTTGTAATAATATGGGTTTATAGATCTTTTTTTTGGGTTTAGGCATCAATAAGGAAATTAAGGTATTTACATATTTAGCATATCAATATTTTCTTTTATTCACACTTTAGAAGCTGGTAGTTCAGAATAATTTTATATTTTTAAAGTGATATATTTGTGAAGCTCTTGATGAAATTTTATAAATGTAATTTTCAGAATAGATAAGGTAAATATATAATATTGATACAGTTATTGATATAGTTATATTGAAAGAGGTCATAACATAAATCGATTTTATTATTATTTAATTTATATTAAATCTTTACCATATCTATATCAAAATCATTTAAAATACCTATATATATATATATATATATATATATATATAGATATGAATATAATAACTAGTATAAATAAATAATTTTTTAATTAATCTGTATTTGGTCTATTTAACAGATACCTTTTTACCCTTATCTTACATATAAATACTGTACAGAATTCCTCGATGATTATACCTGCAGCTTAGCCGTTAACCTTGCAGATTCTGATATATGCGTTGGTGATGACCAAACAGTTCCACTTGGCGAAAATCCTGCACCAAGATCCCAACTCGATTAGCTCTCTGTACGAAAAGGATGACCTGCCGGCCATATCTCTCCATCCCCACAAAGTCAACCCCACTGACAAGCTCTCCGGTTCACCGCTAAATGCGGCCAACCCTATTATTCGACTCAGTTCCTTTATTGAACTAAAACTCCTAATTTGTTGCATTTATTTATTAAAGTGGAGTCAAATTAATAAACTTGTTGTAGCCCATGGGGCTACAACAAGTTTATTAATATTCGTGATAATTATGAACATAATTCTTAAACACTAAAATCACGTCCATTGTAAATTGATAAATGAATTATTTTTATATTTAATGAAGTTATATATGCGAGTTAAATTGAAGTAAACTGAGTCAATTTAAATTGTTTTTATTAAATATTGAATTTTATGTATTCGGTCATTATTAGAAATTGTAGCTTAATACTAGAAATATACATAAAATATATGCATTTGAATATATTAATAGAAATAGTAATGAAAGAGTAATATCCAGATAATGAATAACCAAATTACTAAATATGTCTTTTCAATTCTCTAATTGAAACTCGATACTCATATAATTAAATGTTATCTATAATAACTATAACAAAGGACAAGGAGATCAATTGTCAGGTGGATCACAACTTAAATTGCTCCCCAAAAATCGCCTCAGTTAGTATCTTTAGAAGAGACAGTGTTTATAGATTAAACGGTGTATGTTGAGTAGGTTTATTTCTAAGTGTGTAGGGGTATATATTTAGGTGCATGTGTGTGTGTGTTTACATGTAGGTTCATGTGTCTATGCATATGTGTAAGTAAATATGTAGATGTATTTTCAACACTATATTTTCTCTTTGCATATATTCTATCTACAAGTTTATTGTATCATGAAATTTAAAATTTTTTTAAATCATATTTAATTTAAATTATACAAATTGCTTTTAAATTATATTTTTATACTTGAAAATTATAAACTTTATATACATGTTTATGGATTTGCGCATGAGTTATATAGGTATTAAATTCTGTGATTGTGTATATCCATCTTAACTTGGCCAGTTTTCATTGATAACACAACAGTTCATTTTGACCATATTTATCATCTTACAGGGGTACTTCGAGAATTCTCTGAGCCTGTTTTTGTAAATAAACTCACACATGAATCTGCCATCGATTTCATTAAGGTAATATGAATAGGTTACATGTAAAATAAACTTTATTTAGTTTGCTTATAACCTGGTTATTTGATAACTTCATTTTATTTAACCTTCTTCTTGTAATTTATTGTACCAGTAAATTAAAATCATTTGTTCATATCTGCCTTTTGTTATCGATATTATTTTGTTCTTATTCAGTTTGACAAAATCTTTACTGAGTTTATAATTAAAATAAAGATGTGTCTACTAAATAGACTGTATCTTATTTGATATTGATTAAAAACACAAATTACTTTTACTATTAAAATTATCGTATCATAAAATGAACCTCAAAAAAATAATAAAATGTATTTAATCTATGATTTATTTATAATATAGTTGAATCTACTATATATTTAATATGCAAAATATACATTTGCAGTATTATCTTTATATTTTGTATCTATTCTGAAAATGTAGTTAACATTCAATAAGTGGTTTAAAAGTTAGTTCAGCATCTAAAGTATGTATTATAAAAGAAAAGAAAGAATTGATGAGAAAATAAAATACTTTCATTTCATTTACTCAGCATAAAATACCTACTTTTGATATAAATGGTTCGTTTTTCAATCTACAATACACTGTATTATTATCGATATATACATATGTTCACACTACTCATGTACAAAATAAGACAATTAATTAAGCATAATAGGTCAATTTGGTCACAGAAAATAACAAGAAATCAAAATTTAGTTGGAATAATTAGAATATATTGAATATTATAAATAATTTTGGTTGAAAATATTTGAATTTATATATAATTCATATTTATCTTTACTATTTGTTAATTATATATGTACCATGACCTACTTTTACAGTCCACGGATAAAGACATGTATCGTTTGAGGAACAAGTCGCGTGGTGAAATGCTACTCATTAACAATGAATTCTTCACCGTCAATAATCTGCCCAAACGTGTCGGAACATTGCAGGTTGGAAACCTAGTAGGTGATATTTGATAACTTTTGCTAGTTAATTACATTGTGCAAAAAGACTGAAGAAATTCGCTGAAATGTAGCGAAATATTATTATATGCAAATTTCTCTGTGAATCATTTAGAAATTTTATTTTTTATTTATATATTTTTATTTTCGTGAACTAAAAAGTTTATAAAACTATTTAGAAATAATATTGTTTATTGAGGTACCATATTGCTTGTAGGGAAATTGTATACAACACATAAAGTTATTAAAAATAACATCATTTTATTTGTTTACTTGGTTGTATATTTTGTAGCTATGATTTATATTTGCCACTCCAATAAAAAACATAGTTATATATACATATGCATACTGATACTCGTGTAAATACAATCACTTAAATCCGGTAGGACCAAATCGACATTCAGGATCTGTTTGAGGAACTCGGCTTTTCTGTGACCATCCATAAAGATCTGGACGCAGATATGATTCGTCAACGTATAGAACAGTTTAGCAAGCATCTGGAGAAAGGAAGCTGCGATATTCTAGTATTCTGCATTCTTTCTCACGGAGATAAAGGAGTGATTTATGGAATAGATGGTGAAACTGTTAGTTTTATAAAAGATATAGTGGTGAGAGTATAATAGTCTGTAGGAATATGATGTTGAAATTGTACAAAGTTGATGAGGAGTGATAAGTGTATGATATCCTTATCTCATTACAACTATCATTTGTCAACTTTATTTTACTGATTATAGGTAGGTATTCAATAACCACTTTATGCTGTACAATTATAGTTATAGTTATTAGTGCTGCAATTAATAGCAATTATTTAAGCTAGAATCTAACCAAATCATTGTGTTCTTATTTACTTAAATGATATATATAATATTGGACTATAAACTTCTGCATCAACTGACTAGATTAAGTGATAGCTGTCATCGCTGTACCATTATAGTGTATGGTAGACACTCAGCAAATATAGAATATTTCTCCATGCAACAAAAACTAGATTTAGAACTAAATTTACTATAAAAACTGAGCTATGGGTATGATTGTATTTGTGAATGGTTTAGCTATTTATCTATACTAAGGGCTTTAGATATACAGCAGATAATATATAGAGGTGATTCATTTGTGATATTTGTAGTGCCTTGTTTTATAATAATTGTATTCTGAGAATATAATCTAATTCCAATTTAATTTCTATATTATATAAGTTGTATTTGATTTTAAACTTCATTTATATACAGGTATCTATAGATGAAATTACTGCTTACTTCGATGGTAAGAATTGCCCTGCTTTGAATGGATGTCCGCGTTTATTTATTATCCAAGCATGCCAAGGAGGTTTATAATGAAATTTATAGATTCAATTTAACATTTGCATTTCTAATAGTTATAAGTTATAATGCATATAAAGTTCCTAGTCAGTCTTCTAATTTAACACGATTCGCTGATTAATATAATTCCTACTTATATTATAAGATATACAATTGTTAGTTACAAAGAAATATAATTATTATATCATATTTTTACAAATAAAATACATTTTTATTAATTCATTGTAGATAAATTGTAAATAATAAGTATTATATAAAATACTATATCTACATTTATTCTTTAACAGTAGAATAACAATAGAGTTTAGGAAGTTTTAATATATTATATTAGATATGATAAAACATTAATTTCATAGAGGATAAATCTACTGGTCGGATAGCTTCCGATGGAAAATGTTCTCCGGGTAGTGTCAGCATTTCCAGATCCCGGTCAGCTTCACCCTCTGCTTCGGCCGTGGACTCGTCGGGTACTTTACCAGCGTATAACCCTGCGTCCTCTCTAGCACCACCCCCATTGGACTCGCGTGGCCGGACCTTCTCCGATGCCCAACAGAGCTCTGTTTTAGTGGCAGTGCACGAAAAATCAGAAGAAATTGTAGCTTATTCAACAGTGAAAGGTTTGAAGAGGAAATTGAAAAGATATAAGTAGAAGCAGTGGATATAGATAAAGTTGAATACAAAGAAATTTATTTATAAGAAAGAGAGAGCTAGATATTTGTATGTATGTAAATGTATAGTGAGGGTGAGTTATATATGGAAAAAAGAGAGAAAAAAGAAAATATAAGAGAGTGAAATAAGATAGACTAATTAAGATTTTCACTATTCTTGTAAAAATATTACTTCTTTAATGACCTGCGTTATGTTCATTTGACCTGCAGACTACTTGTGTTGGAGACATGAAGAGAAAGGTTCCTGGTTCATTCAAGACTTAGTAACGGTATTTGCTGAGAGCTCATATAAATACCATATAGCTGACATGCTTCAAATGGTCAGTACTTATTACATCATCTCCAATATCTAATTATAGTTAAGCAACTAGCATCTAGTTATATATTTATTTCATATGTACTTATCTAGTCCTGCCTATACACTATAACATATCTAGTCCTGCCTATACACTATAACATATCTAGTTTCAAATCCCCACCTCCTAGGTTTGCAATAAGATGCGAGAACGTATCACAGATGAGTTCTACATACAGGTCCCCGTGTATCATTCATCTCTATCCAAGAAACTGTTCCTCATGCCAGGCTACAATGGAATTCAGCCATAACTATCGTATGGCTGAATCTCCAAACATTTTCCAAGATGGAAAATACTGTGACTCATTGTGGCATATGTTTAGGGATGCCTGGATTTAAAATACATTAATCGCTCAATGACTACCGGTATACATGGGTAGCCAACTACCTAGCTGCAGATTCATTGTCATATTGATGGATCTCCTATCCATGCTAACAAACATTCTGAATCTATTTATCTATGTATGCATTTCATGTATGCTTAACTATATGTTTATGTTTATCTACATACACTTCAATTGAATTGCGCTTGTCAGCTTATCAAGTGATATTATCACTCTATCTTCCATCTATAAATCTGCATATATCTCCACTATCCTCCATTATTTATTTCAGTCTCCATGACTATACTCGTGTCTCTTGATTATTAATAGATTCATTTGAAATTCGCCATTCTTTTTAGAGATGCTTTACAATATATATGACTTTATGATAATCATATGTTATACTGAAGTTGAATTTTCACTTTCACCTAACTGTTTATCTTGTTCATACCAAACATAGCACATATAATACTATGACACATTGTGTATTTGCTCATATATCATCACATTTATCCATCATATATCCATAGACTTTATTTATCTCTAAATTACATCTTAATCTCTAGGTGATAGACCTCCTTAGCTGCATTACCCCGTAACACTATTTTATAGCTAAAACTAACATACCATATCATATGAGAATAGGTATCCTCTTAACTTTGTAGTACAGCGATGTATCTTGACTAATCAGATTAATCCACAATTAGTAACTGATGCAATTAAATACTTCAGGATTACAAATCCTACTTCCACCTAGTTCACGAATTTACCATATACATTATAATGAACTGAATACTGTGACAATAGTGAATATTTGCCTTGAGAATTGTCATTCTATGTTACACTTTATATAAGCTATTTACAAACTCGTAACTGAAAAGTTGAAAATCAATGTTTTGTTTACTATTATTATCTATTGAATAGATATCGATTATAATGATAATTATAAATGTTTTTAAATATTATTTATTGTGAAATTTAATTACAAAAATAAAATATCTGGTAAATTATAACTTCATTAACTATTAATCATGCAGATTATCATATTGTGTATATTATTATAAATATTGAATAAACATATATAATTACTATAAACATAGTTAGATTAGTATATTATCATAATTAATAGCTATGTAATTAAAATGTTGTACTTAATTATAATTAAAACTCCTGAGATTAACCAGCAAGTTTCTAGGTAATTATAATTTACAACCTTAAATCCCAATACGAATATTGCATTTATTATATGTTATACGAATATTGCATATATTAATATGTTATAACAATTTATTAAAAATAAAAAATATTTTATTAAATAATAATAAATATAATTACAAGTTATATTTTCACAGATTTCCAATTTATATACTTATAAATCTGCTTGTATTAGATATTTTTTCTAATAATTTGTTAGTATAAAAAAAGCCAAGATTACCTTTGGCATAAATTCACAAAGTAAATACATTTGTACAACATATGCATGACACTAATATTATTGATTACATCTAAAGGAAGTGAATTGTAGATTCGTGTCATGGGAAATTTGTCCAGAGTTGCGATTTTCTAAATTTAAATTTTGAATATATCAATAAATGAAATTATTTCAATTTTTAAAATTATAAATAATTTTCATAGGAACTACTTTATGACTAATTATTAACATGCATCATTAATTTATAAAGGATTTAAAATATTTTCATAAATTACATATACAATAAATTATTATTTCAAGTGTTTATGCTGTCAGTTATTTGAAAATAGATTAAGTATATTAACTTATATTGATGTAAAAAAGATGTATTTAAACTTTTTGAATATTTACTTTTTCTGCTTTCAGTACTTGTTAATATAATATATACAATTTTATAACCGTTATATATATTCAGTAAATATATTTTTTCTTAGTCTAAATTTATAAAGTAAACTAAAAAATGCCCTTATAATCTGGTATAAGCAGGGTATAACCAAGGTAATCTTTAATGTAAATATGAGATGATAATTTATTATTGACATCAATAATTTATAATATCATATTAAATCTTCAAAGAAATGTAATATATCATACACCATTAATTAATAATATCATTAAATCTTCAAAGAAATGTATATATCATACACTATTGAATATAGAAATAGTTAGGGTAATCTAATGTTAGGTTACTAACTAGATTGTATTAAATATATATAACACTAGTGTAATAATTTAAATGTAGCTATATTTAAATTATTGAAATATTTTATATATAAAAAGTATGCCTATTTGCAATGTAGTTATACTATATATGGTGTCATATTATTTAAATACCATTTATGAATAATATTTCACGATTACTTCGTTATAAATTGTATAATCTGTTTTAATTCAATATAATTTGAAGCATAATTATTATTATTGTTAAAGTATGTATACATCTATTATTGATGTGTATATTTTCATACATATAATCTATAGATCATATGTATGAGAATATTACCACAAACTGCAATTCAACACCCTTATTAATAGTTCATATTGAATACATTATAAAGTATTAAATGCTATAATTTCACCTCAAATATTCAGCTTGCCTAGAGTTGACTCAATTCAAAGAGTGTGTAACATGTTTCATGTTACCATGTGTGTCGTTATAGCTAGACTATATGCCCGCCAAAGACGGGACATACCTACTTATCCTCTCGTGTAGAGCTCCACTGCAATTATTGCTTTCCCGACTAATACTATTGCGATAAGTAAGCAACGGGATGAGCCATTCATACGTCGGCTCCGATATCAATGGTTCGACTTATTGAAAGAAAACCAACGAATCACCGAACTCTTTATGTGTGGTGTACGTCGTACAGTGTACGAGACAACTTTCACGACCGTATGCTCATTCGAGATCGGTATGCCCCTCCACGAAGCAATCCACTACGCAAGCAATGACGTAGCTAAACTGTAGTTAGGAATAGCTTATATAGCGGCATTCCGTTACAATATTAGCATTCCCTATGCCCATGAGCTATACTTGTCATTTGCATAATAGTCATCGACATATTGGTCAACATCCATTGTGTTTACGGAGCAGATTTCATGGAGAACTACCCAGTCAAAAATAATGCCGCCATGTTTTTGGTAGGTGATCATAGATTCCTGGGTGTTTAACCAGTAAAATGTAAACTCCCAATCAGAAACTCCGTATCACATTTGCACTTATAAACATTCGCTTACCTGTTGTAGAAACCTATATAACGATTAATTATGTGAATTAATATATATTAAGTGTAAAACAATGTTGAATATGTTATATTTGGCATAATTAATATTGTTGATTTTACAATAGAAATAATATTATATAGAAAATTACGATTCCAGGATTATAAAATAAACCGGTATAATTTATTAGAATTTGTAATTGATAAACCTAAGTATATATTCATGTATTCATAAATAGATAATTACATTTTTGGTGGTTATGAAGATATTGAATAGAAAAGCTCAATTATACTCAATTATTCATAGGTCTTTGGTAATAAGAAATAAGAGTGTAGTGTGTTATTAATAAATCATCATATTATTTTTAATTCAATTTTATTAACATATTATTTTGAATTACATTTTATTAACATATTTATTATATCATATTATTTATAATTACATTTTATAACATCATATTATTTATAATTACATTTTATTAACATGTTTATTATCATTTCATATTATTTATAATTACATTTTATTAACTTCTTTATCATATCATGTTATTTTTAATTTCATTTTATTAACATCTTTATCATATCATATTATTTATTAAGTCTGCTACTGATACATTATTTTCGTATGTTAAGTTTTCATAAGTGGAACATATCTTTGCTATAATTAATCTTTCCCAGCAGAAGTTAAACCACAATATGTCCTATTAGTGAGATTAATTCGATATTTTACTAGAAAAAAAGAAAGGAATATTGATTTTAACTATTTATTTAATAGTAATCGAAGGATCTTTTGTACAACATATAAACTATGTTAATTAGATACTATTAATTAATATATAATAGTTACATAATATTTAATAGCTCATAACATTGTTAGGTAGATGGGTTATTAAAATGGAATACAAATAAATATGTTATTCATATGAAGAATTGCAATGATTATAGATTTATGCTTGGCTAACGGATTGAATTAATACTATCACATATAAAGGATAGGTAGGAACTGCGTAGTGTTTAACCAAAACCTTCTCAAAAGTTATAATACATATTAAACAATATATTTTATATATTTACATAGTATTATTAATTAATTTACAAAAACAATAAATAATGAATTTTATTTATATAACTTTTAAATAATCGATTGCAATTGCAAATAATAATAGGTATGTATATATGTGTAAGTACATTTTAAATATAAAATTAATATAAATCAAGTTCCCTAGGGGGATCAACAGATTATAACAAAATTTATAATATACATGGTTTGTTGTTTGTATATATGTATATATATATGTATATAAAAAAGCATTGGACATGTGATCTGATGGTACGAGTTTAAGCAGTAGGAGGGTGAGTCACCGAACGATTCTTTAGTGCAGCAGCCAAGTCATTCTTTAGCATGTCGCGTTGCCGTGTGTCAGCCAAGGATAGAGTGGTTCGAAGTCCATTCACTACGTCCTTGGTCTTGCCAAAGTATATGTGGTTCAGTGTGCTACGAATGGTATTCTCCATGTCCTGCAGTGGTCATTGTAGTTTTATTTCAAAGGTCAATTATTTAGGTCAATATATTAGATTGTGTTTAATAATATCGTTAAAAATTGTATTCAAGAAATTGTGTGTTCAATTATAATAAATGTATTTCAATCTTAGCTTCTTATCAAACCAACCATATGGTAATTCAACAACAACAAATTATCTAATTTATTCAACTAAAAGAATGATTAAACAATGATTTATATTGGACTTCCTTATATGTAGTAATCGTTTATTATTATTAACATAAAAGTATATTTTTTCAACTCCTAACCTCTACCATTCGGCCGATATTTGAGATGTGAGGGTTGAGGTCGGACAGAGGAGATTCAATCTCCATCTGTCTAGTGAGAGAACCGCCTAGGTTCATCGAACCGGAGTCTTCCTTATTGGTCTGAAGCCATAGCATTACTGTCGACGTGAGTTTGTAGTGAGCGACAGCTCTCTTCTCCTTCATCGTGGGTAGGGAAACGTGTAACAATGTGTTATGTCTGTTCAATATGTTAGTAGTAAATATTCACTGAACCCAGGTCTAAAATATGAATTTCTATCACTCTACAACACGGTATCTATAGGTTGTAGCTTCTCAATTCAAATTCATATTTATTATAATTGAAGATTATGAAATATACATTGTTTAACAATGTAGATTTCAACTCTATTTCATTTAGACTATAGGATGAAACGCAGAGTAGAGAGACAAACCTGTACTTCCACTACATGGATAGAGTCCCAACAGCCCTTGATCTTCCTGCTTCCATCTCCTGCTTTCTTGATGAGAATTACACCAGCAAAACCAAGTTCAGTGTCGAGGTTCCATAAATACACTGAAGACACGCCTCCATCATAGTACCTGTCACAATTACAAGTAATAGAAGTTATACCCGGATGTTATTTAAAATAAGTGGAAAAATAGTCGATATCAAATATAAATATAATAAAATGTAATAAAAGAGAGATATTTTGGGCTGATTATTATTTATTATTTATAGATATATATTAAGGTTTTTAATATTAAAATATATATATTGATTTAATATAGGTAAATATTGTTCTTAAAATATTTTATAAGAATTATAAAATTGAAAATTTGTTAAATATATATTTAAATTTCGTTCACAAATATTTTTGGCTATATTATATTTTTGCAAACTATTTGTAGATTTGGGTTTCCTTATTATAATGCAATTAATTTCATAGAAATCCCATACATATTCAATGAGATAGCATAATTAGCGTAAGAGTAAAATCCCTATTCTTTTACATATTAATTCTACCCGCAGATAGCCTTAATTGGATATAATACAAAAATATGAATTGATACTCTATAAAAAGTTTTGTGGTATAAAAAATTTTGATTTATATAAAAATAATCTTTTCAAAATGTTTATGTATTCTGATTGGTCGGTTTCAATTATGTAATCGAAATTAAAAGTTATTAAATAAATGTATATTTATTTGATAACTTATTATATACAAAACATTTTTTATTCATTTATTTATTACAAACATTTTTATTATTATAAAAAGTGGATATAACATTATATTTAAATAAAAAATAACAATTAAAATGAAAACTGCTATAAAAATAGATGTTTGGTCATATATGCAATATGATCATATTATAAACACTGAGGAATATATAGAATTATATTTACTGTATTTATAGAATACAATACAATTATAAATTGTATGAATTGTTATTAAAATATGAAAAATGATTCAAATTGATTAACCTATTTCAAGTTATCTCACATAATTATGTAATTTTTTTATATTTTTATATATGAAAAATAAGTAAAAGCCTTACATCAATCTTATACAAACATTTCCCTGTACTGTTCAAATACGACATTGGCATCAATTTCAAGTTTTCTGAGTGATTCCGAGGGCATATTTCCATCCTCGATGTGTGGATTATAAACATTAGACCATGGAGATCTGCAATAGGTTGTGGGTTGTCTTTAATATTCAATCATCTAAAATTATCATTTCAAATCAAATATATCAAAAGTATATGGATTAACAAAATAAATGTATTAAATATATGTTATAATTTTTATAAGTAGATAACAAGGCATATTGATGAACAATGAATAATGATAAATTAGAATATAACAAATATTTTAAGAATACAAATATGAACTTACAATAATGCTAAATTTCATCAAATTATTTGAGTTAAATTTCATATCGATTTTTAATATAACAAATGAATTAAGAATTGCTAAACCTATAAGAATCTCCATCTCTATTGTAGTCACACAGCAGGTAATCTTTACCAGTGCTTTTATCATTAACAACTTTCAGAGGTTGATCAACAGCAGTTAAAAGATCCTCGCATAACTCCGGTCGCTGTAGGTTCAAATGAATAATTGAAGATTGAGATAAACAGAAGTCAATTTAGAGATATAGAAATAGGACATTAGTTAAGATATAAGGTCAAATCAATAATTAGAAATGATCTGCAAATTAATAATGAGGTCAATATTGTGAATTAGTCTATATTATAGATAACAGTACAATTATAAGAATATATATATAAACCAGTTATTAAATCAGATATAGAATAATATAAAGTATTATTTTGAATTCTATAAGATGTAATTAATAATTTAGAAAAGTATCAAACAATAAAAATATAATTAATGTTAATTTAAATAATAATAATATTTAAGAGCTTTAAATGACTAAAACATACTTATAAGTCTCAATATTAGTATAGTTATTCTAAACTCATACTTAAATTACATTATATTACCTTAATTTATCTATTTTATTTATAACTTACTTTTATATTATATGTTTGACTATTGAATATTAAATTTAATTATATTATCTATATTTTATCTACAATATAAATTAATATCTTTAATGAGATATTAATTACAAATTGAAATTCAATTTCAGTAATTAATATTTGTGTTTATTTTAGAATATGTTCATTTCTATGTATTTATGGAAGATCTTAAACGAGTACTCATAACAGCCGAACACTTTTAATGAAAAGTAAACAGAGATCAATATATTATATATATCTGCGTTATTAGGCACAATAAATATAATTTATTCATTTTAAAACAGTTATCTTTATAGTACTGTAAATTGAATGCGATATTTATTATAATTATTCTATATATATATATATATATATATATATATATAAATTGTAAATATATTCTTTAAAACTATAATTTAGAATCTTAGAATTAATTAGTTATCAACATATTTTAATTAATTATAATTATAGATCTATATCTCATTAATATTAATAAAGGAAAACATTAGTCAGGATCTATAAACCCATTTATAACATTGGTATAGGAATATGAATATCTAATGATTTGAAGAGAAATCCGGCTAAACAGATATAATATATAACTAAATCATATGATTAAAGAAGAATTATATGTTTATATAGATGGTATAGTATTGTAGTTTAATTATACATTTACAAACAATGTCAATGAGGTTGATGAGGTTACTTTCAATTTGTTGTGGAGCCAATCTCCTCATTAAGTCCAGCGCACATTCCAATTGATGTTCACTCTGTTAATAATATATAGATTATATAGATATAAGATTAATAATATACAGTTATTAATATAAAGTCTCAAATTCATATCTGTGATTATATTCTATAATAAGTAATAGATTTTCTAATGAGTTCTTAAGAGCTATACTATGTAAATTAATTTTTGTAGTCTAATATATTTTCTTTTAAAGTATTTTAGTATATAATTTCAGTACCATTCAATAATGTAACTATTATATTATAAAAAATAACATAGAAATGTTCACAAATTTATAACTTAAATAAGTAAGACACATTTATAATACTAATATTTATTAAATATATATAAATATATAAATATGTGATAAAATAATGAGATTTTGTAAGACTATTGACATTTATATATTTACGATATTATATATATATGAATATTATGTAATCTTTAACAGTATTTAAAGTGTCTAAACTATCAAATATAAATATATGTTAGCATCTTAAAAATAACTGCTTTAATCATAACATGTTGTAAAAATCAATATAAAGTATGATGTTTATGAATGCATTCAAATAAAAGCTATTTAAATATATTAAAATATAAAATAATATTTATACATATGTAACAGATGTCTAAATATTGTTATTTTATCCTATATATAAACTATTTCTCATTAAATATCAGATATGGTATGCAAGTAAAATAATATGGCTTATAAAAAATAACTCAAGACACTAATATAGAAATATATTCAATTTGATATCTATCATATAGATATATTCAATCATATAGATATATTCAATTATATATATATCATACAGATATAAAATCTGATTTCTTAGATAACTGCAATATATCGAGATTATGGTGGAGTAGGCTAGTTGACTTAATTCCTTAGGTTAATAATCATTTGTAGATATAAAGATAATCAACTTATTTATTGGATGGTTTAGTTGTTTAATAATTATATCTAATATATATATATATATATATTCAAAATAAATTTAAGAACTAATTTTCCAGATAATATTTAAATTAATACTATTATTATAATGTTAAAGAATTTATTAATTTTAAATCAATGTAGTTATCAATTAGTAATTTAAATAACTATTACTGAGATTTACTAAATAATATCTTTTCAAAAAGACCTATTGATTATGTTATTATTTTATACTAGTTAATATATTAAGATTTACAAAAAATAATAATGATTAATTCAGTATTCTTAAAATACCTAGACAGTGTATTAATTTAATTTAAAAGGTGAACATTAGCATTTTTACAAATTACACTTTTAAAAATATTTTTTAAATTAAATTTTAAAATGCTCATAGAGATCATTTTATTAAACATTGATAGAGAGCTAATGGATATGCAAACAATATTTGTAAAGCTAATAATAATAAAAATTAAAATTACATATGTTTTGTAGCAATATTAACCATTTTTACGAAATTGAAGTAAAACTTTAGATCCCGGAAATAATATTAAGTTTTATTGATATATTCAAAATATTATTATAGTTACCAATCAATTCGTTAGGATTATATCAAGGAAGTTTCTGTAAGTTTGAATAATTTAAAAATCTATTAAAAAGTTGTTTTTAAACTTTTGTAATATATCCATGAAAAATAATTTTATATATTCAATTATTCATAATATTATCTATAATTTAATATTAAAATCATATAAATCGAACTTATCAATTACTACTTTGTTAAAATATTATGAACTATAAAATTTAGACATTTCTAATAATTTACCTTACAGGTACATTATTATAAAGTAAAATTATACTATGCATAATTATATTTATTTTTATCTTTACATATGAATGTACTATATTATACTTATTTAATTTATTTTATTTATATATATAAATAGTTTAAATTACATTTATGTTATTACCTATACAGGCTTGTTACATATATTGATTATTGAATACTTTATTATATAGTATATATGAAGATATGTTTGATATTTAAAAGTAATTTTCAAAATCATCTTATACTATATATTATTTAATATAAGTTATTTATTATAATATATATTATACACCAAAGAGATATATTAATTTTATGAATTTTAATCTTAATTTTTGTATCACTATATGGTATTAGTTAAGTATTTGTTAACATTGCATGTAACATCCTAGGCTATGCCCACAGTAAAAATGATTGAAGAAACAGCAATTACTCTTAAAGTAGTTCGAGATCGGTTAGTTTCATTATTTTCCCATTATATTATTATATAATTGATTGGTTATTTCTCAATAAAAAAAAAATCTAAATCTGTTTTTTTGTTATTATATATAAATCTATGTTATTATTATAACACATTATATTATATATAAAATTACATATCGATTATCAATTAAACCAACATTACTAATTTCGTATCGCGATTTCCAGCGAGGTGATGATGACTCACCTGAAACCCGACATGGACTTTGACTTGCTGTGCAAAGAAATTCGCGAGATATGCCAATATTCTGCAGAACAGCAGTTCACAATGAAATGGATCGACGACGAAGGTATAATCTTAACCTCATAATTGTAAATGTAGAGTCAGTTATTTAAAATAATATGTAATTTAGGTTGAACTAATTTTAAAACTTATTCTTTTAATTCGTTATACATCCAAACGAATATAATTCTATACTAATAAAAATGCATGCATTTTATCCGATATTAAACAATGATTCATTAATCTCTTCCAGGTGATGCATGCACAATTTCAAGTGAAATTGATTTAAACGAAGCTTTGAGACTATACGAATACAATCATGAACATCAAATTGTGATTCATGGTTGGTAGATATATTTCATTGGGCTTTATGATATGGTTAACGTGTAATGTGTAACTTTTACTTAGACATATCCCATCACTTTGGCGATGTCCATATTCTAGTCATTTTGTTAGCTCAAAATATGTATCTAAAGCAAAGTTACTATGAAATGAGATAAGTTTCAAAATGAACATATGTATTAAATAAGAGATTTAATAATTTATACGCATATATCATACTCTATTTTACTATAATACATATTAATTATAATAAAATGTTTATTTATTTACTTATACAATTTATATACGTTTTTCTTAAGGATATGAATTCCGATTTTAAAAATGAAGAATTTTGTTTACAGAGATTCATATGTTTATATATTTTTAAAATTCATGTTCAATAATATATTATTATATCAACTAAATTTGTTTATAAATCTGATGTTGTAATATTGATCAAGATCTATTTGGTAATGTTATTTATAGATTACATCTCTATTTTATAATAATGTTACATTCATTTGAACTATCACATCATTAAATTATTATCATTTCTAGTATTCCCGAGCATACCAGAGAAACCAGGAATGTTATGTCCAAATGAAGATAGTTAGTAATGAAATCATTATAATATATAAATAATAATCGTATAAGAAATTATTATTGCTGCTAATTTGATTCCATTTTAAAAGTTAGATTTTAATTAATGATAATTATAATAATTAGAGAATGTGTATAGAAGAGGAGCTAGAAACTGGAGGAAATTGTATAAAGTTAATGGTCATTTCTTTGAGCCAAAAAGATTCAGTAGAGTTAGTTTCACTAATGTTCAGATGTATTTTGATATATTTTTATATAGTATAATTTTACTTTATAGTAATTTTACTTTATAGTAATTTTATTTTATAGTTATTTTACTTTATAGTAATTTTTATATAATAATTTTATAATTGATATTCATAATTGTAATTATTAAAAAAAATATTCAATATTTAATATATTTATATATATTTTTTGTATTTGAAATTTCATTTTTAATTACGTTTTTGAATTTGATATTTAATCATTAAATAATCTAAATATTTCTAAATAATAATAATTAATAATTAATAATGATCATTCTTTTGAATAGAAAGCAATTTGCGCCTACTGTACAGATCGTGTTTGGGGTTTTGGCCGCCAGGGCTTCAAGTGCACTACCTGCAAGTTACTTGTTCACAAACGCTGCCATCGTTTCATCAAATTGCCCTGCGGTCAACATGTTGTTAGTTAACAAGCAGATTCTGCATTGGTTATATGCTAATTATATATTATATAAGATTTAATTATTATTAAATTGCTAATCGTATGATAATACTTTTTATTGTAATAAGAAATAATATTAATAAATATAATAAAGAATAATATGAGTATAGTTTTCGTCTTATATTCTAATTATAAGTAAATATAACTAAAACAACACTAATCTCTATAGCATTCTTTATATTCTAATTATAAGTAAATATAACTAAAACAACACTAATCTCTATAGCATTCTTTATATTCTAATTATAAGTAAATATAACTAAAACAAAACTAATCTCTATAGCATTCTTTATATTCTAATTATAAGTAAATATAACTAAGACAACACTAATCTCTATAGCATTCTTTATATTCTAATTATAAGTAAATATAACTAAAACTACACTAATCTCTATAGCATTCTTTATATTCTAATTATAAGTAAATAGAACTAAAACAACACTAATCTCTATAGCATTCTTTATATTCTAATTATAAGTAAATATAACTAAAACAACACTAATCTCTATAGCATTCTTTATATTCTAATTATAAGTAAATATAACTAAAACAACACTAATCTCTATAGCATTCTTTATATTCTAATTATAAGTAAATATAACTAAAACAACACTAATCTCTATAGCATTCTTTATATTCTAATTATAAGTAAATATAACTAAAACAACACTAATCTCTATAGCATTCTTTATATTCTAATTATAAGTAAATATAACTAAAACAACATTTGTAGCGATCACTGACAATACCTAGCAGTCCTGAGAAGTTTGATTATGATTTGAAGATTTCGTCAGCCTCTGAACGTTCTCCCCTTGAAGATTTCAAAATGATACGTGTAATTGGAAGGGGAAGTTATGCCAAAGTTTGTAAAAGTGATTGTACAGTCACTACTGTCAATTGTACGCTGTACAGTGTACAGTCGCTATTGTCAACAATTAATTTGAAAGTTACATCATGTATTGTATCATTAGCACAATGAACAATATCAACTTCTATGCAAAAGTATTAAATGATTAAAGTGGATCATTAATTATCTCATTTTCTTGTATCATTACAATCGTAATATTTTGTATCTCCGAGGTATGTGACATTCCAAGATATCTCTGGGAGGTATGTGACACTATGAGGTCACTCTGGGAGGTATGTGACACTATGAGGTCACTCTGGGAGGCATGTGACATTCCAAGATATTTCTGGGAGGTATGTGACACTCCAAGGTCACTCTGGGAGGTATGTGACATTCCAAGATATCTCTGGGAGGTATGTGACACTCCGATGTCACTCTGGGAGGTATGTGACACTCTGTTGTCATTCTGGGAGGTATGTGACACTCCGATGTCACTCTGGGAGGTATGTGACACTCTGTGGTCATTCTGGGAGGTATGTGACGCTCCGATGTCACTCTGGGATGTATGTGACACTCCGAGGTCACTCTGGGAGGTATGTGACACTCCGTGGTCATTCTGGGAGGTATGTGACACTCCGAGGTCACTCTGGGAGGTATGTGACACTCAGATGTCACTCTGGTAGGTATGTGACACTCCGTGGTCATTCTGGGAGATATGTGACACTCCGATGTCACTCTGGGAGGTATGTGACACTCCGAGGTCACTCTGGGAGGTATGTGACACTATGAGGTCACTCTGGGAGGTATGTGACACTATGAGGTCACTCTGGGAGGCATGTGACATTCCAAGATATTTCTGGGAGGTATGTGACACTCCAAGGTCACTCTGGGAGGTATGTGACATTCCAAGATATCTCTGGGAGGTATGTGACACTCCGAGGTCATTCTGGGAGGTATGTGACACTCCGATGTCACTCTGGGAGGTATGTGACACTATGAGGTCACTCTGGGAGGTATGTGGCACTCCGATGTCACTCTGGGAGGTATGTGACACTCTGTGGTCATTCTGGGAGGTATGTGACACTCCGATGTCACTCTGGGAGGTATGTGACACTCTGTGGTCATTCTGGGAGGTATGTGACACTCCGAGGTCACTCTGGGAGGTATGTGACACTCCGAGGTCACTCTGGGAGGTATGTGACACTCCGAGGTCACTCTGGGAGTTATGTGACACTCAGATGTCACTCTGGGATGTATGTGACTCTCCGAGGTCACTCTGGGAGGTGTGTGACACTCAGATGTCACTCTGGGAGGTATGTGACACTCCAAGGTAACTCTGTGAGGTATGTGATACTCAGTGGTCACTCTGGGAGGTATGTGATACTCAGATGTCACTCTGGGAGGTATGTGACACTCCGAGGTCACACTGGGAGGTATGTGACACTCAGATGTCACTCTGGGAGGTATGTGACACTCCGAGGTCATTCTGGGAGATATGTGGCACTCCGAGGTCACACTGGGAGGTATGTGACACTCCGAGGTCACTCTGGGAGGTATGTGACACTCCGAGGTCACACTGGGAGGTATGTGACACTCCGAGGTCACACTGGGAGGTATGTGACACTCCGAGGTCACACTGGGAGGTATGTGACACTCCGAGGTCACTCTGGGAGGTATGTGACACTCCGAGGTCATTCTGGGAGGTATGTGACACTCCGAGGTCACTCTGGGAGGTATGTGACACTCCGAGGTCACTCTGGGAGGTATGTGACACTCCGAGGTCACCCTGGGAGGTATGTGACACTCCGAGGTCACTCTGGGAGGTATGTGACACTCAGATGTCACTCTGGGAGGTATGTGACACTCCAAGGCCACTCAGGGAGGTATGTGACACTCCGAGGTCACTCTGGGTGGTATGTGACACTCCGATGTCACTCTGGGAGGTATGTGACACTCCGAGGTCACACTGGGAGGTATGTGACACTCCGAGGTCACTCTGGGAGGTATGTGACACTCCGATGTCACTCTGGGAGGTATGTGACACTATGAGGTCACACTGGGAGGTATGTGACACTCCGAGGTCACTCTGGGAGGTATGTGACACTCCGATGTCACTCTGGGAGGTATGTGACACTATGAGGTCACTCTGGGAGGTATGTGACACTCCGAGGTCACTCTGGGAGGTATGTGATACTCCGATGTCACTCTGGGAGGTATGTGACACTCCGAAGTCACTCTGGGAGGTATGTGATACTCCGATGTCACTCTGGGAGATATGTGACACTCCGAGGTATCTCTGGGAGGTATGTGACACTCCGAGGTCACCCTGGGAGGTATGTGACACTCCGAGGTCACTCTGGGAGGTATGTGACACTCCGAGGTCACTCTGGGAGGTATGTGATACTCCGATGTCACTCTGGGAGATATGTGACACTCCGAGGTATCTCTGGGAGGTATGTGACACTCCGAGGTCACTCTGGGAGGTATGTGACACTCAGATGTCACACTGGGAGGTATGCCACAAGTACATAAATGTATTTCATATTAAATAAGCTTTTCATATTGAAAGGTATTTGTGGTGGAGCAAAAAGAAACCAAAAGATTATATGCAATGAAAGTTATCAAAAAGCAACTAGTAACAGAAGAAGAGGTTGATTAGTTTATAATCTTTACTAATAATAAATATACAATAAATAAAGGAATGTAATATATTAATATCTTTTAATATTTAAAATGAACTATTTTTCAATGTAATTACATTTTTACAAAGTTATTATATTAAATAGTTTGAGAATATGTACTTCGCATTACTAGGATATAGATTGGGTACAGACGGAGAAACATGTTTTCGAGGTGGCAACCAATCACCCTTTCCTCATTGGCCTTCATTCTTGTTTTCAAACACCAAGCAGGTTTGCATTGTTTAAATATCTCTTTGTTTCCTATACATCCTTTATCTGATAAATATATGTTTATTATTTATAATGTATTATATATTTTTCTCAATTTAACATATATAATATATATATATATAATTAAATGTATACAATGAGTATGAAGAGTTTTCAAATATATATTTAAATAATTAAAATCCTAGATGTACCCAATGAGATTATCAATATTACTTAAACGTATTCTTAAATAAAATAGATTGTCACTATAGATAATACAATACAATAGAAGCATAGGGATCAAACCTATAGTTACAATTTTATCTTTATAAAACTAGAAAACATTTCAATATAAAAAGTTATAAAAATAATATAAAGATTCAGTGTAGAGAAGTTTTTATTATTTAAAATATTCAACTGTGAATTTTAAAAAAATTATATTAAAATATATTTAGAATATATTTTTTATAGATATGTGTATATAGTCTGGTTATTGTATTACATATATTAAATATTTTAGACCTTAATTTTTTCGTTTAATCATAAATTTAACAATTTCCTACAAATTACATAATTTAATTTAAAATAATATTTAATTTTTAAAATTCTTTTTGATTTCTTGGTGTAATTACATTTTACTCATATTACCTTCTAAAGGTACAATAGTTTTATTTCTTTGGATGCTATATCAATTGTTAAGGCTTATTATAAATACATATTTCCCTATAAAAATACTTATTTCTCTATAAAAATACATATTTCCCTACAAAAGTGCACCAATTCACAGATTGTTCTTTGTCATTGAATTTGTTAATGGAGGAGATTTGATGTTTCACATGCAGAACAAAAGAATTCTTCCGGAAGACCACGCTAGATTTTACATATCACAAATTTGTTTAGCTTTCCATTTTCTTCATGATAAAGGTTTTTATATTAATTACGATATTTACTATATATAACTTAGTTAGGTTTATATATAATTCGACGTTGTAACACAGGAATAATCTACCGCGACTTGAAACTCGATAATGTCCTAATGGACAGCGATGGAAATATCAAATTAACTGATTACGGAATGTGTAAGGTTTGTCGTTTATTCTAGAAATCTTAAAATTAAAGCAGAATTGATTTTTAAAGTTATCTATTCAATTAAAATTTAAACAAAATCGAAGATTGATTTGTTTCTATGCGACCACATGTTGTCTGTCCCTTTAATGGCGCATGGTGTTGTCGATTGTTTGCATTACGTAACGCATGAGATCTAACAGGAGGGCCTGATGCCGGGCGACAAGACTTCCACATTCTGTGGCACTCCAAACTACATCAGTCCAGAGATGCTACAGGGAAAAGAGTATGGTTCGTGTAACGCTAGCTAACGCTGGTTACTTAATTCGACATCCGATGCGATGTTAATCAAAGTCAAATGAGACAAGATATTCTTTTTTGTATTATATACATGAATTTGTTTTAATTTTGTATACGGATCGTATGTTTTTATATTAATTTGCATTTTTTACATGTTTTTTTGTTTCGATTTCATGTAGTCATTGTTCATGTATTTAATTCATTATTAATCAGATTAGACTACTTTACTTTATATATCTATACCGTACCTAAGGATTGTAGACTGACGGGTGGTAGAACATCTACTTTCTGTGGAACACCTACCTACCTAGCACCTGAGATGTTAACGGGAGAAGAGTATGGTATACAGTTGTGTAGCTTGCAGTCGTTAATACGTTGCTAGTTAGAGCTTCTTCTCTTTATCCAGAGATTATTAGGAATCTAAGAATTATCCCGCTACTAATACTCTAGTAATTCAATATAGTAATTAACATTTATGTAATTTATTACACCATTAAATATATTGGTTATTTTCAGCTTCTGGGTTTTAGCATTTTTAATTAGTGTTATTTCTTTTTTTTTGCATATTATTTCATTTTTAGTTATATTTATTTATTGTTTGTATATTATATATAGTGCTATTTATTTTGATTGTTTATCTTTATAACAACTGATTTTTATTATTTTTGGGAAATCATTTGTGATTATATCTCAATTGAATTTACCTAATTATTTTAAATAATGCTTGTTAATCAAATTTGTTCAGATATATCTAACTCCCCGGATTTAACTACATGCATTAGATACTGTAATCCAATATATAATAAATTAATATATAAGATATAGTAAATTAATATTTATAATTATTAATTCACTTCAACTTTTATTTAAAAATATTAATTTAATAGAAATTAATTATTTAATATATAAAGTTGATTTTAAAATTTGCATAATTATATATATCTCATTAAATATATCAGTTTTACATTATATTATATTTATAATTGCGAGTATGATTGTATGTAATTTATAGTAGGCTCTTAATTATTGTATAGCCGCATCCTCTATCAATTTTAGATTATCGTTTAAATGTTATTATAAACAAATAATTATAAAAAATGTAATTCATTTAATATAAAATTTAGATCTAAGTATAGACTGGTGGTCACTTGGAGTATTGATGTATGAAATGTTAGCTGGGAGATCTCCTTTTGATGGTGTTGGAAATGCAGATAATCCTGATCAGAAAAGTGAGGATTACTTATTTCAAGGTTATGTGCAAACATAAATAACTAATAATATTATAATATTAAGACTAAATAATTATATGTGTTATTGAATTTATTACAATTTAAAAATTGCTATTTAGTTTATAGATATTTATTAGCTATGGATTACTGAGAGTAATTTTAACATAAGTATGTTATTGTTGTTCTAAACATTTTTCTAAAAAAGTGTACCCAAAAGAGAGCGGACTCTCTAGATTGTACCGTTATTATATATTAAAATGATGTCTATAATATAAATATTGACTTTATAAGTCTAATTACTTGACACACGTAAATACATGTAACTCATTATATAAACAATCATGACTGAGGGTTTATCTATTATGTGAACATCTATATTCTCTATACATATCTAAACTTTATATCTTGAGAACATTATTATTGAATTATAAAAATTTAAATCATTAGAATAGAAACAAAATAATTATTTTATATAAAATTTGTATGATAAGTTTACGCTTATTGTAAAAAATTAATCATTTATTTTTTAAAAAGGTATAATTAATAAAAATATTACTATTATAATTTTTATATTTAGGTTTACCAAAATAATTTCATTATTATATAATTTAAACAAAATTTAAATTTTATAACAAAAACAAAATTTAAATTTGTATAGTACAATATATTATTACTTATTAATGAATTACATAGTTTTGAATAATATAATGATTTAAAAAAATCTATGTCTAATTTTAGAAATGGTGCTTTTTTAAAAATAGAAACTACTAATCATATGTATTAGGCTTAAACTTATCATAACAGTTTTATATTTAATAATTATATTGTTTCTATTCTTAAAATATAAATTCAATTAATGAATTAATTTTATGTATTATAAAAATTTATACAATTTTATTTTCCTATTTTAATTTCATGAGACTTATAATTAAGTCAAGGCACCATTGATTAATTAACAAGATATACAATTTAAATTAGTATTTCTGATAACTAGAAAATCTGAAATAAATGTAGGAATGCGTGTAATATATATAGTACACACATAGTTATAAATAAATTATTTCTATGTAAGATACGATATTTATAACATAATTAAGAAAAATAAATATTAAATAACTTGTGTTTACATTTGGATAGATTGTTGGATAGAATGTAATTTATAATAACTTTGTGTAATATAATATTTTTTTTACTAATAATCGCATTATTACTAATAATATACAATGTACTATTTATATAAAAAATAGTAACACGTTTATAAATATATATCATAAATAATTACTATCTGAATATTACAATAAATTCCAAATAGTATTACAATATTTTATTTAAATTAAAATAAATATTATTTATTTACTTCCGTTAAATTTACTACTCGATAGGCAATGTTTAATGTTATATTTATTTAATGAAAATATACAATATAATTTATAATAAAATATTTTATTAAATTTTATGAATAATTGTAAAATAGTAATATAGATATATTTAAAAATGATAATGAAATATATTTTTGTATTTATTAATTTACAAAATATCATAGTTGATTAATTAAATCGATATTACTTTTTAAAAAAATTATTTTGTAATAAGTAAAAAAATATACATTGAGTACTAAACCTATCCAAAGCATACTAACCTGGCTCAGGTGGTACCTTGATCAACAAGGAGGTCCATCCAAACAGAGATCGCTGCCATAGCACATCGGTACGATTGACGTTTGCGATTATCCCTAATGTGGATAACTCGGGAGTGTAATTTCTGATAGTGTGGGATTGCGTTCGCGCTAACCCACAAAAATATTTAATGATTCATTTTAATTTACTTTTTTTAATACTAAAACCTAAAAATATAATATTTTAAATTAGTTAAAATTTTTAAATAGTTTTAAAATATTATTATTCAAAAACAAAAAAAAAATAAATTATTTATAAATTAAATAATTAATTCTTATTTAAGTTTTTTTTATCATTTGCAATGTTTTTCTGTCTTCAATTTCTAGGATGTGTTTCTTCTATCAGGCTTAAAATTAAGCAATCCAATCAGGTTTCCAATGCTTCGGAAGATATTAAAAAATCTTCTTAGGTAAAACGGAATTATGTTGTTTAGTTATTATCATATAGATCACTATAGCTATATCAATATCACTATATCAATATAGCTTCCTTTGGATTTAATTATTGAAAATTGATAATCGAAGGAATTTTGATTTAGTTGATCAACCTGTTATAAATTTCCAAACTTTACCATAATTGAATGATACTTGATAATGTAATATTATATTCTATAATTCAGGTTAGTGAACATTTACAGACTGGTTCGAGCTTATTAAATTATTTAATAAACTCGAACTCTATTAAAAAATTCAATATTGTCTGAATTAATTGCATTTCCATTAGTATTTTACAAAAATATAGTTGAACTGAATAGTATATCTACATGCTATGTCAATTTCTTCACAATTCATTGTAATATTTTTTAGATAGTAAATCGAAAGTAGATATCAATTGTTATTCATTTAGAAATCATTTCCTCCATTACATCTTTATTCAATATTTTTTATAAATTCAAATTACAATTTCTGTTAATCGAAAATGAACAGAATCATATATTCAAGAAATATCTATAAATAATGTTATATAATTTTGTTTTAATATTTATATCTTTTATTTTCCAACCATATATAATATTATACTATTGTTATATCTCTAATATCACAATATTTAATTGGAATAATATATATTTTAATTTTTTTATTATTATTTAATTTATCTCCTCTCCTAATGTAATTAAGGGTTAACCCTTTACCTCCCAACGGTCGATGTTGAAATACTCATTTTAAAATGCTTAATAAATACTTATCCGAATATTAAATTATAAACACATATTAACAGATAATTTATTTATCTATTATAATGTATAAAAACACAAATAGCTTTATATTTTATTTATTTAGCTATTACAAAAAAACACAGGTATCAGTAAACATATTTATTTGGATTTCGAAAATGTTCATAATGCTTATTATAATTAAATATTGTAATTAAAATGTTTAATTTTAAAATATCTAAAAATATACATTGTATTTTAAATTTGTTTATTTACAATTTCAATAAGAAAACATAAGGAATTAAATAGTCAATAATCATTAATTATTAAAAAATAAACCTTAAATTAAAAAAAAAATTACATATTATAAGTATGATTTTTAATATATAATATTATGATTTTACATTGAATTTATATTATTTTTTAATAAATATAAAGAAATATTATTTATGAATATAAATATTCAATAATATGAATTCCGATTTTAATAGTATTAATTATTCTAATAATTTAAAAATAATTTGGATAATTTCCAAAATATAAATTATCGTAACTTTTTAATAACAATTATTTTCAAATACAATCAATATATAAAAGTTAGGCTATTATATTACCTATATAATGGTATTAAAAAAAGTATAATTAATTAATGTATTAATATTATATACATTAGTTATGTTATTCAGTATAAAATATATATATTATTTTGTAAATAATTTTATTTAATCAATAATAATTAATTAATAATTAACTATACATCATTAATATGAATTTCATTAAAAAGATAATTAAATTCTCTTTAAAAATATGATAACTTATAATTATCGATTATTATTATTTGATAATATAAAAGTATGTTATGTGAGTAATAGTATCAATTTATAATAAATACAAAAATCCGCGGGAAGTAAAAGGTTAACCCTTTACTATTGGTTTTGTAAATAGCACAATATATGTAAATAATATATAACATAAGTTTTATATTAAATTCACTTTATTCCCATTCAATCATATTATACATTAATCTTATTTAATTAATATGATTTAAATATATATTATATATATTAATTAATATAATATGAATATTTTCATGTACATAATGTTACTCTCATGTTTTTCACTACCAATATATAATATTCATTTAATGTTTATTAATGAAAAAAGTGTTATTTATCCTAAAAGTAGTTATAATCTGTTGAACATGTAACATAATCAACAATACAATAATTGGTAGTATAAATTTGCATGTATTTATTAGTATATTATTATAATAGTATATATGTATAAACATTGTATACTCTATGAAATACAATAATGTTAGAAGCATTAGTGGTATAGCATACAATATAGATTTACTAACATTAATATCTGAGGATCTACTCATAAGTTTAAATAATTATAACATTACAAGTGATTAACAATAAATTAATAATATTTATAGATAATTAAAAATAATAGTATACTTATATTCAGTTTCTAAATAAATATTATAATAACCCTTCAAAAAGTAATTATCTTCAGTAAGATAATTATTAATTATAGATGTATCCCCAGTTATGGTGAATATATATACAATACGCTGAGTTAATATTATGTTATAAATAAAAGAGTAAAATTGGTGCGTAATTTATATATTAAATAATTAAAATTCTTATATAGTTTAATATAGATTATCACTATATTATAGAACTTATAAAAATACAACCAATATTTACATTGATTTCTTCAATATAATATTACCATTTATTAATTAACAATTAGTATTCAAATAATTGTAATCTATATCTCTATTGTAATCTCTAATAATAATATCTTTAACTTTTCTATACTATATTATTTTATTTATAAATATCATAATTAGAAATTAAATAATATATATTATACATAAAATTTAAACAATACATTTATAAACTATTTATTATATACTATTATGTAGAATTTCAATTATAATTTTTGAGTCATTTTATATCATTCTTTATCCAATTATTAATCGAGAAAATAGCTGCATATAAAATATATACATTTTTAAACAATTGAATATTAAAACATTATTTATATAAATTAAAAACTGATAAGACTTAGAATAATCTTAGAAATTTCTTAATTTTACTTATATTTCTGAATATCCGCATTCAGAATCATTAACTTAGGTTGATTTGTATTCATTAAAATGCTATAACTAATTATGTATGGTTACTATCTATCATACAGACTACCTAGGGAATGATAGTTTTTGATGCAGTTCAAAGGACTTGGTGTTTTGATGTTATCTTAGCATATTGTATAGCAAAATAATATTCAATAATCATTTTTATTAAATATGAAAATGTCAATAAAACCTCAATAACTGTGTTTACCTGCATATTACGAATAACTGGTTTAAAAATGAACAGTTATTTATTAAGTTTGGTGGATGCTACATCCATATGTAACGTAGATAATTATACTAATCAGTGGTAATACAAATAAGAAGAATGCTATTTTAATCATGCCGAATACATAATTAATTAGTTACTATTGCTATTATAAAATGTTATAATAATACTGTTTTTACAATGAGTATATAGTAGATTATATTTATACTTTATATAAAATTAAATATATGATTTGAATTTATAGTGATCATACTTTTTGCGTTAACCCCTTCAATTTCTAAATAACAATATTGATAATTCAACAATAAAACAGAAACAATTATTATGATATACAAGGATTAAAAATAGTTGTAATTATGACTATTTTATAGAATGAATACTGATAATATCAAAGTTATTAATAATAGCTTATATTATTATTAGTTTATTCCATCTGTTTACTTGTTAAAGCATTGTTTTTATAAACCTTTTTTTAAATATAATTTTTTTATTTATGTTTCATTTTTATATTATTTATATGTAATAGAATTAGTAATGAGCAATTAAACTTGATTATATCAATTACATGTGATTGAAAATTCATTTGGTGATTCATCATAACTAAATAAATAATACTCTATTATGAGGTATTACACTGGCATTTAAATTTATATTACTCAATTTCCAATTAATAAAATATGTAATATGATAAACAGTTTAACAATCCTGTAAATGATTTATTGGTTTAATTCATATTATTTTGTATCCTCTAAAGTTTCTATTTTTATAATAACTATTATTATTTAGTTATTAATTACTTTTTGTATTTAAAATTTGTAATATCTAAAATTATGGATGCTCCCAATCATCATTAACAAGTTATACAACAAACAAGTTATTTTTATATTTGATTGTTTTAATGTTATAACTTGAATTAACTGCTGTTAAAAATAAATATAATTATCTCTCAGATTTAATTAATCTAAAACAAGTTTATTTTTATGCATATATATCCATTGACACTAGTTAATAACAATTAGTATACTGTCACTTTATTAAATTTTCCATATTATTTGTAGTTATTATTGATTCCACATTATCATTTTTATGATAATCTATTCAATACAAATTATTTTATATGTTAATTATATAAAATATACATTCAACTAGTAAACTCTTGAATAGAGTTTAGTAATATCAGTTAGGATAGTTTATATGTATATTAAACTTTAGTATCAATCCATATTAATGATTCATTTAAATGGTTTCCTATAATGAATACAATATATAATATATTTATCGAAACTTACGACCTAGCAACTCAATTAGTTAAACCATTAAGCAAATTAGTAATTAAGTTACACTTTTAATATTTCAGTGACATACACTTAGTAAGCTTACTAACTTTAAATTAGAACAAAGTTAGTCAAAAATAGTGAGTGATGTAAATTTATACTTTTTATCGGCATTACATATTTACAATATTAACTTATTATTATCATTCCCTATAAAAATTACTACATTATAATTTCATATAATTTATACACATTGTAACATTTAATATACTGAATTATTATAAACATAAACATAAACATAATGTATTGTATTTATTAAATATTTATTAGTTAAATTTGTATTATACTTTTAGTTCGAATATGTACAAATTATACATAAATTATAAATTATAATATTTATTTATATTATACAGTGATATTATACAGTGATACATGTTTAATGAATACGTGAAATAGTTGTATATTTCGTAGATTTATTTAATAATTTGAAATATTTTATATAAACAAAACTATTTTGCAATAATAGTAGAATTAATAAAATATAACATAACATTTCCAGTCTGAACTATTTTTATCTGAAATATATAATATATTATATTTAATTATAATTACAATATATGTTAATGTTCTAAATATGATAATATCTATTAATACATTTTTTATACAATTTAATAAGAAATAATATACTAAATTGTCGAATAAAATGAAAAAATCAACATTTAATATATATTTATTTTATTTTTTAAACGCATATATTCTATTTAGCAAACGTTGACATTAAAATAAGCATACTTACCTGGCTCAGAAGGTACCTTGATCAGTGAGGAGGTCCTTCCAGAATGAGGCCCTTTCATTGTACTTCGATTGGGTTGACCTCTGCGATTATCACAAATGATGATAACTCGGGAGCATAATTTCTGATAGTGTGGGATTGCGTTCGCGCTAACCCACAAAAATTTTTAATGATTCATTATAAAATATTAAAATTACAGCAATTCTTGAAAAACAAATACGAATTCCTAGATGTTTGTCTGTAAAAGCATCATCTGCTTTAAAGGGATTTCTAAATAAGGTTAAATATATTTTACATATATATAAACTATAAATAAACTAATTTTCGTATTATTAATTACTATTAATTATTATTAATTATATTTTTAGTATTATTAAATAAGGTTGGATAAATGAAATATAATATATAAGTATTTTTACAAGTTACATAAGTATTTTTTATAATTAGTAGTATAAATACTAATTTTCGTATTATTAATTAAAATAATAGGAACCTGAAGAAAGATTAGGATGCAATAAGGAAACTGGAATATCTGACATAAGATCTCATCCATTTTTTAGAGTAATTGACTGGGATTTATTGTATGCTAAACAGATAACACCTCCATATAAACCAGAGGTATATAGATACTTTTTTAAGACATTCTCATATTTAAATTATATTTTTACAGATAGTAAATATATTAATTAATCTTTTTAAAATTCTCAATTCTAGGTTAATAGTTTATCAGACTTGGATCATTTTGATACAAATTTCACGAATGAACCTGTTATCTTAACTCCGGATGATCAGTTGGTATATTTGTTTGGATATAATTAATGGTGTCAATTGATATACATTTATTTTTAAAACAATTAAATTAATTTAAACTTTTCTTTAAATTCTAATATAATATAATATATCACAATATTATTATTAATTTAAATTAAATCAATATCACTGCTTTTCAGGTCTATTCTTGATGCAATCGATCAAAGTGAATTTGATGGTTTTGAATATGTAAATCCACTTTTGATGTCACAGGAAGATTGTGTCTAAAAAACTGTGATTACATTAAAGTGCAATATCATTAATTTATAATGGTGTGTGGGTAAATATATTAAAGTACTATACTTTCAAATCAATTACACCATCAGCATTTAATATATTTTTAATTAATATATTAATTAAAATAGACGTTTGTTAATTTTTATATTGATTTATTTTAGTTGTTTTATAATAACTATTTCTAAATTGAATATATTTATACATATTTCATTATATTACATATCTTATGAATTATAATTGGTATATAGACATATTTATAAGTTTTTCTGTTATATTTACATATTTTAATTTTACAAATTTTATTTGTTCCAATTACTTTGCCTTTTTAGAAAAAATAATCTTATGCTGAAATCTATGATAATAATAATAATGTTACTATAAATTGTTTCATTACATATTTTTACAGAATTCACTTTTACTACACTTTAGTGTCGTTATTTTAGATATTTATATATTTATACGTTTTAATAATTATTTGAATAAAATCATTAAACATGGAATCATTAATTTTTATTATCACATTTTAAATAATAATAATAATTATAATAATCAAATAAGTTAAAAAAATATTTAACAAGTGTACAACTATTCTACTGATTGTGCTTTTAACGCAAGCCCCAGGCACATTATGCCTTTGTCTAACTACATACTATCTAGTCATCTAATATTAAAAACTATTATTAAATTTATCGCCTGTTGATGATAAATTATATATTATGGCACATTTGTCAGGATTTCACCGGGAGAATTCACCGAAATAATTACATAAACATACTATCACAATTATTCGACTTTAGCTAACAAACCAATGTTTAAAACAATAATAGTAACAATAAAATTAGGTTGTCTGTGATATTGGTTCACATTGGAAGGATTAATGATTGTTGTATATAAATTACTATAAGAATATAAAAATATATTTAAATTATTTGCACAGTTCACCGGATTGCATTCATTTACATTATTTATTTTAAATTATTAATTATATTACTAGAATATACCAATTAAATATTACCATAATCTTTTTGTATTGATATTTAGTTGAATTCATTTTGATTAATTATATAATTACATACTATCTAGTAATCTAATATTAAAACTATTGTTAAATTTATCGTCCGTTGATGAATAACTATAGTATAGCATATTTGTCAGAATTTCTACATTTAATTATAAATAAAACCTAATCCTAAAATAAGTATATATTTCATATTTAGCAGTTATCTACCACCATAATATATATATATATATATAAAAATTCCCTATTTACTATTATTTCCTATGACTATTAAATACACATTAAAATATACATATAGTATACCAATTTGATCTATTTTACTCATCATTAATATCTAACTAATAAAATATACATTCTTAACTATTATAAAACTATTCACCGGTTTTTCAATCTTCAGATGTATCTTGATCATTCAAGTTATAAATAACATTTGATATTCATTGATTTGCTCATTCAGATTAATTTACATTCTTTATCTTGATTCTATATTGGTAAAAGAATATTACATAATATTAGATTATGTAATTATAATATATGGATAGAATAATAATTGTTGATAAAATAAAATAGATTTAAATGTAAGGTACATAATATACATTTTATAAATGATCACATTCATACGTTTTTCAAATTATATACAATCATAAAAATGTATTATATAACATTATATTCCGAAATATGTCAAATCAAACCTCAACTTTCTTCGTCGAAATTCAATTATTGAGTTGCCCTTCAGTTAGTCATCTTTTTTGATTTAAATGCGACTGATTCTTTAGATGAATTCATTGAGTAGCGATTTTCTGCCAAAACTTCCAGCTATGTTTCATTCTAGCTAATAAGATGGAGTTTATCGGATACGTGAGACATTCATACTGTATGATTCGCAAATAATATCTGCATTTCTCTAAAAACGTACTAAGTGAGTCTTGCTTCCGTGGGCACGGGAAGCGAACTGTGTAAACATGTTTGTTCTACATCGTTCCGAGCGGCAGCGAAGATGACTAACCAAAGTATATTAGGAGTCGTGGCTTTTTATAGCATGGTGTGCGTTATACCGTCTGTTTTTTTACGTCTAGCCACACCCCTTCGTACTGAGGACGTTGAACTATTCTTTTCGAAAATTCGTATGCACCGAGTGTAAAGATAATGAGAGGCATATACAGAGAGATATTTGTGATAAACGTATGAGTAACCCGGAATTATATCGAAGTAGGCGTGTCTAAGGGGCATTGACCCTAAACCGCTGACGATGACCGAGTATTAGTTCGTTGACCACTACGGTCAGTCTTCTAAATGGATCAACGACCTAGTTTATCGAACGATAAAATGTTTCTCCAAAGTATTGATTTACCTCGGATATGTTTATAATTTAAACGGTAGATATATATTACAGTTTAAAAAATATAAATTTTATTCTTAAATACATATACTACTTTAAATAATTATATATCATATATTCTTATTCTATATCATGGTTCTATTATTACACATACACAAACACACACACACACACACACACACACACACACACACACACACACATACATATATATATATATATATATATATGTGTATATATTTATATATATATATATATATATATATATATAAATATATATATATATATATATATATATATATATATATATTACCTAGCGTATATTATAATATACGATAGGTAATCTAGATTGTTATTTATTGGTTTTCAGTTCATTTTTTATAGTTATTATAGTAGTTAATATATTAGTTTGAACAATAATGTAATATAGAACATTTATTATTATTTTATATATAGTGTATTTTGGTTGATACAGGTTTTCAGTATTATTGTCTAATCGATAAATGCATTAATAATTACAAATAGTAATAGATAAATCCTAAAGTATGTATAATGGACGGGGGTTATTATTTCAGTTCATTTTTTATAGTTATTATAGTAGTTAATATATTAGTTTGAACAATAATGTAATATAGAACATTTATTATTATTTTATATATAGTGTATTTTGGTTGATACAGGTTTTCAGTATTATTGTCTAATCGATATATGCATTAATAATTACAAATAGTAATAGATAAATCCTAAAGTATGTACAATGGACGGGGGTTATTATGCCATTTCATTAGCTAATACAATTAAATTTTAATAATTATTTGTATATTTTTAAAATTTGTTATTCTTAAAATATTTTTTAATTTATAAGCAATATTACATTAGTTATATGTGTTCCCTATGAAATGGGTAATGATAACAAATATTACAAATTTAAATTTAATTCTTTAGATTTAACAATCCCATAATAAATCTTTCAGTTAATTGTTAGTAATAGCCAATCTTAATCGATGTAATCTTATATAATAAATATATAATAATATATAAATAAGCCTATAATAAACATGGACAATTTTCTCTTGGATTTATTATTTTATCATTATACTATACTATACTATCATTATCCTTTACTATATTGGGAATATCATCTAATGGCATAATGTTATTAATTTAGTTTCACCTTTGTCCATCTCTAAAGTATCAAGCATTTTATTTATGTTGTTATAATATTATTTAAGTTATTTCTATCTAAGATTAAGCATAATACATTTTGAATAAATCACAATTAATCATTCTCAATCGAGAAACTCATAGATACATATATACCAATTCAATGTATACATATCACTCTGAATGTTGTTTGCTAAATATATGAGAAATACGAAGTTTGCCTTTTTACAATTATCAACTAATATAATAATGTATAAAAAAATGTATAAAAGAAAGCTTACAAATACCCAACTATTAAACTTATTTTACTAGAATTTGAATTCGCTTTTGAGTCACGGACTATTTATTGATCCAATGATATTACTTATTATTATATCCAATTCATACATAATCATTATTAGAGTCCGCTACTTACATAGCAGATGCATTAATATAAATTCATTAATATAAATATTAAAAATAATTATGGGAATGTTTCTTTAATTTACGGGTTATCAATTTGTTAACTATTATAACGGACATTGCACAAAAACAATATTACACGCGAACAAATAATATAAATGATATTTATTATACATATATATGTATAATACATATATATGTATATACATATGTATCTAATTATATAAATTTGATAATTAAAAATGGTTAATTTAATATATAAATATGAATGAATTAAAAAAACAGTGATTTCATTCCAATCTTATTTAATTATCAACACGTATATAATATTAATTACTGATGTTTCATTACTTGTAATTAATTAATATTTAAAATAATCAAGTTTAAAAGCTATCAAAACATAAACAACTTAATATTATTTGTTGGGTATTAAATTGTTTAAATACTTATAGTGCCACACACTAAAATATATTATATTATTAAATTAAAATATATAGAAATAATATATTATTTTAATATTAAGTATAGTTTCATTTGTTAAATGTTATTTTATATTCAAATTTCGAATATGAAAATAGAAACCCAAGAAAAATATTATAATAATTTGAATAATTTGAACCAATAGTGGTGGTGGTGGTAGAAGTAGTAGTAGTAGTAGTAGTAGTAGTAGTAGTAGAAGTAGAAGTAGTAGTAGTAGAAGTATTAGTAGTAGTAGTAGTAGTAGTAGTAGTAGTAGTAGTAGTAGTAGTAGTAGTAGAAGTAGAAGTAGCAGCAGCAGCAGCAGCAGCAGCAGCAGCAGCAGCAGCAGCAGCAGCAGCAGCAGCAGCAGCAGCAGCAGCAGCAGCAGCAGCAGCAGCAGCAGCAGCAGCAGCAGCAGCAGCAGCAGCAGCAGCAGCAGCAGCAGCAGCAGCAGCAGCAGCAGCAGCAGCAGCAGCAGCAGCAGCAGCAGCAGCAGCAGCAGCAGCAGCAGCAGCAGCAGCAGTAGCAGTAGCAGTAGCAGTAGCAGTAGCAGTAGCAGTAGCAGTAGCAGTAGCAGTAGCAGTAGCAGTAGCAGTAGCAGTAGCAGTAGCAGTAGCAGTAGCAGTAGCAGTAGCAGTAGCAGTAGCAGTAGCAGTAGCAGTAGCAGTAGCAGTAGCAGTAGCAGTAGCAGTAGCAGTAGCAGTAGCAGTAGCAGTAGCAGTAGCAGTAGCAGTAGCAGTAGCAGTAGCAGTAGCAGTAGCAGTAGCAGTAGCAGTAGCAGTAGCAGTAGCAGTAGCAGTAGCAGTAGCAGTAGCAGTAGCAGTAGCAGTAGCAGTAGCAGTAGCAGTAGCAGTAGCAGTAGCAGTAGCAGTAGCAGTAGCAGTAGCAGTAGCAGTAGCAGTAGCAGTAGCAGTAGCAGTAGCAGTAGCAGTAGCAGTAGCAGTAGCAGTAGCAGTAGCAGTAGCAGTAGCAGTAGCAGTAGCAGTAGCAGTAGCAGTAGCAGTAGCAGTAGCAGTAGCAGTAGCAGTAGCAGTAGCAGTAGCAGTAGCAGTAGCAGTAGCAGTAGCAGTAGCAGTAGCAGTAGCAGTAGCAGTAGCAGTAGCAGTAGCAGTAGCAGTAGTAGTAGTAGTAAATAGTAGTAGAATATTAATTTAACTAAATTATAACTTATTGTAACATAAATTTGTAACATTAGGATATTTTATAAATATACTATATATATTGTGTTATACATATTCTATAGAATATGTATTTCCATTAAATATTATATTATCTCTATCTCTATATATTTTACGAAATACATATTATTTAATAGTATATTTGATATCTATAGAGATTGCGAGAATATAATATTTTAAATAGAGAATATGTAACATTATATATATAATATAAAGTATTATGCATATTTTATTTTTAAATTAAATTTAAATTTTAAATTTAAATTCTAAAATTAAATTCTGTAATTAAATTCTACAGATATATTTAATTTATTTACTACTACAATACAAATGTGTATTCATTTATTTAACCCAATTCTGACTAAATACGTAACAAGCAAATATTATAAATATATTATTTATATTTAATCACTAAATGTAGTGCATTTATACATGAAGTAATATTATAATCCTACCATATAATCACTTATATAATTATCAAATCCACTCTTCAATTAAATTTATTAACAATAATATTATATAAAGATTTCTCTGAAAATTCTGATATAAGAATCTATCCACAAAAAATTGTCATAATATTAATTGTATAACATAATTATATATTTATTGTTAAAAGTTATTTATGAATTACAATAACGTTTTTTATTTTCCATATTATCCATATTACATATTACAACGAAAATTTGTAAAAATGATTTTCTGCCATTACTCTTTATAAAAAAGACCTCTTTGTATAATAAAAAATTATTTCGCTGACTATTTTATTTTGTATTCAATATATCAATGAGTATACACTACGTAGAGTTAAAGGTTGTATATCAAATTCATAAAATTAACTAAATTCATTATTTTTTAGATATATATATATATATATATATATATCTAATTATATTATAATATATAACATTAACTGTATTTTAATCAATATATACATTTTATGTATTATACATAAGTCATATGTATATATGTAAAGATAAAACTATATGACAAATACAAAGACTAAATTCCGTTCTGATATCAACACGTATGTTATAATAACTACAAAGATTATATTCAACTACATCGGAGCTATTCTGGTGATGAACTGGTCATGAATCGTCCATTGGTGGACGATTTAGTCGAAGAGAAGATCGCCATCGTATTCTTCTTGGTTTATCTCACTATTTACATGAGTTTATCTACTATTTATCTCACTATTTACATGAGTTTATCTACTAATTATCTCACTATTTACATGAGTTTATCTACTATTTATCTCACTATTTACATACATAAGTTTATCTACTAGTTATCTCACTATTTACATGAGTTTATCTACTAATTATCTCACTATTTACATGAGTTTATCTACTATTTATCTCACTATTTACATGAGTTTATCTACTATTTATCTCACTATTTACATGAGTTTATCTACTAATTATCTCACTATTTACATGAGTTTATCTACTATTTATCTCACTATTTACATGAGTTTATCTACTATTTATCTCACTATTTACATGAGTTTATCTACTATATATCTCACTATTTACACGTGTCTATCTACTATTTATCTCACTATTTACATGAGTTTATAAATATATTGTATTAACTTATGAATTATTAATTGTGATTATGGGTTGAGGTGAGCATATCCACATTTTATTAGGGTATATGATTAGGTTCATAGTTGCACATTTACCAAGGTTAATGTTTAGGCCACATTCTTATATACCTAATGATATATATATATATATATATATATATATATATATATATATATATATAACTATCAATCTATCTATCTATATATCTAAATGATTAGTAATTGTACATTATAATAATTATTAAATTCCATGACAATAAATATTCAATTGCATTATGACTTTAATTTAATATTGATAATGTCCATATGAGGTTTAAATTACAATTTCATAATATTGATAAATAAAATAATTTGTTTTAAAATATTTATTATATAATAAAGTGTATTCTTTTTGTAAATATGTTGCTACGATAAACGAATACGTCAACACATTTATTTTATTAAGTTTGTATTACATTAATTACGTTAAAACGAGTTCAAGAGAAGTACCGCTATCAGACAGGAATTCTCGGGTTTATTAGACCCATATGGGATTGACCAAATCCCAAGGAGTGACCAGATCCTTATTGTGTTGACTTCTCCCGTTTTCTGAACCGGATATCACACTATCAACAAGTGTCAATGTATACAAACTATAAATATTTATATATATCGTATATCATGACGTATCGTATA